>CM076580.1:998864767-999340375 GCA_034641835.2 Pinus albicaulis | reverse complement strand
CCACGTGGAAGAAGGCGATTCGATCGCGTTATTTTTTGGCCCGTTTGCATTGTGGAATTCCGGACCTGAAACATTATAGGCAGAATTAATTTGATCTTCGCGTCACAGTTTTCCTCCGTACGAAAAGCCAAAAAATGGACCCGAATTTTTATATGGCGTATTCTATGAATTTTTCGCGTCACAAATTAGGGTGACATCAACAGGCTATTTTGGAACGCAAATTTGTGATTGAAATCGGGTTTATTTTTTTTGAAGTCTGGATGTATGATATAGTTTTATTAATATTTCGTTATAAGTTTTGTTTCACCGCCCGATAGTTATTTAAACCATTGGCTCATATATAACATATGCGCAAATATTTCACTTTGGGCATTTGTAATGTGGGTCCTAAATACTTTAAATAGGTACATATACATTAGACAATTTAAAAGTTTTGAGGATTGCACCCCCGGTGCAATTGTTTGTTTATAAGATTATATGATACATGTGAGATAAAGGTTTATTATTTATCATATATAAATAAATTTTATCAATATTGGACATTTACACTTTTATGAGGTGATGTTATAAGTAAATTCATAAATATCTCTTTTTAATCCTCATTTTAATCCATGAATATGTTTGGAAATGAAATTTCAATAGATTAATTTTCTCCTAACCTATGTATCATCAATATTGTACATTTACATTCTTAAATATGAGGTGATGTTATAGGTAAATCCATGAATATCTCCTTTTAATCTTCATTTTACTCCATGAATATGTTTGGAAATGAAATTTCAATAGATTAATTTTCTTGCTATTATATGTTTTACGAAGATATGGTAAGGAATTCTCTCTTGTTCTTCTTAGAAATAATTATATATAATTTTTTTTTTTTCAAAATAGATTAAAAAAATTATATGAGAAAATTTATTAATTCATCAATATGTGTGTGTGTGTGTTGTGAGGAATAATTTCATAGTTCAACTTAATGGTTCATTATATAATCATGTGATCATCACCAATGATATATCTTAAAAAGTAACTGAAAATCCATGTGTACAAAATCGATGTATACTCTAGAGAGTGGTTCTCATATCACTATGTAAATTGTTGTATGCTACTTCAACAAAATTATAAGATAAACTGTAATACACATCATAGATGCACCATAACAATTGGTGCAGGGTAAAACCCACCTGCCACACCTTTGTACTCGATCCAATTTTCTCTGTCAACTCTTCTAGCTATGGGAGTTTCCTCCAAGGATCATAATACCCCCAAGGCCTGTTATCACCCTAGTAATTCTCAGGTTGTGGGATAGGGATTTTTGTAGTTAAGAACACCAGGGGTAACCAAGAACTGCTTTGGGAATTCAAGATCTAGCCTTCTTGAACTCCAGAGAGGGATCTCTCCGTATGATTTAGCTTTGTTTTAGTAACATATATTAGGCTAGCTATGATTGTGTATTTGGGTTTGATTTTAAAAGATTGGTGGGAATAAAGAGATTTCAAGGTAAACCAGAAGGATCTACCAGAATATTGGGCAATGGAGTCAACTCTCTAGGCAAGAAGAACTAAGAAATAAGGCTTAAAGATGCAAATGTGCTAAGGGCAAGATAGGTGACCTTCTAAGGCTATGTGTAGGCTTGATTTGATGGAGTGGATGGAATCTGAGCAAAAGGGCACTTAAGAATCCTTAAGCTATAGATAAGAAGATTGAAGAAGGGGATCTAACTAGGAACCGTAGAACTTCCCATAAGGTTTTACGAACAGGCTATTACTGGCCTACCATCTTTAAGGATGCCAAAAAATTCGTGCAGGCCTGTGATAGCTGCCAAAGGGCAGGACGCCCTAGGCAGTCTGATGAAATGCCTTTGAACCCTCAACTAGTGATTGAACCATTTGAACACTGGGCACTTGATTTTGTTGGCTCTATTAGTCCTTCCTCAAACCAAAAAACATACATCCTAGTTGCAATCGAATATGTCACTAAGTGGGTCGAAGCAAAGGCACTTTCAAAAGCTACAGAGGACTCTGTAGTACAGTTTCTTTTCCAAATCTTTGTGCGCTATGGTCTCCCAAGGGACATAATCACAGATGGAGGACCACAATTTGTAGGTAATAAATTAGCTGAAACATTGCAAAACTACCACATTTAGCACAAGATTACAACTACATATCACCCACAGGCCAATGGCCAAGTAGAGAGCACGAACAAAGTAGAAAACATTAAAATGCCAAGTAGAGAGCACGAACTATAGTTGTCTTGAGAAATTTTATTCACACTGAGTACTTCGAATTGTGAAGTATTTATACCAAAAAAATGTTTACAAAATATCTTAGGAATTGAGATAATGTTTTAATAAAAAATAGGAAAGAAAACTTAAAAAGAGGGACAGCTGCAAAACAGTTTGCAAGCTGTTACCTTTTTACAAGAAAAAATAGAACTGATTATTCTAAATTGAACTGATTGTTGTTGTGCACTTTAACCCTATATTTTTACCATTTGAGGTAACAGTAAAAAATGAATTTCCAAGTGAATTTCCTATTTTTTATCCATTAAATTCACAACAGATCTATGAATTCTTGCCACTTTTCTGCAGAGGGGATCTTCATAGTCTTCAATTTTCTATAACTTTCATCTGCCTCTGTATACTTGGAAAATTTAGGCTTGATAGTGAACAAATGCCTGATCTCATTATCTAAAAAGAACAGATTTTCAAAATACTGAAGAAATATTTTTCCTGTTGGTGATCCTTGAGGCAGTTGTTGTTTGGCTTGCTCTTTTGCATGATTTCTGATTTTTAGATCATAATCTTTCTGAGGCATTAACTCCTCATTCAATGCGTGAATATCAGGAAAACCTGCTTCTAACAATGTTTTGTATTTGGCTAAAAATCTTGAGATGGATAAATTCATGTCTTTACACCGGTCCTCTAGATTACTCATTAAGTTTCTTTTGTTCAGGACCTTTTTGATTTGAAGAATGGTTTCTGTTCTATCAACAATTTTCAATTCTTCCAACTCTTCCCTGGTTTTACTATTTAAAAAAGATATGAGTTGGATTGCTTGGGTTGGTTTATTGTCAATTTCCCTCTTAGTCTTGTCAATCTCTGCACTAGCAACTTGAAGTAACTCCCTCTGTTCATAAATTATCCGAATTGAAGGCCATTGAGAATGAATGCCTTCAATAATTTTGGTCCATAAATAATTTTTTATATAGGCCACTTGATCTGTAAGATTTACTTGTGCTTGCAGAATCTTTACCTGTTCTTGTAGTCGATCAGCCCTTTGCTCATGTCCTCTAGAAGTAATCAAGGCATCATTTTTGGATTTTTCTAAATTTTTAATAGTGCCTTTCAAACTAAGAATCTCTTTATCTTGGTCTTGTAGTGTGCTCCTCTATGAGGATGAAGAAGAAGAGGCAGAGATTAGAGAAGTAATTGGCACTGCAGTTGGCACTACTCCTTTCGGTGCCAAGTGTTCTGCCAAAGTAGATGGTATAGCAGTGTTTACAGTGGGGATCACTGTAGGAATGACCATTGGTTGTGCTTTTCTTAGTTCTTCATTCTCTTTCATTAGAGCTTCTATTTGAATTTCCATTGTTTTTATCTGATTTGTCATTTGATGTACAAGCTGCTTTAAATCATCATTCTCTGTTTTTTGCTGTAGAATTTCTTTTGCTTGAGAGTTTTCACTCTGAGGCAACTTCAATTGTTTTCTAAGAGCAGCTATATCCTCATTTTTCTGTTTAATTAAGAATTTTTCCCCTTCAATGTTGGCTGGGTCACCCCCTGCTTCAATCACTATATCTTCTAGTGCTTGTATTCTTAAATTATTAGCATACAGTGAGGCTTTGTCCAACCTCATTTGATTTTGGAGGTTGAGCACCGTTTTCTCAAGCCTAATTGATTTCATAGTTTTACTGACAATTTTGGAATATAGCATTTCAGTATTGCTCCTATGAAATTCAATTTGATCTAATTCATGAATGGCATTTGCATCCAGTTCAAGATCTGTTTTGGAATAATCTGCCACTGATTTCGGCTCAGCCACTATAGGCTTCAAGAATGACATTACCAATTTATTGGATGAATAATCAAATGTTGAAAGAAGCCTATCTTTGTTTCCAGGCTTTTCCTTAAGAAATATAGAATGAGCTTGATTCTTGAGCTCTTCATTCTTCTCTTTAATCTTTCTGAATCTGATCTGAATCTCTGACTCTGTATTGTCAGTTTCCTGAGAAGAAGGAGGCAAATCGACAGTAGCCTGGTTTTCCTTCATGACTGTATCTTTTTGTTGTGTTCCAATTTTTACATTTTGAAGCTCTTTTAATGTTTGAGTGACTATTCTTGTTGCTTCATCATCTATATCAATATTTACAGCCTTATCCTTTTCTTCTTCTGTTGACTTGCTTCTTTTACTATAAGGAGTTTTGAATTCTATGTCCTCAATAGTCTCAGCTATGAAACTATCTCCTTCTCTGTCTCTTTTATGTACATTATCAGTATCTTTGCTTGTAGAAGCCACCTGTACTGTCTGTTCAATCTGTTTGCCTTTGCCACTGTCTACCTGTATTACCTGTACTGCCTGTGAATCATCATCAGATAGTGTGTTTGGCTCCCATTCAATTTGATTTACATATCTTTCAATATGGGGCTTAGGATCATGCAAGTAAACAGGCAACTTACATTTTACCCTTATTGCACTCAAAATACCTCGTGGGTCATACTTCCATGTAAAACTACATGGGAACTTATACTCTTTAAGTTTGACATTTATCTCATTGGCAGCTTCTCTGTTATTCACAATGAATGGCCCAATTTGATTTTTTAGCTTAAATTGGGTCTTTTTCTTGAAAGCTATGAAGTTGATTTCATCTACATTCAATAGTTGTCTCAGATATTCTAAAGCAAATATTCTTGTAGTAACAAATCTGGGTAACTTATATGGGACCAGGGATGAGCCATACACTCTGATTTCTGTATGATTTTTATATAAATACCAATCTCCAGTTTTGTAGCTCTCTGATAACTGCAGAATTCTTCTTGTCTCATCATTGATCCTAGGGATCTCCTCTTTTTCCAAGAGATACATAGCAGGGGCTATAAATGAGTCATTGAAATCTATAAAACTATACTTTCTGTTCCATTTCCTTAAAATAGATGACCAAAATACTACTGATAGAACTTTTCCTTCTGCATCCACTTTCTGACATTCAATTGGAAACTTATCTGTTTGATAATATAGGAAGAGGTGGAGTAGATAAGAGGAGTATCTGAAAACTCCTTCTGATAATCTGGATAACTGATAATGCATACTTTCAACAATAAATCTAGCAAAATTGAACTGAATGGATGGTGATTGACCAGGGCTTAGAGTTGACAGAAAACCTAGGATATCCACATCAGTGAATTCATCACTGGCGTATCCTAGTATGAAGGAGAGCATTGAGACAATATGTCTAGTTTCATCTGGGAAATCAACGGTGTCGAAAGGAGGATTTAACTTAGGAATATCAACTTGATTTGGACAAAAATTCTGGTATATTTTGAATCTAGCATTGAAATCCAAGTCAAGATATAGTTGGGTTAAATCTTATATTGATAGGGAAGCAGAATTGGGGTCATGATTCATTTGCAGCATGGAATTTATCGACTCTTCAGTGATGTAAAACAGGATATCTTTTTCTTTTTTTACAATACATCTTTGTTCTAGCATATAATAGGCTTGGCATAATCTGATAAAGTCAGGAACAGAATGAGTGAGAGGGACAATATATCTAGGCAGATTGGATTCCCAAATTGGAATATCTTTGTCACCCTTTTCCACTGATTTGCCATAGCACCAATTATAGACATCAAGCAGGTTAAATTCTACATTAGGGTCTAGTATTCTACAGTCCAGATCAACTAAAGGGCTATTCTCTGGAGAAATGACTGGAGGCTGGACTGGTCTGACCACTTCTGTAGAATCAGCCGTGAGTACAGGAGTTGGTTTGTCGATTTTGAAGGACATAGGCTGAGGAATCTTTGCAGAAGACTTCTTTTGAGATTTTGGGCCTCCATTCTTGGGGGTTACCTATTTCTTGGTCATTTTTAATATGAACGAAGCAAGCTTAAACGGTTTTCTAAGTTCCTTTACGAGAAACAGGGGTTTCTTGGCGAATTTCTACTGAAAATGGGGTTTCTGAGCAGGGTTTTTAGGAAATGCAAGGAATTTAAAACTCAGAACATGTATTTAAAATTGATTTCAACAGCAAAATGGACCAGGGTATGGAAAAAACTGCGAGAAAGGGAAATTAGGGATTCCAGGGAAATTTTGACAGAGTTTCCCCTGAAAAATGGACACTTTTTTGCAGTAACTTTGGTAATTATTTGAAATCGACAGGAATTTTGAAATCTCAGAGGGAAACTTCGAAGAAAAGCACCTGGAGAACCAGCAAAATTCGGTTGAAGACATTGCAGAGGTGCTCAGTATTCAATTTTTTGAAAATGGCATCACAGAGGACAATGTAGTACTTTGTAATGGAAATTCAAGGCAATGGGCGTCGAAAAATGGTACTGGTAGGTTGAAAATGGCTCTGAAAAGTTTCTCAGGGTTCAAACGGTGTGATTTTGAGGAAAAACGGTTCTGCAATGTTTTTACAGGTTTAAAGCGAAAAGGTGAAAATTTGAATGAAAAATATAATTTTAATGTATTAAACGATGGTATAACCATAGTTAAATGACATTAAACTCGGGTTAAACGGGTGAGGTTTAGGGAATACCGCCAGTGGTATTCGCGAGGGTAAATGGTGGTAAGCGGAAACTAGCTTTTCAAACGCGATACAACGTGGTGGCGACATGTAAGCGCGGGTGGTTTGGAAAAACCAACCATTTCGCGTGGCTTTGCCAAAACATCAAACGATTACTTTATGAGCACGAAAATGTATTAGTGCCGTCGGATCTGGATTCAACGAGCGAATGACCACGATCAAAAGGAAAGGTGCGGGGAAAAGGTAAGTTATCGGGTTCACTTTGGGCCATTGATCTTGGGAAACCGTCGCTATACCGACAATTAGAGAAAAGTGTCGCAATACCGACACTTAGACAAAGTGTCACAATTGAGACGTTTGGAGGAAGACGTCGCAATTGCGACACTATGCCCCAAAGCGTCACTAGATAGCTGCCTCCAAATGTCGCAATTGCCTCCAAACATCGCTATTATATGTTTTACGAAGATATGGTAAGGAACTCTCTCTTGTTCTTCTTAGAAATAATTGTATATAATTTTTTTATTTTTTTTTCAAAATAGATTAAAAAAATTATATGAGAAAAATTATTAATTCATCAATATGTGTGTGTGTTGTGAGGAATAATTTCATAGTTCAACTTAATGGTTCATTATATAATCATGTGAGCATCACCAATGATATATCTTAAAAAGCAACTGAAAAGCCATTTGTACAAAATCGATGTATACTCTAGAGAGTGGTTCTCATATCACTATGTAAATTGTTGTATGCTACTTCAACAAAATTATAAGATAAATTGTAATACACATCATATATGCACCATAACAAATGCCATACAACTAATTTGTTTTAGGATACATGTGGCATTCTAGGGGTAAATTCTATATGATGTGTATATCAATCTATTAGGTGTTGGTAAGTTGTGAGTATCTAAGAAATGATAAGGAATATCCATACATCATGATCTTCTAATGTGATTATAAATTGTGTCTATAATTTCCATAAAATGTATAAATGATTTGTTTTAAAAAAATCAACACAATCAACCCTAAACAATGCTCATGATGTGGAATGTCATTGGAAAAACCAAAATGATGGTCACATGTCCCATTTCTATGGTAATGGTGATCATATATATGTTGTAGTGACACTTGATGAGTAATTAAATAAATCTCAGTGTGACTCATTGTGCCATATTTTTTTAAAGCATGATTTGTTTTCCTAGTTTTTACTAATTTGTTAACATATTTTATTCATTTGGAAAGCTAATTAATGATGCTTTAAGTAATTAGGACCTAATGATAGATCATCTTCACATCTTCATTGAAATATATTTGGTAATTGTAGTCACTATATGGACTGCAAATGCATGCTACTTAAGAAAAATTGAAATATAAACTATAATACACATCTTATATCTGCCATAACAATTGTCATACAACTTATTTACTTCTAGATACATATGAAATACTTCAGGTAAATGCCATATTATGTGTATACCAAGATATTAGGTGTTGGTAAGTTATGAGGATCTAAGAAATGATAGGGTATCCACACATTAGTAGTGCCCTGGTGAATTTTTTGCATAATTTTCTATTTGTTGTAATTTTGTTGTCTGGATTTGTTATAGATTTCAAATAATATATACAATTATCTACCAATTTTTCTTTATAAAGAAGAAGTACAATAAGTAGTCACCTAAAAGTGAGCCATGTGAAAATATTGGTAACATGAGTAACCTGGTAAGCTGTAAATGAAAAGTGAATAACCTCCACTCACCAACAAGTGGAAGGCAGGGTTGGAATTTGGATTTCTCTTTACCCGTCACACAATTTTTTTTGACGTTTTGGTCATTATTTTTCTAGTCAATAAATGTTACGTTTAAAAGTTTTCACTTCATTAATGACGTTCTCGTAATAAATTAACCCTTCACCAATAAAAGTTTGATTAAAAAAATTGAACGCTCTTTCATTTTCTTTGGATTTTGGAGTGTGATATATCTCTGTCATGGACTTTTAATACCTAAAGTTTCAAGAGAAATAACTGATTCTTGTCAAACTAATATTTCCTCAATATATGCTATGATCTACTAAAAATTACTTCAAAAATCAAGTAACCTTCCAATATAAAGAAAAAAACATGAATGAGCTTTCCCTAAATCGTAATAAATTAACCCTTCACCAATAAAATTTTGATTAAAAAAATTGAACGCTCTTCCATTTTCTTTGGATTTTGGAGTGTGATATATCTGTGTCATGGACTTTTAATACCTAAATTTTCAAGAGAAATAACTGATTCTTTCCAAACTAATATTTCCTCAATATATGCTATGATCTACTAAAAATTACTTCAAAAATAAAGTAACCTTCCAATATAAAGAAAAAAACATGAATGAGCTTTCCCTAAATTGCAATAAATTTATGTTTATTATTAATATTGCATAATCTGTCTTATAAAAATTGCATAATCGGACTAAGAACAAATCCTCAGTGCATTTTTTATTGTTGTTGTGATTAAAAAAATGAGCCAAAGAACGCTAAGGCACTCAGAGAAATCAATCTATGTATTATTTCTCACAAAATCATGTTGAGTAGTGGAGACTAAGCGCCAGATTTTTTTCTGTCCTCAATCTCTCTATTAATTATGTCTATGTAGTTATAAGAATAACAAGCCAAAGAAATCTCAAGCTTCCAGAGAAATTAGTCTTTGTGTGTAGAAATTGATGATTACTGTTGACTAAATGTTATACCATTTGAAATTGCTAAGCAAAATTAATCAAGCCATGATGTACCATTTGTCAGTATCTATTTTCTCATGTATGAAAGTTGATGTACCATTGAAAGTTTAATAATTCTATTGAAAGTTTAATAACTATAATAACTATATATATATATATATATTTAATTTAATGATTAATAATAATTAAATTAAAATTCTTAAAAGACAAAATAAAAGCCTAATAATCACGAACTATTATGATAATTTAAAAATATAGAACTCGGGCTGAACATAGTTACAAAGATACCAAGAAAAGAAGACTGCATGTGCATGATAACCTCTTTCTTGACAACCTATGAATGCCATTCTCAATGAAGACTCAAGACTCAATTGGATTGGATTGTGTATCAAAACAGTAGGAATGAATCAAAGTTCAATGAATGAATAACTTGATCGAGAAAATTTGTAGGGAAAGGTAACTTGACTATCAATCTACTAAGCCTCACTTCCATGATTAAAAAAACACCCCCACCTTCTCAGTGGTCCCATCATGGTCCACCTATTGAAAAACAACCAACAAATATTATTTTTTTTATATTTTTGCATGGCCATTGGACAATGATTTACTATGGTTTTCCTACTAAATTCCAATGGATGATTATTCAAAAATATTGAGAATTATTTTAGTCTCAAGGCATAGCCAAGAGTCTTACTAGATAATTATAGATTACCTCTCCATTAGATGATTGTACATTTTTCATCTACTTTTTCACGTGAGTTTCAGTTGATGCTAGATCTTTTCCTTCTATTTCTTTAGTGAAGCTAAGAGTTAACTTTGATCTTACATTAATAACTATACTTGCATGAATATCCATGCTTTTATACTTCCCCACTGTGTTCAATGTTGATGTATGGCCTTGGCCCATTGATCTTACAATTAACTCACTATTCATATTCAATTTTCTCCAGTTCAGCCCAATAAAATAAGGAAAATAGAAAATGAAGTCCTGATTTATCTTTCCAGTGCTCCTACATAATACAAATACTCTTAAAAACCAATTAATATATAAATTTTCATCATTCATGCTAAAATCAGTTTGAATTTTTATGATGAATCTTCTTACAATTAATAGATTACATTGCTCACAGAATAAGAGATAATTTAGAACTATGATTTCACAATAATAAATTATCGAGCTCCCACAGGGCGATGAACTTGGTCGGATGTGACCCTTCTGCAGCAGCTCCTGAATCTGCCTCTTGATTTCATCGTTCTCCAGAACAAAGCACCGATAGATCGGTCTGTTGGGTAGCGGCGCACCTGGGGTCAGATCAATTGGGTGCTTGACTTGACAGTGTAGAGGAATCCCTGTGGGTGAGGTGAAAATGTCCCCGTACTCCTCCACAACCTTATCCATTTTTTTTTGTCGTGCAGAGGAGCCTTTTCTGGAGGTCGTGGCCATAGTATTCTTCTTGACCTGGGGGCGGATCATCAGGAAAACGAATTTCCTGGTTTGGGAAATGAGCTTACTGCATTGTTTTGCAGTAACCAAAGAGATAGTAGCATGAGGTGGTACCTCTGGTATCCTGTACAAATTATTTCCCAAAGTAACAATAACAGCACAAGGTCGAGACTCATACACCGCATGATGCTTCCACAAGTATGGTTGTCCTAATAATACATCAGAAACATCAATAGGAACAACGTTGCATAATACCTCATCTGTGAAGGGCTTGATGCTATAGGGAAGGCGGCACTGCTGGCTGACGCGGAGATCTCGTCCTTGGTGAAGCCACCCGATGGTGTATGGATGTGGGTGAGCTGTGGTCGGCAATCCCAACCGCTTCATGGCATCTGCCGAAATGAGGTTCTTTTGGCTCCCAATGTCGACAATGAACTGTACCGGGGAGCCCTTTACCCACATCTGGGAGTGGAAGAGATGTTCCTCCTTCTGGATCTTTGTAGTGGCAACAGTGGCATTGGGCTTCGCATCAATAATCTGTTTCCCTTTGTCATTCCCCTTGTCAGGTTCTGATTCAGAGTCAGAGCATGCATCTAACTTAGAAGCTTGCATCTCGGTCACCAGCGACTGCTTGGCCCGACACTCACTTGTGTTGCGAGTGGAGCTCTTATGGAACTCACACCACTTTCCCGTGTCCTTCTTTGGCTTTGCGGTGTTTTTCTTTGCTTGTGGCTTCGACAGGTTGTCTTGAGTCACCGTGCCTTGGCTCTGTCCTTTTTTTTGTGGTTTGGGAGCACCTTTCCCTTGCTTTTGATTCGTAGATCCAAAGTCTCGCTTCTTCTGTTTGAATTTCTGCTCAATCTTGGCAGCATACCGGTATGCCGTACCAAGCGAGGAGATGTCGAGGAACTCCATTACCTCCTGAATGTATCTGTGTAGACAACTGCGATACTTTAGCACCAGATTTTTCTCTGAATCTTTGATACCTAACTTGGTGTGTAGGGTATGGAACAAATTTGTCATCTCATGCACATCTTGATCCCTTTGTTGCCGCAGCGTGGTCCATTGTATGTACTTGTCCTCATAGCTCCCCACGGGATAGTGTTGTTCCTTGACGGCGTCTCGGAAAGAATTCCAAGTGGGTACGACCGAGAACAAAGAGGGTTTTGTCTCGTCCTTTTTCTCACAGTGGCTTTCCCACCAGTCCTTGACATGGGGGGCAGCTTTGAGGAGTGCAAAAATAATCTTCTCCCTATCGGAAAAGTCATGAACCGAGAAATATCCTTCTAATAGATTCAACCATCTATCTACAGCATCTGCATCTATTTGAACCTCAAATATGGGAATGTCAAAATTTACTTGTACCTTAAAAGGAGTCACACCTCTAGAGTGGCTGCTGGATCCAGATGCGCCACCGGTGGGCAGCCGTTGAAGGATCTGGGCAAAGTTATCCATCATCGCGTTCCTTTGTTTTTCGAGGGCCTCCTTGAGCAATATTTTGATAGGATCTCCTGCTCCCTCATCTTTCTTTTCGTCCCCCATGGGCGTTCGTCGGGGTTTGTGAGGCTAATCTTGCAAAAGTTCCACCAGATCGAGCCCTAACTCCTTATACCCCGACCTCATTGGGGACATGCAAAGAAGGATCAAGAAAAAGAAAACCGCTCTGATACCACTGATCTGGATTTATGCAAGAACGCAACAGAATAAACACATAACCATAAATACATAGATGCAGCGGAAATAACACTTCATTTTATTAATATCAAAGAACTGAAATTTGCTTATAGACATAATGGAAATAAAACTAGCTAGGGCACTGGTAGCTATCTCTGAGGAGAGATGTGGAGGCTACAGGCCTCTGAACTGAGTTACAATGAGGCTCGAGTGCCTATTTATTATTGAGAAACAATGGAGAACCCTAAACATCCAAAAACCTAACCCTAGGAGATGAAGCGCCAAAACTATGGGCCCCATTTGGGTAAATTGGTGTTTCAACTTCCCAGGGACGTAACTTTGGCATACTATCTTTGTTTGACGCACATGATACATCATTAGAAAGATCTATCTAAGGAATACAACTTTCACCACAAATATAATTCTGGAACGAAATGATACATAATGATATTTGTTGGAGGCGCGATGCCCAAAAAACGTCGTTTAGGGCCTCAAAACAGCCCCGGAAGTTCAGGACCCGAAAAACTGCTAAAAATAGTAAGTTGTGCCGAAACTAAAAAAATGAAAGAGACAATGGTGGGGCCCCAAGTGGAATAGGTGGGTGGCCACCAGTATCCACCTGGATCATTGAGTGAGCCAAAAAAGTAACTTTCCTTACTTTTTCAGTACAGCCTTGCAATTGCGAAGAGGACTAGTGTTGCAAAATTATTGGTAAGTGGAAATTAAAGGGCGTAAGAACGTTTTTGAAAAAATTTCAAACATCAAAATTAAGTTTGCTATCCTTCCTAGCACCTCATGGAAAACGGGAATCCGCAAATTCTAATCGTCAAATATGTGCAAAATGCCTTATGACGGGCAAAATGGAGGACTGGTCCTATGCTGCTACATGAGTTAGGGTTTCATGTGGCAACAGGGAACCTTGTATAGTTTTTCAAGGATAGGAAAGGAGAATATTGTCAATTAATCATCACATGAAACTTCATCACCATTTGAATATTGTGTCCTAATTTGAAACAATAAGACTACCTAACTATTTCATTATTTAATTTTGATTGTGCAATACAAAAAAATATCCTAGATAACTTAAATAATGTAAGCACTTTTGCAAAAATTTAGTGGAGAGAACCTTCAATTACATTTATTTTGAAGTTCCACTTGCATTTTAAGCCATTTTAATTAGTCTTTCATGGCTATCTAGTAAAAATTTCAACCTCTTGTAGAAATTTGTTTTTCCCTTGTATTAGAAATGCAAAAATCAAATGTAAATAAAAATGATTTGAAATGCTAAAATTCAAATGTGCGCTACATAAAAATGATTTTTTTAAAAACTACATTAACGTCTAATATCACGCGCGCATTCACCCTCAGCTCTTTCAGAACAGCATTCGCCCTCAGCATTCTCCCTCAGCTCTTGCAGAATAGCATTCGCCCTCAGCTCTTGCAGAACAGCATTCGCCCTCAGTTCTTGCAAAATGGTAAGTTCTTACTGCAGGCCCTTCCTCCTGTAGTAGGGTTGACCCTATTTGGTTTTTTTTGGAGCCTCTGAGAATAAAAAGGTTGTGATTGATTACGGGGCACTGCCTATATTTGTGGAAATTCTTACCTCTGGGAATGATAATGTTCGAGAACAGGTAGCAAGTTAATTTTAGAAGCATAAAATTATTCTTCCCAACTATCTTTATACGTCTATAATTTTGGAATTTGATTTAAAAAACTACTACCCAACTTTGAGTTCAACTGGTGTTCGTGTAAGGCTGTTTGGGCTTTGGGAAATATTGTTGGAGACTCTGCATCATTTAGGGATCTTTCCCTCAGTCATGGAGCTCTGAGGCAGGTGCTTGCCCAATTTAATGATACTGCCAGAATTTCAATGATACGAAATGCTACATGGGCTCTGTCAAATTTTTGCCATGGTAAACCCCAACCACTATTCGAACAGGTAAGAAAAATACATTTTCTGCCTCTTCTTCTTAGTTCACAGATACTGTGGATTTTTTTTTATAGATCTTGGTGCTTGGTAGATTTGGACGTAATATGGACCTAGGCGCTTGTTCATTACAATGACTCTGTCATCAGGTTTTAGAAAATGCTCAGAAATTTGGGTTTCACAAGGGGATTACCCTTGCTTGCAATTATCGATTATCAATCACATTCAAAAAAAGTATTTCATAGCATTGTTGAGCTCTTTGTAGGTGAATTTCCGAAGCAATTTCACAATATCTAAACTAAATTTTTCTGTCCTTTTCAATACTCTACGCTTGTAACAGAACCAGACAAACAATCTAGTGGCCAATGCAACAACAACAACACCTCCTGTTGCAATGCCTGCAATTCACCCTCTCTGCACGCATGAATGAATATGGCACCCTCTTTTGTGAACAGGTACTGGAGCTGAAGGTATTGGTTTCCATTAGGATCGTGGAATTCAACATCCAAAATAGTATCAAATTCCACTGCAATAGTATTCCCCAGCGAGGGCAACAGTTCATTGAGACCTATTGGACTCATCACCCCCAAATAGCATCCAGGGCTACCCAGAGTGTGATCATCTGGAGCAATAACAAATGCTCATCCATCCCCAATTGAAACAAGAACAGGACCCACATTGGTTACAGAAAAGGAGAAACACGTTTTGAAAGAAGAAGAAACTTTTGTATTAGGGTCCAGAAATCTAACTGGTCTATTGTACAATGCCCTACCTGCACTTCAAATTGGTACTCCCAACTCCATGCTAAGGCTCACTGTGCCATTCTTCGGATGAGCATCTTAACCTGAAGTTTGATTCCAAAAAACCCAAGTCCCCTGTTCTATGCCCAAGACCTCTGTTACAACGAGTAGAGTTCTGAGCGAAATACTTCACAATAGGAAGCAAAAGAAACATCGCAAAATTTCTCCACTTTAGACTAATAATTTGTATAAAGGAGATTCAGCTGGAATGGGTAAAAACATAATATCAAACACAACCAATCCACAATGGAATTTGAACATGAGGATTTATAACCGAAAAACCCTCTCGAGTTAAAAGAATTCGAGAATGGCTTTAAGATTCTACTAATGGCGCTTACAACACCATGCGAAATTCTTTGTCACAGTAAAAATGCTGTTGGGCCAAAGCCGCTATGCAGTTTCTACATTTCCACAGTGGAAGGCAAGAATCTTGCTATCTCTCATGATCTGGTTACGTGGTCAAATCCTTTGTATGGTTGTCTTGTTACGCTTGGTGGTCACAGGAATTTACATGCTTAGCTTTGGCTCTGTTTCTCATTTAGGATCGTGGCTATCTGATCTTGCTGTGGCTTTGACTATACAAACTTGTTCAATAGGAAAATGTTGACTCTGCTATATATAGGAGCTTCAATGGGTGCTCTAAAACACTTTTTTGGGTAGCTTTGTTTTGTCTCTGATTCAAGGCAGAACTATGTTGGCCTTGGTTTTTTAGTCCTTGGAACTTAGTTCTCTCATATTTTCCATCCTATCCCTAGTTTTCTACTGAGAAAGACATAACTTCACAATATCAAAATTGACTATTTTTGGCCATTTATCTTTAGTAATGGTACAACCTTAATTTTGTGCATTCGTACAGTATCTGAAGAGCACTCTCAAGCTGTTATTCAGTATTTTAGCATAACTACCACATTTAACTGCCATGCTCTAATATTTATATCAACCATAAGCATTCTTAAGGTAGTTCCACGTTTTTGAAGTAGAAGGAATGCTTCTAACAGCTTCTTATCATAGTGGTACAATTCTGTTCGCAGTTTATCTTTTATAAACCTCCAATTTTCCGAACGTAGTAGAGACTACAGTTTGCATCTGAAATTTTGGACAAATATTTTTAGTATTCTACAGAAAATGCATTAAGAATAAAAAAATCCCACAATTTGTAAAAAGCCCACAATTTTGTAAAAATCCCACATTTTGTAAAAAGCTCACAATTTGTAAAATGCCCACTTTTATTTTCTTTTTGCTTATATATTGAGCTCCCATTGAGTTCAACAAGTCTTGGGTTTTCTACACCATTGAGAGAGATTTATTGTTTTCTTTATAGGATAATTTGCATCAATGTAAGAAAACATTGGAGCTGGAAAAAAAATTCAAAAGGGTGAAAGGGGTGATGGTAGAGTTTATTGCCCTTGTAAAATATGTTGTATGAGAAATAATGTTAGAGTTTTAATAGCAACAGAAACAGTGCATTGTAGGAAATATGGGCACATTGATGGTGGATCGAATGACTATTGTCCCGTGGTAATTAATTATCTATCTTCATTTTTATTATATCGTAAAATTTTATATTATTTTAATATTTTTTATATGTGCACTAATGTTTAATTATTAATGTTTGTAATTTTCATAAAGGCACAGCTGCCCCCCAACTTTTTGCAGATGATCAACCAGCTTCCACAGCAAAATATTAGTAGATTAGATGATGTTGCACTAGTACAAGAGAATATTGCAGCAAATATTAGTATTGGAAATGATGTTGTACAAGGTGAAGAACATGAAGTGAATGATGAAGGTAATTTTAATGATCCCATGGAGGTAGATCATGATGACAGTAATGAGACAATTCACATTAATGATGGGACAAATCAAATGCTCCAAGACTTGTATGGTGAGTCAGATGATGATGGTGGAGATAGCAGTGATGGTATTTATGATGTACCTCTGATTGAAAGTTCAAGTGAACGACTTTTTGAACACTCAAATGCAACTCTTCTCTCTGCTACATTGTTGCTGGTGAACTTAAAGGTTATGAATAATTTGTTGAACAGATGTATGACATAACTCCTAAGGTATGCAATATGTATATATGATCACATATATGTAAATGTTGATTATTTTCCCTTTTTTTAGTTGTAATAAATGTGTAAAATAATAACTTATATATAAGTTATTATTTTACACATTTATTACAACTAAAAAAAGGGAAAATAATCAACATTTACATATATGTGATCATATATACATATTGCATACCTTAGGAGTTGTGTCATATATCTGTTCGACAAATTATTCATAACCTTTAAGTTCACCAGCTCTCTGCTATTGTTGCTGGTGAACTTAAAGGTTATGAATAATTTGTCGAACAGATGTATGACACAACTCCTAAGGTATGCAACATGTATATATGATCACATATATGTAAATGTTGATTATTTTCCCTTTTTTTAGTTGTAATAAATGTGTAAAATAATAACTTATATATATATATCTCTCTCTCTCTCTCTCTCTCTCTCTCTCTCTCTCTCTATATATATATATATATATATATATCATAGTTATCAAAACCGGCCAGTCAGGATGGCTGCCGGTTGGAACCGGCCTTACAACCTGGTCAATAGCCTATTCTCACCTGTTTTGGCTGGTTAACTAGACCTAACCGACCGGTTAAGTAAGGAATCAGCCGGTTTATGCATAAACTGGCCAGTTCCATACTTAACCGGTTGGTTAGGTGCTCCTCCATGAGTTGCAAATTCCTCAGTGTCTCCTCCATGAGCTGTAAATTCCTCTATTATACTAGCAACAAACTTGTCTAATAACTCATACTCAACACCTTATAGTAGCAACAATACACATGATGACTGATAAATACAAGGCTAGCTAGCATAAAATCCCTGGCAGCATGCAACTCATCAAGTGTACTTGATGACAATTTATGTTCTCAAAACAATCAGCAGCAACCTTATTTCACACTCAGCTAGGAACTGTCAGACCCTCTCTCTCTGCTCACACATAGCAGCAGCATAAATATAAAACCTTTCACACAGCATACAAGCAATTTGATCATGGCATCAAGACTGATGCAAATGGTCTGATGCCACTCAAGGGACAACAACATACAACCTAATGAAAATGTGACTGGCAATAATAAATTGACCACTAGAAAATTCCCGCTTGGAAATGCACTAAACTGGCTACTGAGTTTTCTGGGTTTTAATGAATCTTTTCAGTGATAAATTTTGTCAAACACATTGTGAGTAGACTGTTGAAGTTGTAATTCTCTCTCAACTTATTACAAATAGCACTAATAGTGGGTTTCATAAACCAATTCAATACCTCTAAGTGTTGTAGATGTTTTTCTAGAAATTTATTTGCAAGCAAACATAGATAATGAAGAATACAAGATCTTCAAAATGCTGGTCTTATATATATATATATATATATATATATACTGAACCCAGAATTTTCTTTAAGGCTGATACAATGAATTGACAACAGATCTGAGCAGGGACAGATTGTATATTATAATATTAACTCAGCAATAAAACACAGTGAATAATATAAGAGAAACCTGATACATTACTTCAACAATTTTGCTTATGTATTTTTCGATGATATGTATTGCATTTGGTGCCATTTTGATATATTCACCTTTGCATGGTATATAAATGAGCAAAATTTTCATATTTTGTCTCTATTGGCTTGGAATCATGGTTGCAAATCTTAAAAATAGTTTTTATTTATTTTTATTTTTTTCATTTTATTAAAAAATAATTATTTAATGTATTTTTTTTAAAACCAGTTCATTGAGATCTGACCGCTACCGGTTAGACCAGTTCCAGTTCGAAACCCGGTTCATTAGCTCCACCGATCCGGTCACCGGTTTCGGTTTTAATAACTATGATATATATATATATATATATATATATATATGATTAATAATCTTTACAAGACACTACTTTTTGTTTCTGTTGTAGATTGTTGGGTGAATATTTGTTACCATCGCAAAATACTTTACCTCGAACATATCGAGATCTAAGTGCTATTATGAAACACTTTGGAATGGAATATAACACTATAGATGCATGTCCTAAAGATAATATTATATATTACGGAGAACATGCATTGAAAACAGAATGTCCGAAATGTGGTACCAGTAGATATCGAACATATCAACTAACCAAAAAGGTGCCTCAAAAGGTTCTTCGTCATATTCCCATAATTCCACGTTTGCAGCGAATGTTCAGGTGTAACAGCATAGCACAGTTTATGGATTACCATTCAAAGAATAGAAGTGGAGATGGTGTTCTTCAAATGCCTGCAGATGGTTCTGCATTTAGAGAAATCGAGGAAAAATATGTAGATTTTAAAAATGAACCTCGTAATGTCAGGCTTTCATTGGCAGTTGATGGTGTTAATCCATTCGAAGAGCTTAGATCTACTTACTCAGTGTGGCCTATTTTCGTTATCAACAATAACATTCCTCCTTGGATGTCAATAAAGAGGGA
Organism: Pinus albicaulis; assembly: GCA_034641835.2. Lineage (NCBI taxonomy): Eukaryota > Viridiplantae > Streptophyta > Pinopsida > Pinales > Pinaceae > Pinus > Pinus albicaulis. The sequence goes on along the minus strand of CM076580.1, from coordinate 999,320,571 downwards.
GCACATAATGTTGACTATGATTATTCCAGGTATTTGATACATTATTTCTTTGAATGTAACATTTTCATTTCTCTCATTGTTTGCATAAATATATATTTTATTTATTTATTTACTTATATATACATATATCATGGGAGTAATTATTATGTACCGTAATTTTGAACAATTAGGTAAGTACCAGGTCAAAGATATGAATGTATATATTGAGCCTCTTATCGATGAGCTAATACATTTATGGCATGGCATCACTATGTATGACATCACTAAGCCAATCAAGCAGAAGAGATTTCAATGTCGTGGAATGCTTGTATGGACAATTCATGATGCCCCAGGACTAACACATGTTTGTGGTATGTAATATTTCATTTCACTTTAATATAATACATAATTATCTAAATTAGATATACCATATTGCATGTTTCAAAAATGATCTCATAGTATATTAATTGTTATTGATCCATCTATTGCAGGTCTTCAAACAAAGGGTAGAATTTCATGTCCAGTTTGTGGCCCTAAGATGAAGTATTGTCATTCTCCAGACTTAAAAAAGATGGTGTTTGATGAGTTTAGGCACTTCCTCCCTAGGAACCATAAGTATCGTACTACTGAAAAACATCTTTTCAATGATAAAGAAGAAACTGGATTAAAACCACGAAGAATGACACCTCAGTTGTGGATGTTGGAATATACCAGAATTAATAATCATCAAGCAGCTAGTACATAATTTGTGTGTATATATATATATATATATATATATATATATATATATATATATATTATTTGTTTATGTAATGTTTGAAATTTTTGTTTTAACTAATGAATTTATTTTTATTGTATTTTATAATTAACATTGTTCGATTTATTTTATTCTTTGATATCATGTCATCGTCGCCAGAAGGCACTAAATATTGTACCTCCACCGAAATTGTAACAGCATTTTGATTAATTGCAAGGTTGCCCTACTATGAGTATCCCAAAAATAATTTCATTTGTTTGATGGCAATGCATGTCGAGAAGAATGTGATGTAAATGTTAAGGGCTAGCTAACCATAGATGGTGCACATGATAGAGAGATCAAATTGACAAAATTTGTGTTTATTACTGAGAAACTGAATCATGCAATGAAAAGTGTGATCGGCGATCAAATAACAATGGAGGTCGAAATTATACAATATTCCATGGTTATTAATGTAACAACAAAGCAATGATAAAAGAGGCTTTAGAAGAACAAAATTTCCAACAAAGTTTTGCTTCAAACATAAATAATATCTAACTGGAAGAAAGGTGACTTCAGTGGGGTGAAAACACATGATTGCATACCTTTGTTAAGGTAATTTTTTTGGTATACGTTTTGTACAAGTTATTAAAGTTTCTGAAGGTTGGCTTTAAATTTTCCTTTTTTTCTGCTTAATTGGAAACCAATAACGATTCATTTTTTATTGTTATACTATGTTCTTACCCGTATCTCTCAACGACTTCCGACAACAATGTTAAACAAGTTATATATGGTCTAGTAAATACATGAGGTAAAGTAGTTTGACTTACACAAAATCAATTGCTACAATTTCTTTTGTACTTGATGAAATGATGTATTAATCTATCGATAATGAAATATATATTATGTTTCATTGAAATAACCTTATGTAATATCATAGATGGTTGTTATTGAAAGAAATCCATCAAGATGAAATAAAGTATTGGAAGAGAGAAATTCTTAAGCTAATGTGTGAAATGCAAAAGTATCTACCTCCAACATTTTTCAATGCACAAGAACACTACCCGACACACCAAGCTGAGTGAGATTGAAATGTGTGGACCAGTACACACAAGGTCAATGTGGATGGTCGAGAGGCACCTGAAATCCTTGAAGGCTTTGGCTAAACAAAGAGCATGACCTGAGGGTTCTATGGTGGAGGGATATGTGATATATCAATCCATGGTGTATATTAGTCATTATCTTCCTAAATTTACTATGCCATAGGCCATGAAGGTGGATTTTATTACACGTGAACTCCATCAAAAAATTTGAAGTGGAGCACCCGTTGGGGGAAAAGGTAGAATACAGTGAGAGTAAAAGATTTATTATGTATAATACATATAATGTTTCATTTTTTTACATCATGTGTATGATTACTATATTCATTTAGGTCTTATTCTTTCATAGTTTATTAATTAATATAATTTACCATGGTTATAAGTAATATTTATTAATATTGGTGAATTATTGTTTTTTATTCGTGTGCTCAAGATTATGAGGCACTACTTTTATACATTGCAAACAATCTTGAGTGCATGAGGAATGGATTGGGCACCATAAAGCATGTAACAACGGTAGGTTATCATGGCAATCATCGTCGAATTGATTAGAGAAGCGTATCGTAGTGGAGATGGGAACGTTAATGACAAAAAGTGGGAAATCGATTTATCATATGGTTTGAAAGATATAAAGGTAAGCAATTAATTCACCTATTTTATTCATTACTTATTTTAATATATTTATAATGTGACAAGAAGTTTGATTTTTCATTAATTTTCATGCTATGTAAATTATATGTTTAATTATTAATTGAGAATGCATCTTTTTCATGTTTGGCATATTGCAGTTGAAAACACCACAAGGCTATGTGGTGCAATGGTCATTAATTTCAAGTAAATGAAGTTGATGATAAATATTAGTGCATCTTCCCATAGGATAACTCAATATTCCAGTCACTAATAAGCCCCAAGAGTGACAAGACATCCGAGAATCTGAAAATAGATATTATGGGTTCTTAGATGATATAGTTGAGTGTGACTTTAATTCCTTCAAAATAGTTTTGCTCGAAGTCAAATGGTATAGGCTACGAATGAATGTACGTGATGATGATAGAACACTTATTCAACATGACAATGGATTTCCAATGGTTTAAACATCGTAGTTTGAAGGTGAAAGATCGCTATGTTTTCAAGACAATGCTAACAAGTCTTTTGATTTATGTCTGTGAGAACGAATGGTCATTTGCTATTAGATATGATCCAAGAGGAAGAAAGTACAGAGTATACCGTAGAAGAAGAATATGATATTGATCAAGAAGAAGATGATGCAAAGGTAGATGAGTAGGAAGATGCATTGACTGCATTTAAGAAGATATCTTAGAAGATGAACTGTGCATAGGAGATGAGTGCTGCAACAATTATTGATCATGATGTCGATGAGGATATTATTGAAAATGACATAATTGATGATGATGATGACATGGTTGATAATTTCAACACCTTTTCTCAATCGTATGTTGATATATGTCGATCAGCTGGATGAAGATCAAGAAGATACATAAGAAGAATATTGATACATATGTTATGTTCGAGTAATAGCTAGTATGTTATAACTTTTTATATTTTAATATGTAGGAATTATTGTCTTTAAATAATTTACTAATTATGTGGGTTTGTTGCATGTTGTTTATTATTTCAAACCAATAAATAATGGCCTTACTATTGCTTATTATTTCATAGGATTCGCAGGATTCATTTGATTCTATGGTCGTGTCTCTCAAAAACCACTAAACACTTAAATAGTCAAGATATGGAAGACAAAGTTTTAATTTACCATAAATTGCTGAAAAACCTATTTCGTCACTTTTATTGTATTAAAGACGAGGGTGGATTTGCATGATCAATTGAATGAAAATGAATAAGATATTCCTGGATGTTTTTGAAGGCAGATCCATAAGCCCTATAGATGAAGATCCTACTGTCTGCATCCGAGACCGCATTGAAGCACAAGTATAGTGTTGTATCGGAATACAATTTAGAGGACAACTATACCAAGTCTAAATCAATCAATCCGCTTCTAGTGTCGCAAACTTGCTCTAATTAAAGCCAAGCAAGATTTACAATCTCTAATGGGAACGGTATGGTAAACAATATTGATTGGATGTCCTAGAGTTCGCAATGTGCACTAGAATCGATCGTAATGAACCCCAACTAATTCAATGTGATGAAAATATGGACTTTGATGATGATCAAAGAAAACAAGCCAGTATATTTTGGCAATATTGAAGAAAAAACCGAAGAGGTTTCCTCGTGATCTACTGAATCAACTCAACCATAAGACATCTACCGGCAGGGCCGGTTTGTATCGAAGGAGAATTGGTTTTGTTTCATGATGGTGGATGTCGTCTTTTCACGATATATAGCAAATCTGTGAGGTGTGGAGGTTTAATTATTGTACTTAATTTTGGGGTTTATGGGTGTTATAATTTATACATTTTGGGATTTTCTATTAGGAAATAGGGAAAAGCCTAGGGGTTAGATTATTCTCATGGTTTAAATTTATATTTGAAATAAAATTCACCAATTTCTATTTTAAAAATGATTTTCCTAAATATTTGATGTAGTTTAAATAGGATGTAGTTCATTTCAAAGACCTGAAATTTTCTAGAAACTATGATTGGGATTTCAAGAATATTTATGCACTCTTTTAAATTTTCCTTAACATAAAGGCGCTTGATGTATGAGTAATACTCGCATTGTTTTTTTCCAATCCGTGGGAAGGTCAACATAAAGCTCCATATGGGCCACCTCAAAACATGTGGGGTGATTTCTCAAGTTGATCGAGTAACCGGTTCGATGGTCGCTTCCGGTAAATATGTTGTGGCAAAGATTCCGCAGTTGTACATTGGACTCGTGTTTCTATTCATGGGACTTTTATAATAAAGAAATTATGGCATTCCATACCGAATCGAGGCCTTCACTTCACGTCCAAACACCATCTCTCCTGGCTTTAAGTGTAGAGGATGTCTCGGGAGAAATTTTGGCTTTGCAAATGTTGTGCCAAAGAATCAACATTGGTGGTACTGTGCCATGTGGGCCTCTTATGGTATCTAATGTCGTTGCCCAAAGACAAGTATCATTTATGATATTCGTGATGCAGATCCCGTGATTTCAATGTGTTTGTTTTGAAAGTTTAGGTTTCATAGTAAATCATCAATGGGCTCGAACAAGGCCGCACATTGAAATCTTGATACATGTTTCTGTTAAAATCGCTGTATCTTCCATAAATAAACAATCCTAGACCACTCTATATAAATCTGCTTTCTCAAAAAATATTACATCTCCTCATTATACAGTGGTGTTCTTACATGCATAGCAAAGGCATTGTTTTGGAAATCATTTTATAAGTCAATATTAGATATTGTGGGTACAAGGATCTGTGGTCTCCACATGAAATTTGCTGCCCGTGAGACTCACTCGCTCGTCCTTAAATTTCCTAAACATAGTAGTATGCCAATGCTTATTTCATTTTGTATGCATAAGACGATTTTTTGTCAAATTCATAATTGTTTTTAAGTTTTATCCATCCTGCCTTTGTTGTGAATGCACAGTTTTTGGCTCAACACATATCTCTGTTTATATCTTTGTACTTCTTTCCTTTACTAACTATTTGAAATTTCTAGTTATATTTAGAGGTGTCTTTTAATGGATGAGGGGAATTACTTGGATTTAGTGTCGCCAAGCTTATCATTTATTCTCCAAATGAAGCCCCGTAACTGTAACACTATATGGGCATGTAGCTCACTTGTTAAAATATAGTTGGTACAATATGTTGTACATGAAGCCTCGAATTGTGTACATTCCCTGAATATATTAATTTGCAGCATGCTTAAAAGAGATAGGGTTCATAAAATAAAAACCATGAACATGAAGAAAAAGAGGCAATTATTTTATACGTAAAGACGCATAGAACCAAGACACTGTCTCCTCATTAATAATTTAACCTCAATCCAAAAATCATATGTACAAATTCTAGAAGCTCTAAAGTTGAAAATTTCGAAATGGAACTTGTGCCCTCTTTCAAAAGAATAAATTTAGTAAAATGAGGTGAAGAAAGTTATCTTAGTCAAAATTCCACATACCGTGTTAGCAAGGAATGACTCTTGTCCTGCTGTTGAGACTGAGGAATTTCTTTTGCCGCAGCTGCGCTCTTCTTCTCCAACATGATGAAAATAAATTTTAGCCTCGAGTCCTAAGCCCGAGTCACAACTTGAACTTGCAAGGAAAATTATCAGGGTTGTTTCCAAATATTTGGAGTTCACTTCATTAATTTTCTCTTTTAATGCATTTCCTTCACTGCTTCAGCTTGTCACCGGCCAACAACTCAGCAATAAAATTTATTAGACCCGTCATGCCACGAGGTGGTCTAGAAGTGGATCAATGATCATTGATTTCTTTGTCAGATAACAAATATTGGAGATTTATTGTCCCGTTTTTAAAGTTTCATTTTTTTTTTTTTTAAATTGGAACCGCGTCGTATACCGACGTCTTGTAAGCGCGCTCTTCTCGACGTTTTTGAACTATTTCCATTTTCGTCGTTCCTAGACGTCCGTCGATATTGCTACGCTTCTTCCTCGATCAGATATGACGCATTTTGGAAACCACTCCGTATTACAACGCTTGGCAATGCTGTCTTGTGACGCTTCTTCCTCGTGTCGATATTACACAAAGCATTCCCCGGTGCTCAGTATTGTGGACACTTGTGGAAAGCGTCGGTCTTGTGACACTTTTTTCAAATACGTCGGTCTTGTGACACTCTTTGTACGGCATCGTGTTCTATAAGGCCAGACACATCGAAGAGCGATAGTATAAACATCTAAGAGCGACGTTCAAAACATTGGATGACATTTCGTTGGAATGGTGACACTTTACAAACGTCGGAAGAGCGACGTTCAAAACGACGGACCACATTTCACGCGGAATCGCGACACTTTACAAACCTCGGTTTGGGAAACTTCAGAAGAGAGACGCATGTTTGGAAGCGACGGAAAAGGTGTCGGTAATGCAACACGCTTTAAGTGCGTCAGAATTGCGACGGCATGGTAAACCATGGTTTGCCCTTCCTCGAACTGTCGCTCTTGCGATGACTATGTCTCAGAATAGCGACGAATTGGCCGTCGGAAATTCCACCAAATTTTCTAGTGAGAGCTAACATAGTTTTGGAGGGAGATTCTTTTCATTGAAGTAGTGGCTTTAATGAGTGGGGCCCAAGGTCAGGAAGCTCACCAAGCATATAAGGAAGGGAATGGCAACCATGGAAAGCATATTTTGAGTATTATTTTGTTTATGGTCTGTTATGACTTGTTTCTCTCTTCAGCTGTTTAGCGGAGACTGCAATGTTGTTTAGCACAAGGGTGTTCCTGAGCGGGAATCCCACCCTCATCCTCGAGGGACTTCGAGTGCCCACTCAGGAGAGGTTATTGGACTAAATTTCCACATTCCCGCATCAGGCCAAGCTACAGCTTTCTTCTACAATGCAGTTTCTGTCAGGGTTGTGCTGTGTTGCAAGGTTGCAACGGTGGAGGATTTGATAGGGCCATTTCTGAGCTTGTATTCAGTGGAGGAAGCATCCTTTCCATTGGGATGCTAGTAAAGGAGGTCCTTGGGAATTATTGTAGCATTTTTCACTAGGCCAAGCCATTACCATCCCCTACAACGCAGTTTCAGTCTTGGACTACGTTATTTCAGAGGGTAGTTGCAGGTGTGGTTTCATTGCATCATTTGGGGAGTTAGATCTTCAGTGGAGGGATCAACCTTTCACCCATAGAGTATATTGGAGGAGAGCCACATATTTTTACATCAAATTCAGCCGTATCTTCCCATCTATTCTATTGTAGTGAATCTTCATACCTAGGGTTGCAGTTCACCATTTGTATTTTTAAACTAGAACAATAAGAAGTTCAAAAAGAAATTTCCAACTAAAAAAATTTAAAAAATTAAAAAGTTAAGAGATAAATCATTTTTGTATTTTTTACAACTTTTTGAATGCTAACAACTATCTAACCATTCATTTCTCCATTTGTAAATGATGCAATAATACATTCCTAACAAATTGTCAACCAAATTTAATGTGTGCGCTCATGACAGTGGGGCAGTGTAAATAGAGAGACAAAAATTTTGTTACACTTGGCTACCTTAAAACACAGCGCTGAGTGCGTACAGATGGTACACCTAGCAACTTAAAATATAGATAAAGGGTGCGGGGAAATGTGTATTAATTTTTTAATAATTTTTTATAATCTACACTCAATGTAGATGTTGTCAATTTAGTAAATAATTTGTGTATATTAATTACAAGTTATTGGCACACACACAAATATTTATATGACAATCTACTTTGAGTAAGATGTACATATGTTACTCATATCTCATTTTTAAGGAAATAGCAATTTAAAAAATACATCAAAAAGACCCATGGCTTATGTAGAACTTGGTAGAGTTGATTTTAAAAACCAGTGTTACCATATTCCAACAATAAGGGTTATGAAGTGGCTAGTTCTATTAACTTAATTTTGTACAAATATTACTCTATTTTGATTTCTTTAATATGTAAATGTAACTATGTTCAAGAGTCATTGCGATTATTAGCTTCGATGATTTTTAGATTTTAATTTGAAATGGATAAATTATGAATAATGTAAACGTTATGTTATTAAGGGAAATTTTCTACATAATTAACTCAAGAGTGGAACACCTACATTGACTATGATATTACAACTCAAAAATATTGAGGGGGTTGCAGTAATTAACTATGTTTGCAGTGCCAAAAATCCCTACCAAAGCTTTGTGAAAAAGTTTATATTTAAAAATATTTCCTTACTCTTTCTACTTTAACCCAAAAAATTAATGAATGAAGAACTTGGTAGTTGAAGCAACCACCTACCACAATTAAGGAGGTTGGGTGGTAGTTGAAGAGTTATTTCAAACTTCAAAGGGAGGCATAGGAAAGTACCCATATCTATTTTTGAGAGTTGATCCATGCATGGTGTGGGGGAATAAAAAAAGTTGAGTGAAACAATCGCCTAATGGGGGATTTAGACATCCACATAGAGAAGAGAAGCACAAAGGTGTTTGGAAGAGTAAACTCGATAGTGGAATATTTATTTAATGCTCTAGGTGATTAGTGCTCAATTTCGCTACCCAACTTCATCAACAAAAGTGATATTCATGAATTAGATGTGTGATGATGCGTTTTGGGATTGTAAAGACCCATTTTTGCATGGTAATTTCTTATAGAATGACCTTGAATCTGAGTTGAGTCAAAGGGATATTAATTAATTCAAGTTGGACTGATACTAAGAAGGAAGAATAATGAGGGACTGGCTAAGTAGTGAAGGAGACCCCTCACGTTATTTCCCACCAGTTGCAGAGGCATTTCAAAGTTCACAGAAGCCCTATGCTTAGTGGGAAAGAGTAAATTATGCTATAAAATTATTGTGAGTGAGAGTGGCCCTCATCGTCATCCTTTTCTTGAGTGAATTATAGTTATCTTGTTTGTATCGTTGTCTAGCTAGTGTGTGGAAATTTGTATAGAGATAAAGGCAAAATTGAAACTATGGTTAGGTTGAAAAAATCTCCCCCTTATTCAATAAAAAACATTTAATTATCTAGTTAAGTATTCTCTCTTGTATTTTGATGTTTATCATTTGTAATTTGGTTCACGTTTACTAGTTGAATGTATAATGCTTTCTCATTATAAATTCTTTGGGAAATTAATTGTAAATGATATTGATGGTGTTAATGGGAAATTAGTTTCTTTGTATCTAGGAAATCCTAGGAAATTAGTGTTTTGATTTGCAGTCATGGGGTCACTACAGGGAATTTTCGGTTGCAACCGCAGGCACGCAGGCTTATCCATGCAGTTGGAGGGTTTCAACCACACACACATACAATCTCTTTGTGCGACTGGAAACTAGGGTTTTATTTCATCAATTGACAGCAAAATTTGGTAGTTGACCACATATATTGACAGTTGACCGCAAGCTTCTGAATCAAGGTTTTGATTGTTATTACTGTTCGATTCATCTCTTGGATGTTGTTTAGTTGATTTTAATGGATAACTTTGCGGTTGAACATATGGATCATTGTACTCTCTCTTTGCTGAAACATTCAATGAAATCTAATAAGAAGAAGAATTTTAAAGGGTTCTACCCCTTGTGGGATTTTCCCCTAGTCTCCAACCAATACTCTAAGTGTCTCTATGTGTGAATATTTTTCTTCTATTGTTCCTTCATGTTTCGCTGCATTGATCATAATATAGTTCTTTCTATATAATTGCATATGTTGTTCGATAATGATATGATGTTGTGGGGTGAATTCAATGTGTAAATAATGAAATGCAATTATCTAAAGCAAATAACAATATATCCTTAATAAAAACTAACAAAATACGAGGAAAGAACATAACTTCAATTAATTAATAACAAGTACTAAAAATTGTTTACATGCATAATGGAAAAAACTAGCTTGGGCAATGGTAGCTTATCTCTCATAAGAGATGTGATAGCTACATGCCTTTTGAACTGTTGTAACATCCTTGTGTTAAAGTTTCATGTAATAAAGGATAATAAATGAAAAATAAGACAAAGGTCATGGAGCACATATTCCAAGTTGAATGTTGGGAAAAAAATTAGTGGGCATCACTTGTGGTATATAAATGGCCATGGAAATTTTCAAATGAAAAGAGGCAACACTTGGCATTTAATTATGAAAATAAAGAAAAATAAGAGAAAATGAAGGTGAAGAGACATATATTTTCATGCTAAGGAAAATTGAAAAAAGGGAGACATCAAAGATAAAAAGGCATAATAGAAACAATTCGTATCTTTTTGTCAGTTTTGGCTTTGGATTAGTTTGAGAGAGAGAGAGAGAGAGAGATAAGAGGAGATAACAGACAAGCAAGATAATGAAAGTAGAGGAAATCAAATGAAGGAAAAGGAAATGCAAAGGAAAGCGAAAGAAAGGAAGGAGAAGGTTTGATCAACAATTTCAACACGAATATTTTGTAGGTAATAGGTTGCATGCGTGATTTCCTAGCTCAAGTTTGAATGCATGGTAAATGCATTTGTTTATTTGGTTCATTGTTTTCACTAGAATGGATTTTTCCCAATTTGATAGTGGTTTCATCCTTGCCTTTCCATTTTCTAGATAGCCATGGTGTGATGGGATTCACTCTTGGTTGAGATTTGGAATGTCGGAAGGTTTTGGAACCAGGTGAGGTAGTTTCAGGAAAATTCTAAAGGGTTGGGGGTGGAGATAGTTTTCTCTAAGAAGCCCTCTAAAAGTGGGTGGAGACAAGAAAATTCCTCAAGGTATGGTGAAGAAATTCTGAGGCATCCAAGATTGGTTTGGTTTTGTGATCTCGGGACTGGTTTCCGTGGGATCACGATAGCTCAAGGGTGGAGGTGGTTTAACCTCTGGAGTCCCTAGTTGATTATGTCTCGGTTTATCCATTGAGATCCCGAATTCATGCTTGGATTATGGCATAATGGAATTTTACTGCAAGAACATTTTGGTTCAACCCAATATATGTTTGAGTGGTACAAGGAAGTCGCTAGCTTGCTTGGCTTTTTCATAATTCACATAAGAGTTATTTTCCTATTGTGATATGAGCACTTGTAATTTATATTATGTGGATTTTATGGCATATTTCTCATGGTTAATAGTATGGTTATGTGCTGGTTATAAGCATGGATCTATGATGTTCTCTAGCTATGGATATTTTTTCTGATTTGATAAGTATTTGAATGGTTGATGAATGCACGAGATAACAAGTGTTGTTGAAACTACTTGAGAGGGCATCAAACCTTCTTTGTGATTCTCATATTAAGTTCAAATATTTAAGATCAGATATGTATTCATGACCTGTAACTTATATGTTTATCATATGTTTGATGAAATGTATATCCTGGATTAGGCATGGCTAGGTAAAGTTCTTGTTCAAGTTCTAAATGATTAGCATTGTTAGTATCTTTTTTATGTTTATGGAAAGTTACAGGAAGTTCTGGGTAGTGGTCTGGAGGCTAGACTGGAAAAGTGGCTCAGATATCGAAACCCCTACCACTAAAATGCAGTTTTTGGGTCATAACCTCATGGAAGAAAGCCTATGCATGTGGTTGGGACCTAATAATTGCATTGATGTTGTCTTGTGCAGGCGGTTGGGGATTTTCCCTTGTGAAAAGAACTCTAGCTTAGGGATTGATCACTTGGGGTGGTTTGTAGTCCATGATGGATGTTTGTAAGTTGTTGGTGTGCCGACCCCCCTTCCATAATTGGAACTTGGAGGTCGGGTCAAATCATAGTAGCACTCAACTCATGTTTACCTTGGGGAGCTTGTAAAAGCAGGTAAATGTGGGGCGAGCATGTTACAACTGTGTTATAATGAGGCTTGGAGGAATTTTGATCATAAAGAAGAAGTGTGAAACCCTAACCCTAGAAGATGAAGTGCCAACAATTTTGGGCCACGTTGGGGTAAGTTGGACTGCCAACTTCCTAAGGTCGCAACTTTGGAATACAATCTTTTCTTGGCTATCATAATACCTCATTTTGAAGATCTTCATGAGAAGGCGAAAAAAGGATATGTCAAACAGATTCTGGCACTTTTTGGGTCCCTTTTTTTTCCCAAAAAATGCATCTTATAGGACCTAAAAACGACTTTGAAAGTTTAAGACTCGAAAATTTGCCAAAAATAGAAATTTGTGTTAGAATTAAGGAAATAGTGTTGGGGTTCAAGTGGAATTGGAGGATGGCCACCAATATCCACCTCGAGCATTCATACTCTACAAAAGGTCAATCTTCATTTTAGAAAACCTATAAATGAACTAAGTTCTCTTTCTTTGGGAAGGCATGAAAAGGACATCCTTATTTTTGTAATTGAATGTGAAGTTTGTCAAAGGGAAAAAGTTGAAACATTGAAGATATATGGGGCATTAAAACCACCTCAATTCCAACCCCTGCCTAGATTGAAATTTCCATTGATTTTATAATGGGCCTCTTAAAAGTAGAGAAAAAGTCAATCATCATGGTGGTAGTTGACCATCTTGCTAAATATGCTCATTTTTGTACTTTGTAATGTGAGCCACTTATGCTATCCACAATGGCTTGAGCCTTCATGGATCAAATTTCGAAATTACATGGCATGCCCACTTATAACGTGTTAGATCGTGGTACCACCTTCGCTAGAATTTTTTGGAAAGCCTTGTTTAATCTACAAATTAAGTGAATGGACATTAGCACAAGTTATCATCCCTAAAAAAATGGTTAAATTGGGATGGACATAAAATGCTTTAAAGCCTACTTATGATATTTTGTAGTTGATAAACAATACCAATGGGTTTAGTGGCTATCACTTGTTGAATGGTGGTACATAGCCACTTATAATATTACCACCAAAATGCACCATATAAATTTATTTGTGTCCAAAAATATATTTATGTTGCTTCATATTTATTGGGCTCATCCCATGTTTCAAGAAGTGGATTGCACACTTAGTAATAAAGTAGTGACTCTTCGCACACTTAAGAGCAATCTCTTGTTGGCTTATAATTGAATCAAGCAATAGGACAATAAATATTGGGGGATTAGGTGTTCCTTCATCTCCATCACTATAAGCATGCCTCTCTTAAATACAAGTTCTCTTAGAAGCTAGAACTAAAATTGTATGGACCCTAATAGATACTCTAATAAATTGGATCAATTGCATATTAATTGGCTCTTTTAGCCCATGATTCACCAAGCCTTTCATGTGTCCTATTTGAGGAAGGTTGTGTCGCTAAATTGCCAAATTCAAAACCAACCTTCTAGAACTTGATAGGAAGGCTTCCATTTGGTTATATCCAAAGACAATACTAGCCACAAGAGAATGTAGGTTGTGACAATCCACAATTGAAGAAGTCGTCATATAGTGGAAGGATACATGTCTAGAGCACACCAGTTGGGAACTATAAACAATTTTATTGTAGTTTCCACACCTCTATCCTTGTGGAAAACACTCTCTTGAAGGGAGGGCATGTTAGGGCCCCACCATAAATTCCCTAATTTGGGTTAATTATTTGTTAGTAATTAAGGTTCAAGGCTATCTTCTTTGAATAAGGCCCATTAAGTAGTTAGTGGGTAGTTGCTCAATGTAAAATGTCATATTTATCAAAACACATTATGCAGTTGATACTCATCAGTGAAGGGACCACGAGTAATTAGGTGTTGCTACAGAGAAACTATTTATAAAGATAGGATGTTATGTAATGTCTTCTCATGTGTCTATGTTTTGTTGGAGTTTACACAAGTAAGGTTTCCCTTTTAAGAAGCCCGTGTACATTTCTCTCTTAGTTTCTAGATTATTAACACAAGGGTTATGTTAAGTAACTTCTATATAATTGTCTCTATTATTTACAATTTTGTAATTTATATTTTTTGAATAATTGCTTAATAATCATTGTTGCTTAATTACATTACAAAAAAAACTTCCATTATACTCAAAAGGCCTACTATACATAATGAAAAACATTATTGAGAAAAAGAGATGCCAAGTTATCAAAATGATATTGGTTAGAGAACCTATGTACATTAAAGCATGAGATAATGAATTGAAAGGTAACACCTACATAACTTTAAATGACTTACCAACAACCCATTGATGACCATCCTAGACATGTTGAACCCTTAAAAAAATATTAAAATCATCAAAAAGACAAAATATTAGAGAGTTCAAATATTAAGTACTCCAACTGAAAACATAAAATAGAGTTTTGACCAAATCAACCTCGTAATAAGAATAAAATATATATCCAATAGAGAGGAAAATATGCTAGTCTCCTGTGATTGTTACTTAGTAAAAAAATTGTAATCATCTAATAAAAATACCCTATCATTTTATAGGAATTAGTTTTGGAAATGAAACACAATAAAAAGTGAAGGGAACATGAGATGATAGAGAAATTAAGATTGAAACTACCCAATACACAACAACAATCCCAAAGTTAAGATTACTGCTCAAACATGATAGTCCAAAGTTGAGATAAAAAACATGAAAGATATGCAAATATATGATGAAATTAATATTTATAAGGGTCTATACGTTTGACTATATATACCACCCTCATTTTAAAAACTAGGTGATAGTCATACTAGGATGATTGCTTAAATGGTGGAGGGTCTTTTAGGTCAACATATGGTTCTTTAAAGCAATATGCTTTCATGATATGTTGCCAACAGTATTAGCATTCTCTTATTTGTTCATCCAATACAACTAATGTAGCATTTTACATTAATTAGTGTTCTTCTAAGATAACTTACATTTGTCAGTGTTCATTTAAGATAACTTTAGGATATGCACAAATAAATAAATAAAGGAGAATTAACATTGATAAATCTTATTTTATTCTTTTAGCTACACCAAATTTTAGGAGGTGAAAAAAGAAACACATATTCTCCATTTGTAAATGATGGTAATAAGATATTCATAACAAATTGTCAACAAAATTTACAGTATCCCCTCATGGAATCTAAATTATTTTAATAATACTATACATTTTTTATATTTCATTGTTAATTTTTATCTCTATTAACTTTGGGTTAAGTCCAATTCCAACCAATCATTCAAAAATAGTTTAAATTATAATTTTATATTTTATATTATATTTATATCTTTGAGGATAATTGAATTTGTCCATTATTTTAAATATATAAATAATATTTATTTTGAAGATTTATTTTTTCTCAAAATTTTTAAACTAAATTAGCAATTACAAATTTAAAAAACTACAGAATCTAAATTTCAAAATAGAAAACATATAAAAAAATTTAAATACAAATGTATTATTGAAAAGTTTAATACAATATAATCATTGATATTTATTTATAAAGATTTATAATTAGCCTTTTTTTATAGCTTAAATTGTTAACCATTTTTAAACAAGTTAAATGTTGTACCATTAACATTTAAATAAAGGCTGAGAAAATATTAAATATAATTTCAATATTTAAGTGAAAAAAAATTATTACCACATAATTAGTATTTTCAAATTGCCATAAATGATATGTCATATATCATTTATGAGAAATATTTAATAAAAAAATTAATATTTCAATTTTATATAAAACGGGGATTTATGTTTAGAAATGCTTTTGATTTGATTTGTATTCTCAATTATAAAATGTTATTTGTGGTTCTCAAATTTTTGTGGTTGTCGTTATTTTTTTACTTGTTCAGGTTATTGACCTATATCTAATACTTAGTTCTAAACCCAAAAACTAATACTGAATTGTAAACCCTGCGATGAAAATTGTTAAATACTAGTTATTATTCCTAGCGGGAAAGCAGTGGTCTAGATATTAGAGTTGCCACTTAAATGGTATGAAAATATTAATTATTATCCATGAAAATGGAAATGTGAGATTTGGCGTCAGTTTTATTGATATTTAATTTATTTTTATTTTTTAAACATTTTGTTTTGGTTGCAAAATAACTGGAACAAAACCTGTCATAAAATTCTAATATGCATACAAATTTAAAACTCAAAATTTTGATTATCGCTTAAAATTTTGCTAAAATTGAGAACTTTAATCATCCCTTAAAATTTGACCAAACTCACAGCTTTGATCCAAATCTTCATCATATAATTCAACACAACACCCATGAAACTTAAAACTCAGAACTCTGTTTATTGCTTAGAATTTTGTCAAACTCGGAGCACTGATCCAAACCTTCGTCATAAGGTTCCAACATGCATAAAACTCAAAACTCAAAACTCTGATCATCCATTAAATTTTTTTTTTTGCTAAAATTGAGAACTCTGATCGACTCAAAACTCTAATCATCCCTTTATTTTTTTTGCTAAAATTGAAAACTCTGATCGTTTCTTAAAATTTGGTCAAATTGAGAGCTCTGAAACAAATCTTCATTATAAAATTCTAACATGCATAAAACTTAAAACTCAAAATTCTGATCATCCCTTAAATTTTGCTAAAATTGAGACTCTGAGCCTCCCTTAAAATTTTGCTAAAATTGAGAACTCTGATAATTTCTTAGGAATTGGCTAAACTCAGAGCTTTGATACATACGTAAAACAATTACAAAAACAAAAACAATTTCTATTATACTAGAAAGGCCTACCATACATAATGAAAAACGAAAAAGAGATGCCAAGTTATCAAAATGATATTGGTTACACAGCCCATGTACATTAAGCATGAGATAATGAATTGAAAAATTACACCTATATAGCTTTAAATGCCCTACCAACAACCTATTGATATGGAATCCTAGACATGTTGAACCTTTAAAAATGACTAAAATCATCAAAAAGACAAAATATTAGCGAGGTCAAATATTAAGTACTCCATTTGAAAACATAAAATAGAGTTTTGACCAAATCAAACTCTTAATAAGAATAAACTATATATCCAATAGGGAGGAAGATACGCTAGTCTCCTGTAATTGTTACTTAGTAAAAAAATTGTAATCATCTAATAAAAATACCCTATCATTTTATAGGATTTAGTTTTGCAAATGAAACACAAGTAAAAAGTGAAGGGAATGTGAGGCGATAAAGAAATTAAGATTGAAACCACCCAATACACAACAACAATCCCAAAGTTAAGATTAATGCTCAAACATGATAGTCTAAAGTTGAGATAAAAACATAAAAGATATGCAAACATATGATGAAATTAATATTTATAAGGGTCTATAAGTTTTAATATATATATATATATATATATATATATATATATATATATAACCCTTATTTTAAAAAGTAGGTGATAGTCATAGTGAGTTTGAGTAGATTTTTGTGTGCCTCACTATTGATAATTGCTTAAATGATGGAGGGCCTTTTAAGTCAACATAGGGAATAATCTTAGCATTATCGTATTTGTTCATCCAATATGTAGCATTTTACATTAATAAATGTTCTTCCAAGATAATTTACATGCCTCCGTGTTCATATAAGATAACTTTAAGATATGCAAAAATAAATAAAAAATAAAAAATCGAGAGTTAACATTGATAAATCATATTTTATTTTTTTAACTACACTAACTTTTTAGGAGGTGAAAAAAGATATTTTCAATTACAAAAGATAGTAAACACTGATAAATCATATTCTTATTTTTTAGACTATGACAAATATTAGGAAACCCAAAAAAAAAATTCCAACTGCAAAAAAGAGTTAACATTGGTATTCTTATTTTTTAGAGTATGACAAATATTAGGAAACCCAAAATGAAATTTCCAACTGCAAAAAGGAGTTAACATTGATAGATCATATTCTATCTTTTTTTTGGATTATAACGACCTTTTGAATGCTAGCAATAGTAGAATCATCTTCCACATTGATTCTCCATTTTTGTAAATGATGGAATAATAAATTCATAACAAATTGTCAACAAAAATTATAATGTGCCCTTATGGTATCTAAATTCTTTTAATAGTGTTATACTTTTTTTATCATTTCATTGTTAATTTTTATCTCTATTAACTTTACATTAAGTCTAATTCCAACCAAGCATTCTAAAAAGTCCAATTCCAACCAAGCATTCTAAAAAGGTTTAAAATATAATTTTTATTTTTTTATTTATATTTATATCTTTAACAATAATTGAATTTGTCCATTATTTTAAAGATATAAATAATATTTATCTTTATCTTGAAGATTTATTTTTTCACAAAATTTCTAAACTAAATTGTAAATTACAAATTTGAAAAGCTATCTAATCTAAATTTCAAAATAAGAAAGATATACAAAATTTAAATATCTATATATTATTAAAAAATTTGCGATATATATATATGAGTTTTTTATAGTTTAAATTGTTAACTATTTTTAAATAAATTAAATTTTGTATAATTTAAGTTAAATAAAGATTGAAAAATTATTTCAATAATTAAATCATTGAAAAAAACAGTACCAGATGAATAGCATTTTCAAATTACCATAACTTATTTTGGTCATTTATGATAAACGTTTAATAAAAAAATTAATATTTCAATTTTATAAAACCAAGATTTATATTTAAAAATGAGTTCTTAAATTATTATTTAATATATATTCTCATTGATTATGAAATATAATGCAATATTTTGATTATGAGATATAATGCAATATTTTAATTTGATAAATTTGAGAATTATGTTTTCTTAAATCAGTATTGTATATTATTGTTTTGAGTTGATTTGTATTCTTAATTGAATACAAATTTCCTGAATTTTTTTTTGTTAAAATTGAGAATTCTGATCGTTCCTTAAAATTTGGTCAAACTCAGAGCTTTGATCCAAATCTTCATAAGCTTCCAAACTTAAAACTCGAAACTCTGATCATCTCTTAATTTTTTTTGCTAAAATTGAGAACTCTGATCGCTCCTTTAAATTTGGCCAAACTCAAAGCCCTGGTCCAAGTCTTCGTCATAAGCTTCCAAACTCAAAACTCGAAACTCTAATTATCCCTTAATTTTTTTGCTAAAATTGAGAACTCTGATCGTTCCTTAAAATTTGGCCAAACTCAGAGCCCTGATCCAAATCTTCGTCATAAGCTTTCAAACTTAAAACTCGAAACTTTGATCATCCCTTAATTTTTTTGCTAAAATTGAGAACTCTGATAGTTCCTTAAAATTTGGCCAAACTCAAAGCTCTGATCCAAATCTTCCTCATAAAATTATAACATGCATAAAACTTCAAACTCAAAATTCTGATAATTCCTTAAATTTTGCTTGCTAAAATTGAGAACTCGCGTCCCTTAAAATTTTGCCAAATTTTGCTTGCTAAAATCGAGAACTCCGAAAGTCCCTTAAAATTTTGCTAAAATTGAGAACTCTGATCATTTCTTAGAAATTGGAAAAATTCAAAGCTCTGATGCAAATCTTTGTTATAAATTCCAACATGCATAAAACCCTTAAAATTTGGCCAAACTCAAAGCTCTGATCCAAATCTTCATCATAAAATTCCAACGAGCATAAAACTTAAAACTCAAAACTCTGATCATCCCTTTAAATTTTGCTAAAACTGAGAACTGTGTTCATCCCTTATAATTTGCCCAAACTCAGAGCTCTGATACAAACATAAAACATGGATCATCCCTTTAAATGTTGTACAATTAACATTTAAATAAAGGCTGAAAAAATATTAAAAATAATTTCAATATTTAAGTGAAAAAAATTTATTACCACATAATTAGTATTTTCAAATTGCCATAAATGATATGTCATATATCATTTATGAGAAATATTTAATAAAAAAAATTAATATTTCAATTTTATATAAAATGGGGATTTATGTTTAAAAATGCTTTTGATTTGATTTGTATTCTCAATTATAAAATGTTATTTGTGGTTCTCAAATTTTTGTGGTTGTCGTTATTTTTTTAGTTGTTCAGGTTATTGACCTATATCTAATACTTAGTTCTAAACCCAAAAACTGATACTGAATTGTAAACCATGAGATGAAAATTGTTAAATACTAGTTATTATTCCTAGCGGGAAAGCAATGGTCTGGATATTAGAATTTCCGCTTAAATGGTATGGAAATATTAATTATTATCCATGAAAATGGAAATGTAAGGAGATTTGGCTTTAGTTTTATTGATATTTAATTTATTTTTATTTTTTAAACATTTTGTTTTGGTTGCAAAATAATTGGAACAAAACCTGTCATAAAATTCTAATATGCATACAAACTTAAAACTCAAAATTTTGATTATCGCTTAAAATTTTGCTAAACTTGAGAACTTTAATCATCCCTTAAAATTTGAGCAAACTCATAGCTTTGATCCAAATCTTCGTCATATAATTCAACACAACACCCATGAAACTTAAAACTTAGAACTCTGTTTATTCCTTAGAATTTGGTCAAACTCGGAGCACTGATCCAAATCTTCGTCATAAGGTTCCAACATGCATAAAACTTAAAACTCAAAACTCTGATCATCCATTAATTTTTTTTTTGCTAAAATTGAAAACTCTGATCATTTCTTAAAATTTGGCCAATCTGAGAGCTCTGAAACAAATCTTCATTATAAAATTCTAACATGCATAAAACATAAAACTCAAAATTCTGATCATCCCTTAAATTTTGCTAAAATTGAGACTCTGAGCTTCCCTTAAAATTTTGCTAAAATTGAGAACTCTGATAATTTCTTAGAAATTGGCTAAACTCAGAGCTCTGATACAGACATAAAACAATTACAAAAACAAAAACAATTTCTATTATACTAGAAAGGCCTACCATACATAATGAAAAACAAAAAAGAGATGCCAAGTTATCAAAATGATATTGGTTACGCAGCCCATGTACATTAAGCATGAGATAATGAATTGAAAAATTACACCTATATAGCTTTAAATGCCCTACCAACAACCTATTGATATGGCATCCTAGACATGTTGAACCTTTAAAAATTACTAAAATCATCAAAAAGACAAAATATTAGCGAGGTCAAATATTAAGTACTCCAACTGAAAACATAAAATAGAGTTTTGACCAAATCAAACTCTTAATAAGAATAAACTATATATCCAATAGGGAGGAAGATACGCTAGTCTCCTGTAATTGTTACTTAGTTAAAAAATTGTAATTATCTAATTAAAATACCCTATCATTTTATAGGATTTAGTTTTGCAAATGAAACACAAGTAAAAACATAAGGGAATGTGAGGCGATAAAGAAATTAAGATTGAAACCACCCAATACACAACAACAATCCCAAAGTTAAGATTAATGCTCAAACATGATAGTCCAAAGTTGAGATAAAAACATGATAGATATGCAAACATATGATGAAATTAATAAAGAAATTAAGATTGAAACCACCCAGTACACAACAACAATCCCAAAGTTAAGATTAATGCTCAAACATGATAGTCTAAAGTTGAGATAAAAACATGAAAGGTATGCAAACATATGATGAAATTAATATTTATAAGGGTCTATAAGTTTGAATATATATATATATATATATATATATATATATATATATATATATATATATATATATATATATATATATATATATATATATATATATATATATATATATATATATATATATATATATATATATATATATATGTATATATATATATATATATATATATATATATATATATATACTTATTTTTAAAAAGTAGGTGATAGTCATGATGAGTCATACTAGATCTTTGTGCCTCTCTATTGATAATTTAACTTAAATGGTGGAGGGCCTTTTAAGTCAACATAGGGAATAATCTTAGCATTATCGTATTTGTTCATCCAATATGTAGCATTTTACATTAATAAATGTTCTTCTAAGATAATTTACATGCCTCCATGTTCATATAAGATAACTTTAGGATATGCAAAAAAAAAAAAAAAAGTAAAAAATAGGAGTTAACGTGATAAATCATATTTTATTTTTTAACTACACTAACTTTTAGGAGGTGAAAAGATATTTTCAATTACAAAAGATAGTAAACACTGGTAAATCATATTCTTATTTTTTAGACTATGACAAATATTAGGAAACCCAAAAAAAAATTTCCAACTGCAAAAAAGAGTTAACATTGATATTCTTATTTTTTAGACTATGACAAATATTAGGAAACCCAAAATGAAATTTCCAACTGCGAAAAGGAGTTAACATTGATAGATCATATTCTATCTTTTTTTTGGATTATAACGACCTTTTGAATGCTAGCAATAGTAGAACCATCTTCCACATTGATTCTCCATTTTTGTAAATGATGGAATAATAAATTCATAACAAAATGTCAACAAAATTTATAATGTGCCCTTATGAAATCTAAATTCTTTTAATTATGTTATACTTTTTTATCATTTCATTGTTAATTTTTATCTCTACTAACTTTACGTTAAGTCCAATTCCAACCAAACATTCTAAGGTTTAAAATGTATTTTATTTTTTTATTTATATTTATATCTTTAACAATAATTGAATTTGTCCATTATTTTAAAGATATAAATAATATTTATCTTGAAGATTTATTTTTTCTGAATTTCTAAACTAAATTGTAAATTACAAATTTAAAAACTATCTAATCTAAATTTCAAAATAAGAGAAGATAATACGAAATTTTAAATATCTATATATTATTATTAAAAAATTTGTGATATATATATATATATATATATATATATATATATATATATATATATATATATATATATATATGATTCTTTTATAGTTTAAATTGTTAACTATTTTTAAATAAATTAAATTTTGTATAATTTACAGTTAAATAAAGATTGAAAAATTATTTCAATAATTAAATCATTGAAAAAAACAGTACCAGATAAATAGCATTTTCAAATTACCATAAATTATTTTGGTCATTTATGATAAATGTTTAATAAAAAAGTTAATATTTCAATTCTATAAAACCAAGATTTATATTTAAAAATGAGTTCTTAAATTATTATTTAATATATATTCTCATTGATTATAGAAATATAATGCAATATTTTGATTATGAGATATAATGCAATATTTTAATTTGATAAATTTGAGAATTATGTTTTCTTAAATCAGTATTGTATATTATTGTTTTGAGTTGATTTGTATTCTTAATTGAATACAAATTTCCTGAATTTTTTTTTTGTTAAAATTGAGAATTCTGATCGTTCCTTAAAATTTGGTCAAACTCAGAGCTTTGATCCAAATCTTCATAAGCTTCCAAACTTAAAACTCGAAACTCTGATCATCCCTTAATTTTTTTTGCTAAAATTGAGAAATCTGATCGCTCCTTAAAATTTGGCCAAACTCAAAGTCCTGATCCAAGTCTTCGTCATAAGCTTCCAAACTCAAAACTCCAAACTCTAATTATCCCTTAATTTTTTTGCTAAAATTGAGAACTCTGATCGTTCCTTAAAATTTGGCCAAACTCAGAGCCCTGATCCAAATCTTTGTCATAAGCTTTCAAACTTAAAACTCGAAACTTTGATCATCCCTTAATTTTTTTGCTAAAATTGAGAACTCTGATCGTTCCTTAAAATTTGGCCAAACTCAAAGCTCTGATCCAAATCTTCCTCATAAAATTATAACATGCATAAAACTTCAAACTCAAAATTCTGATAATTCCTTAAATTTTGCTTGCTAAAATCGAGAACTCGCGTCCCTTAAAATTTTGCTAAATTTTGCTTGCTAAAATCGAGAACTCCGAGAGTCCCTTAAAATTTTGCTAAAATTGAGAACTCTGATCATTTCTTAGAAATTGGCAAAATTCAAAGCTCTGATCCAAATCTTTGTTATAAATTCCAACATGCATAAAACCCTTAAAATTTGGCCAAACTCAAAGCTCTGATCCAAATCTTCATCATAAAATTCCAACGAGCATAAAACTTAAAACTCAAAACTCTGATTATCCCTTTAAAT
This sequence comes from Pinus albicaulis, assembly GCA_034641835.2. NCBI lineage: Eukaryota > Viridiplantae > Streptophyta > Pinopsida > Pinales > Pinaceae > Pinus > Pinus albicaulis. Next base: position 999,296,401 of record CM076580.1, on the reverse strand, counting down.
TTTGCTAAAACTGAGAACTGTGTTCATCCCTTATAATTTGCCCAAACTCAGAGCTCTGATACAAACATAAAACATGGATCATCCCTTTAAAAGTTGGCGAGATTCAATGTTTTATGGTTTGGTTGCGTCCCCACATCTGACCCATTTTCAAGCAACGTCTCAAGTTCTATTCGTAGAAAATGGCCCATCAATTCACTAATCTCATCACTTTCTTAAATAAATATAAAACTTAACTCTATTGTTATAGCAGAATCTTCAGCAAAAAAAATTAATTTTAGAAAGCCCCACTGCCCCACTTTTCCAGCCTCGGGAACAGAACCTCAAAATCCTCCATAGGCACATCCCAGGGTGGAAAATCGTCTAAAGTTATAGTTTCGCCATTATCCACATCTTCAGGAACAGAGTCCTGAAATACTGACATCTCTTGGCCGTCATTTCGGCATTCCGGTGGAAAATCCTCTAAAGTTATAGTTTCGCCATTATCCACATCTTCAGGAACAGAGTCCCAAAACAATGACATCTCTTGGCCGTCATTTCGCCATTCCGGTGGAAAATCCTCTAAAGTTATAGATTCGCCATTATCCACATCTTCTGGAACAGAGTCCCAAAATACTGACATCTCTTGACGGTCATTTCGACATTCCGTTTCCATAAGGGAGGTTGAGAAAGCCGCATCTTCAGAAGGCAAGGGGAATTTTTCTGTGGCGTACTTGGCGGCGGCAGCTTGAATTTGCGGCGGTGATAGAGATGAAGCGTTGGAGATTTGTGGCAGGGAGTGAGGAAAATTGAACTTGGCTTTCGATCCCCTGAGACAATACACGCCAAAATCGTAGGCGCGGGCAGCCATTTCCGGCGTGTCATAGGAGCCTAGCCAAATTCTGTGAGTAGAATGGGGCATTCGAATTTCCGACACCCATTTCCCCCATTTTCTCATTCGGATTCCCTTGAACTGTCGTGACTTCCGTGAGCGGTATTCGCGTCTGTTGCGGCGGTTCCGGTTTTGCGAGGGTTTAGCCATGTTGCGGCGGTTCTGGTTTTGCGAGGGTTTAGCCATGTAAGATTGTCGCTGGGGTATTCCGGAGTCGAACTTAGGACGTGCTCTCTGCTTCCGGATAACGATAAGAGTGTAAGCTGTAGGGCAGCATATATAGAGAGACAGAAACCGCGTTACACGGGGTATGAACTTAGGACGTGCTCTCTGCGACAGCATATATAGAGAGACAGAGACCGCGTTAATGTGATTGCTTAAAAAGCCGCGCTGAGTGCCGCTTAAAAGATAGATAAAGGGGCCGTGGCAATGATATGCAAGGGGAAGATAATTTTATTGGTGAATTTGATTTGGTGAGTCATCAGGATGACATGGCTCCTCATGGAACGCGCTGAAAACTTTCTTTCTCCATGCTTATAAGATAATTGGGCACTTTTCCTGGTCGTCCGCTCATTCAAAAAATATCTCATTAACATTGACAGAATTCATACTTTCGTGGTGGAGTTTCATTAACCTGAAACGACGATTCTCTCAACTTCGCCCGAATCCAACCTGAAATGACATCACTTTCAATTCGAGTCTTGCTCGCCCTTCAGTATGTGTCAATGTCAATGTCAATGTAATTGAAAACCTTTATTGTTTTTGGAAATTCTGGCATGTTTTTTGGGTTATATGACAGAAATTTTGAGTTATAGTTATCAAAATTTAAGATTTTGGATTGTGGGTTTTTGATAATGTTGAATTTATTTTCGTTATAATAAAACAATTTAAACACTTTTATAATCAATTTTTTTGAAAAAAAAAAAACAAATAAAAACTAAATTCTTATTAAAAACAACTTTAATTACGAATTTATAATTTCAGTTATAGAAAACCTTTTCCAACAAGTTTATAGCATTAACAGTTAAAAAAAACTCTAATTTTTGGTGGAGTCATTTAATGAGTAGGCAATTCTCCTTCAATTTAATTATTTTTTAAAAATATAGGTTTTTTTTTTCAAATATTTATGATTTTTACATTAAAAAATATTACATTAGAATTTAGAGGTTGGGTGGTGGCTGAAGTGTTCTTTCAAGGAAGCATAGGAAAGTACCCATCTCAAATTTTGAGAGTTGATCAATGAATGGTGTGAGGGAATGGAAAAAGTTGAGTGAAACAATCACCTAATGGAACATATAAAGTTCCACACAGAGAAGAGGAGCACAAAGGTGTCTTGAGGAGTAAATTAGAGACTTGAATGTTTGTTTAATGTTATAGGTGACTAGAGTTCAATTTGGATACCCAACTTCATCCATAAAAGTGCCATTTGTGAATTAGACGTGTGATGATGCATTTTGGGATTGTAAAGACCATTTTTTGTGTGGTAAATTCTTGTAGAAGAACCTTGAATCTGACAGGAGAATGATGAGGGACTACCTAAGTAGTCAAGGAGACCCCTCGTGTTATTTCCCACCAACTGGAGATGCATTTCAGAGTTCACAAAAGCCCTATAATTAGTGTGGAAGAGGGAGTTATTGTAACAACCCTGGTTAAAAATCCATGTAAAAATATATAAGACCATGGTGATGGGACACGTATTCCAAGTTGAATGTTGGGAAAGACATCCTAGCGGGTGTTTATTCGGTTAAGTATGGCTAAAGGAAAAGTGGCATTTTTTTATGGAAATAATGGAAAATGGGAGAAAATGAAAGTGCATTTAGGAAATTTTGAGGTCTAAAATGGGCATCCTAAGGAAACTATAAAATAATAGTGGAAATAAAAAAATAATATTAGATTACATCGTCAAATTTTCGAGAGAAACAAGAGAAAACTACTTTTTCAACTTGTAATTTTAACTTATCTCCCTATGAGTTTACTCAAATTTCAAGCAAGAATACTCGTTGGATGCAGAATTTGGCTCAACCAATATATGGTCGGGTGGAATGTGGAAGTCTCATCTCTGGTTGGTTTTTACATTCAGTAATGAAGAGTTCATTCCTTTCGTATTTAGTATGCCAATGTATTGGTTTATGTATGGATCTATCAATGTTTTTCCTTGTAAATTAATACACAATGTATCTATGGTCAAATATATTTTACTGCAGCTTATGATTTAAGGGAGTAATGTTTCTTAGTGATTCTCAGATAATTAAGAGACCCCTATGCTTAAATATGTTCTTTACACTTGTAGATTCAATGTTTGTGACATGTTTGACAAAATTCTTGTCATGGATGGGAGGGATCTAGATGGGTTCTTGTTGATGTGATTTCTTCTGTATCATTGTTCCAATGTTGTTTATCATTACGTAAGTTTTCATGAAGTTCTAGGCAGTGACCTAGGCTCTGGGCCTAAAAAGTTGGCTCAAATCCAAGAGTTGCAGGCACAAAATTGAGCAATTGGGGCCCTGGCCGCAGGATTATTGTGTTGTGCCTATGGCTATAGCCACCTAGCTACTAGCATGCAGTGTCATGCCTGTGGCTAAGGCTCAAAATGGTCAAGAAGTCAGTCTAACCCAGGGGTAAGGGGCCTGAAGGGTTTGGATACCTCCTGGGGATGTTCTTGATGTTGTGTAAGGTTTTTTTGTCAGGTTTCCATCAGTTCCACTACCGCAACGTCATCTAGTAGGGTGAATCTCGTATTAGTAGCCTCTCATCACATGTTTACTCTGGTTGGCCAGTTACTCGAGTAGATGTTGTATGGGGGGTGTTACAGAGTGGTTTCAAAGCGTGGTTTCACTCTCCTTGGGTGATGTCTACTTCCGTTCTCTTTGGGGTGTGTATGGTTTCCGATCTCTTTGTGTGATATCTGATACCACAAAGTGGTATGAGAGCATGGTTCAACCCTTATACTAGATGGGCGGTGTGTTGGTCATGATTTTCTATTGGTTGCATATGTCTTTCTCATAACTATGGTGTATGTGTTTGTTACGTCTATGTTTTGTTGGCCATGGTGGCAATGGTGTCGCCATGGAAGGGTTGATGGTGTTTTTGTCAACATGTTTTCATGAGTGTATGACTGATTATGTGTTGTTCATTGTAATGTTCCCAATTTTAGCCTCAAGCTAAAATGGAACATTGTAGTTGGCACATTTTTATTTTATTTAATAAAATGGGTAAGGAGACCTCTTAACCCCTTGGTGATAGAGAAATAACACTCCTTATGAGGAAGGAGGATCAATAAGCAGCTAAAATAAACACCTAATGGTGTGAACATGTGTTGGGAAAAATACTGAGGGGGGGTGAATCAGTATTTACTGCAAATTCAAAACTTTTACTTTTTCTTGCTTCTAAAACCCATACGCTACTTTCCTGAAACAGACTCGCGTATATACGCGGATACCCTTTCTGAAACTCGCGTATGCACATATATCTAATTATGTCATTAGTTCTTCACATAAATTATTCCATCATTCATTTATCAGATGTTTAATAAACATTAAACATGAACAGTAAGAACAGAGTAAACCATCACACAAAACATCACACATGAACACCAGGATTTTTAGGTGGAAACCCAAGTCGGGAGAAAACCACCGCTGCCGTTGCTCAGCCTTCAATATTTTATTATTGTGAAAACATCTTACAACTTATGTGCTGGTGCAGACTCCTACCAGCACGCAGGCACCCACCTGCGCTTGTTTACCAGCCTCTCCTGAAAGGGAGCTACAACCCCCTGACTGAAGGCTACAACCCTCAGCACCTCTATGGACCACGTTTCATCAATTTTCACACTGGATCCAACAACTTCAATAGAACACAACTTGCAGACCACGTTTCATCATATTTTCAGATTGGACCCTCTCCATACATTTAAGCACAGTCAAACATCAACAACAGATAGCTAAAACAGAGCAGATCAGATCAGAGATTTCATACCCCATGCTTCAGCAAACCCTAGTTTGCATACGCGTTTTCCTTTTACTAATGTCGCATATATACGCGCTTTCGTCCACATCAACCTGCGTATACCTCTGTACAAATTATAGAGTTAATTTCACTGCGCATACGAGCTTTATCTTCAGCAAAGCCGCGTATATACGCGCTTCCTCTGCGGCGAACTAGCGTATGGTTCTTTAATGAGTAGGCAATTCTCCTTCAATTTAATTATTTTTTAAAAATATAGGTTTTTTTTTTTCAAATATTTATGATTTTTACATTAAAAAATATTACATTAGAATTTAGAGGTTGGGTGGTGGCTGAAGTGTTCTTTCAGGGAAGCATAGGAAAGTACCCATCTCAAATTTTGAGAGTTGATCAATGAATGGTGTGAGGGAATGAAAAAAGTTGAGTGAAACAATCACCTAATGGAACATATAAAGTTCCACACAGAGAAGAGGAGCACAAAGGTGTCTTGAGGAGTAAATTAGAGACTTGAATGTTTGTTTAATGTTATAGGTGACTAGAGTTCAATTTGGATACCCAACTTCATCCATAAAAGTGCCATTTGTGAATTAGACGTGTGATGATGCATTTTGGGATTGTAAAGACCATTTTTTGTGTGGTAAATTCTTGTAGAAGAACCTTGAATTTGACAGGAGAATGATGAGGGACTACCTAAGTAGTCAAGGAGACCCCTCATGTTATTTCCCACCAGCTGGAGATGCATTTCAGAGTTCACAAAAGCCCTATAATTAGTGTGGAAGAGGGAGTTATTGTAACAACCCTGGTTAAAAATCCATGTAAAAATATATAAGACCATGGTGATGGGACACGTATTCCAAGTTGAATGTTGGGAAAAACATCCTAGCGAGTGTTTATTCGATTTAGTATGGCTAAAGGAAATTGGAAAAGGTAATGGCAAAGGCAATGGCAAATTTCTTGGCTTGCTTTTTCAGTGGAGGACTGATATTTCCTTTGGAGGAGCAGCAGAGAAGACTCTTGGGACATATTTCATATTTGTGGCATCAGGCCACTCATTCACCATCTCCCACTGCGCAGTCCCTTGGAGAAACTGCGTTATTCCATGAGGGAAATGTTGTGAGGGGTTCTTGAGCTCATCTGGTGGAGTGTTTTTGAGTAAAGGGGATCAGCCCCTTTTCCTCGAGGACATTATCAGAGGATGGAATCATCATTTCAGATCAGCCATAGCTCCTTTTCATTTTGTTTCAGTTGCAGTGACATTTTGTTTGTCACTTTGTATTTTATCCAACATTTCTAGCAATCTCCCTGAGATTGGCTAGAAATCCCATATTCAACCCATTTTTCCATTTGTTGGCATTTCTTTGTATTCCTTCAGCTACATTATCATTTGTATGTATTCAACAACTGCATCTCTCATAGAGACTGCGCAGTCACTGCTCTCCGACATTTTGTACAGCAACAACATCTCATGTATTACACTGCTTATTCATTGGAGGTTGGTTCTAAAAGCTTGAGGGCCTTGTTCCTCATGATATTTATGTATCATCTTGCTAATATATTAATATAATGATGGCTGTAGTATTTACCCTCTCATGATACATTCAGATTTGCAGAGTTTCAGATTGATGTTTTGCATATTGTTGTAACTCACTCTTTGAGCTGATTTATGAGGTACCTAGGTTGGGAAGATCTGTTTAACCCACCTAGATTTATTTGTTTCAGCTCTCTTTCTGCATTTAGACTCCATATTATAAGTATGAAGGGATCCCAGCCCTGAGAAGCTTTTTATTTGCATATAATTCCTTATATAGCATTCCCATGGGAGGCATTGCAGAAATTCCTTAAAGGGAAATATTAGCTTTTGACAAGTTCTATTGGCAGAGTCTGCTAGTGAGCCAGGCAGCCTCTGGATCTCATCCTTCCTTGTGAAGGTGACATATCCAGTAAATGCCCCTACATTCAACCTCTGAAATAGTTCAGTGTTGATTGTTAATACCCCTGAAGTTGGAATATTGGAATATCTTAAGATATTCCCGATAGAGCAGAAAGTTCCAGATTTGGAACATGTAAGTGGTATCAAAGCATGATCTTGGATCAGCTTGTGTTGAAGATCTAATGCTATCAGAAAGAGGAGCTTCTCTCCAAGGAGAGGAGATTTACAAAGGAGACAAGGAAAGAGGAATGATGGAAGAGGAGGTTTCCCTTCTTCTTTTCCAGACCATTGAGGACATCATTGAAAATCTTGATGAAAGGGAACAGTGGGAAGATTTTTTGAAAAGGGTTGTGGATGGAGCAAACCCTAGTTTTGTCATGATGGGTGTGAGCATTCAGCCAAACATGCAGATCCACAGCAGAGTCCTTTGTCCATTTGCAAGGGGAATAGAGGAAGGAGATGAGGCCATTGGAAGAGTAGCGCTGCAACTCAAAGGTATGGCTCATGTTTGTTGGTTTGAAATTCCCATTTTACATTGCCATGCAAATGCAAAAACACCTGAAGCATTCACTAAGGGTTTGATGAAAGAACTTGGTGAAACTCATTGTGACATAAACACAAACACTTTGCATGCACTGGAAGGAACCAACAGCGCTGTCACACTGGGAGGACATCCATCACCACATGGAAGTGAAAAGGGAGCTATTGCTTCCACTAGAGGAGCCCTTGTATCTTTGCAGGGAGTTCCAAATATTTTTGCATGTGGGAACCAAGGAACAATTCCAAATCCCTATGTAACATTTGCTGGGGATTGTGAGATGGAGGGGGAAGAGAAGGATCAACATGGAGGGATGATGGGAATTCACCCATATCCATTTCAGAAACATTCTACACAAGGGAAAGAGACTGCATTGCGCAGAGGAGAGAGGGCCAAATCAGTCCACTCATACATGCAGTCTATTTCAAAGCATGATGTCTCACTTTATGGGGGCATTCCACCTAGGAGGCCACTTGATTTAGATTTGATGACAGGCAACATGCCATTTGATTCACCACTCATGGATTCTGGAGGGGTGGAGACACTAGAGGGATCCAACACAGCACAGAGGGTTTGGGGTAAACTCAAGGAGGAGATATATACTCTCTCATTTTCAGGATCACCCATCTTCATCAGTCTTACTGCGCTGATAGAGTTTGCTGCATGGTTGGAGGATAGCATCTTCATGATGGAGGATGGCTACTCCAAGGATTTTGATGAACAGAGGATTCTTCCTTTGAGGAAGGACCCTTTCATGCATTGGAGTAGATGGATGCCACTTATGCTTACATGGCCCAGGATCGGGAGATTCTTTGGAGGTGATAGTATCTCATGGGAGGCTCATTTTCAGAGGTCCTTGTTTCTATTTGAGCATGAGCAGCTGCATGATGGGAATGGAAGCAGCTTGGAGGATGAATTTGGCATGGGGGATGTCAAAGTAGAAGACAACAGTGTGAAGGGAGCACCATATTGCAGAACAACAACGCTGTCTATGAGGAGGATAGATCAGGGCTTCCTAGCTATGCACTTGGATGCATACTTTGATTGGCTAGAGGAGTTCACTTGGGAGGGCATTCATCATGACATCTATCAGCATAGGGAGAGATGCATAGCGCGCTTGATTATGGTGGAAATAACCTCACAACTAATTCCCTACTCATTGGAGGTAGAGGGCAATTCTCAGTTGGGCGATTTCAGCTCAAGAGCTCAAGTACAAATTGGAGAAGGTATAATCTCACATTTTGTATTGTACTTTCCTTCCCTGTTTGAGTAGCATGGTGAGTCAAGAAGATTTTTTCCTTCTTGCATAATGTACAAGGATGTATTTGTAGACTTTTGTAGCAGAAGAATGGACCATTCTTATGGTGGTTTGTGGAGGGAGCCACATGCTCCTTGGTGTGCACCATTGGCACCAATTTATATTTTCATGTTCCTATCTTTTGAGATGTGTGTGGCAGCAAACACTTGTTATGTATTTTTGATGTAGGCAAGAGGCTCACTGCGTTGGTCCGATGAGAGGAGCATTGACCCACTCTCTAGTTGTCTTGTGACAATTTGTTCTCATTGTATTATGCCACCCTGTATTGCTGATACTTATTTATTCATAGGGAGAAATATTTGGAGAGCGACTTATATGTTGGGACAGCCCATTTGGAGCACTATTCTCCCCATTAAACATGTTCTATATTGCAAGAGATACCCTGGGCAAACCATGATTGCCATACTATTACTTTTCTCTTCTTGTGGGGAAAACCACTTGGAGAATTTGGAGAGGCATTTCATGGCTGAATATTTTGATGGGGTAGCTTGGGCCACTCTTGGAGGCCATACCATTTCAGCCCAAGGACAGAGGCAGCCCCATATGTACTACAGAGGGAGAGAAGAGCTTATTCGGATGAAGCAGCAAAACTCTCCATTTAGCCCCATTACATTGCACAAAACCAGGGGCAAGATTTCCATTTGAATGATAGCATGGATGAGGGGATAATTCGTAGGATTGTATTTTCCCATGCATGTCATCACTCCCACCTTGATAAGGCCATGACATAGCAAGGATATTTCCACCTACACCTTCTATCTTTCCGTAAGGTGCACCACTCTGGTTTGCATACTTGGGAGGAGGCATTGGAGGACAGTTTTACTGCATCATATCTTGAGCAGCGGTGGAGATTGTTGATGAGGAGGCCACAAGAGAAGAAGGGGGAGAAAATTTTGTTCTCTCTATGCAGTTGCTTGAGGGCAAGCAACATGTGGGAGGGGAGGACTGTAATGTTCCCAATTTTAGCCTCAAGCTAAAATGGAACATTATAGTTGGCACATTTTTATTTTGTTTAATAAAATGGGTAAGGAGACCCCTTAACCCCTTGGTTATAGAGAAATAACACTCCTTATGAGGAAGGAGGATAAATAAGTAGCTGAAATAAACACCTAATGGTGTGAACATGATGAGGATCACCTTGAGTTGGCCATATTTGACCAAGTCAACAGCGCTGCCTTAGAGGGGTGGCTTGCCTTAGAAGACAACGCAACTTTTGGAGGGAAATCATTCAAAATTGAATGGAAACCCTAAATGTGGGACCTATGGTGAAAGAGAGTTCATTTGGTTTATAAGAGAGAAGATAGTAGCTCATTTGGTCATGTTTTGATTCAGAAATTTCGTAGTGAAGCCAAGGACTTGCATTTCTGGGCTATTTAGCAGGATTGCAGTGCTCTTGAGCACTGGGGGTGTTCCTGGTCGGGAAACCCCCACCTCTTCCTCAAGAAGGAGAGGATTTGAGCTGCATTTCCTCATTCTGGCATTTGGCCAAGCTCACTCCTACAGTTTCAGCGTTATTTCTGTTGGAGAATAGTGCTGTGTTGCAGGGGTAGTAGTAGAGGAACTCTTAGAGCCTTTCTTGGATTGCTTTTTCAGTGGAGGACTGATATTTCCTTTGGAGGAGAAGCAGAGAAGACTCTTGGGCCATATTTCAGATCTGTGGCATTAGGCCACTCATTCACCATCTCCCACTGCGCAGTCCCATGGAGAAACTGCGTAATTCCATGAGGGCAGTGTTGTGAGGGGTTCTTGAGCTCATCGGGTGGAGTGTTTTTGAGTAAAGGGGATCAGCCCCATTTCCTCGAGGAAATTATCAGAGGAGGGAATCATCATTTCAGATCAGCCATAGCCCCTTGTTCATTTTGTTTCAGTTGCAGTGACATTTTGTGTGTCACTTTGTATTTTATCTGGCATTTCTAGCAATCTCCCTGAGATTGGCAGAAATCCCATATTCAGCCCATTTTTCCATTTGTGGGCATTTATTTGTATTCCTTCAGCTACATTATCATTTTGTATGTATTCAACAGCTACATCTCTCATAGAGACTAGGTAGTCACTGCTCTCCGACATTTTGTGCAGCAGCAACATCTCATGTATTACACTGCTTATTCATTGGAGGTTGGTTCTAAAAGCTTAAGGGCCTTGTTCCTCATGATATTTCTGTATCATCTTGCTGATATATTAATATAATGATGGTTGTAGTATTTACCCTCTCATGATACATTCAGATTTTCATAGTTTCAGATTGATTTTTTGCATATTGTTGTAGCTTACTCTTTAAGTTGATTTATGAGGTACCTAGGTTGGGAAGATCTGTTTAACCCACCTAGATTTATTTGTTTCAGCTCTCTTTCTACATTTAGACTCCATATTATAAGTATGAAGGGATCCTAGCCCTGAGCAGCGTTTTATTTGCATAGAATTCCTTATATAGCGTTCCCATGGGAGGCATTTCATAAATTCCTTGAAGGGAAATATTAGCTTTTGACAAGTTCTATTGGCAAAGTCTGCTAGTGGGCCTAGTAGCCTCTGGATCTCATCCTTCCTTATGAAGGTGACATATCCAGTAAATTCCCCTATAGTCAACCTCTGAAACAGTTCAGTGTTGATTGTTAATATCCCTGGAGTTGGAATATTGGAATATCTTAAGATATTCCCGATAGAGCAGAAAGTTCCAGATTTGGAACATTTAAGTGGTATCAGAGCATGATCTTGGCTCAGCCTGTGCTGAAGATCTAATGCTATCAGAAATAGTAGCTTCTCTCCAAGGAGAGGAAATTTACAAAGGAGACAAGGAAGGAGGAATGATGGAAGAGGAGGTTTCCCTTCTTCTCTTCCAGACCATTGAGGACATCATTGAAAATCTTGATGAAAGGGAACAGTGGGAAGATTTTTTGAAAAGGGTTGTGGATGGAGCAAACCCTAGTTTTGTCATGATGGGTGTGAGCATTCAACCACACATGCAGATCCACAACGGATTCCTTTGTCCATTTGCAAGGGGAATAGAGGAAGGAGATGAGGTCATTGGAAGAGTAGCGCTGCAACTCAAAGGTATGGCTCATGTTTGTTGGTTTGAAATTCCCATTTTACATTGCCATGCAAATGCAAAAACACATGAAGCATTCACTAAGGGTTTGATGGAAGAACTTGGTGAAACTCATTGTGACATAAACACAAACACTTTGCATGCACTGGAAGGAACCAACATCGCTATCACACTGGGAGGACATCCATCACCACATGGAAGTGAAAAGGGAGCTATTGCTTCCACTAGAGTAGCCCTTGTATCTTTGCAGGGAGTTCCAAATATTTTTGCATGTGGGAACCAAGGAACAATTCCCAAGCCCTATGTAGCATTTGCTGGGGATTGTGAGATGGAGGGTGAAGAGAAGGATCAGCATGGAGGGATGATGGGAATTCACCCATATCCATTTCAGAAACTTTATACACAAGGGAAAGTGATTGCACTGCGTAGAGGAGAGAGGGACAAATCAATCCACTCATACATGCAGTCTATTTCAAAGCATGATGTCTCACTTTATGGGGGAATTCCACCTAGGAGGCCACTTGATTTAGAGTTGATGAGAGGCAACATGCCATTTGATTCACCACTCATGGATTTCAGAGGGGTGGAGACACTAAAGGGATCCATTATAGCACAGAGGGTTTGGGGTAAACTCAAGGAGGAGAGATATACTCTCTCATTTTCAGTATCACCCATCTTCATCAGTCTTACTGCGCTGATAGAGTTTGCTACATGGTTGGAGGATAGCATATTCATGATGGAGGATGGCTACTCCAAGGATTTGGATGAACAAAGGATTCTTCCTTTGAGGAAGGACCCTTTCATGCATTGAAGTAGATGGAGGCCACTCATGCTTACATGGCCCAGGATCGGGAGATTCTTTGGAGGTGATAGTCTCTCATGGGAGGCTCATTTTCAGAGGTCCTTATTTCTATTTGAGCATGAGTAGCTGCATGATGGGCATGGCAGCAACTTGGAGGATGACTTTGGCATGGGGGATGTCAAAGTAGAAGACAACAGCGTGAGGGGAGCACCATATTGCAGAACAACAACGCTGTCTATGAGGAGGATAGATCAGGGCTTCCTAGCTATGCACTTGGATGCATACTTTGATTGGCTAGAGGAGTTCACTTGGGAGGGCATTCATCATGACATCTATCAGCATAGGGAGAGATGTATAGCCCAATTGATTATGGTGGAAATAACCTCACAGCCACTTCCCTACTCATTGGAGGTAGAGGGAAATTCTCAGTTGGGCCATTTCAGCTCAAGAGCTCAAGTACAAATTGGAGAAGGTATAATCTAAAATTTTGTATTGTACTTTCCTTCCCTATTTGAGCAGCATGGTGAGTCAAGAAGATTTGTTCCTTCTTGCATAATGTACAAGGATGTATTTGTAGACTTTTGTAGCAGAAGAATGGACCATTCTTATGGTGGTTTGTGGAGGGAGCCACATGCTCCTTGGTGTGCACCATTGGCACCAATTTATATTTTCAAGTTCCTATATTTTGAGATGTGTGTGGCAACAAACACTTGTTATGTATATTTTTGATGCAGGGAAGAGGCTCACTGCATTGGTCCGATGAGAGGAGCAGTGACCCACTCTCTAGTTGTCTTGTGACAATTTGTTCTCATTGTATTATGCCACCTTGTATTGCTGATGCTTATTTATTCACATGGAGAACTATTTGGAGAGTGACTTATATGTTGGGATAGACCATTGGGAGCACTATTCTCCCCATTACACATGTTCTATATTGCAGGAGATACCCTGGGCAAACCATGATTGCCATACTATTACTTTTCTCTTCTTGTGGGGCAAACCACTTGGAGAATTTGGAGAGGCATTTCATGGCTGAATATTTTGATGGGGTAGCTTCGGCCACTCTTGGAGGCCATACCATTTCAGCCCAAGGATAGAGGCAGCCCCATGTGTACTACAGAGGGATAGAAGAGCTTATTCGGATGAAGCAGAAAAAATCTCCATTCAGCCCCATTACATTGCACAAAACCAGGGGCAAGATTTCCATTTGGATGATAGCATGGATGAGGGGATCATCAATAGGATTGTGTTTCCCCATGTATGTCATCACTCCCACCTTGATAAGGCCATGACATAGCAAGGAGATTTCCACCTACACCTTCTATCTTTCCACAAGGTGCACCATTCTGGTTTGCATACTTGGGAGGAGGCATTGGAGGACAGTTTTACTACATCATATCTTGAGCAGCGGTGGAGATTGTTGATGAGGAGGCCACAAGAGAAGAAGGGGGAGAAGATTTTGTTCTCTCTATGCAGTTGCTTGAGGGCAAGCAACATGTGGGAGGGGAGGACTGTAATGTTCCCAATTTTAGCCTCAAGCTAAAATGGAACATTATAGTTGGCACATTTTTATTTTGTTTAATAAAATGGGTAAGGAGATCCCTTAACCCCTTGGTGATAGAGAAATAACACTCCTTATGAGGAAGGAGGATAAATAAGTAGATGAAATAAACACCTAATGGTGTGAACATGATGAGTATCACCTTGAGTTGTCCATCTTTGACCAAGTCAACAGCGCTGCCTTAGAGGGGTGGCTTGCCTTAGAAGACAACGCAGTTTTTGGAGGGAAATCATTCAAAAGTGAATGGAAACCCTAAATTTGGGTCCTACAGTGAAAGAGAGTTCATTTGATTTATAAGAGAGAATATAGTAGCTCATTTGGTCATGTTTTGATTCAGAAATTTCGTAGTGAAGCCAAGGACTTGCATATCCGGGCTGTTTAGCAGGATTGCAGTGCTCTTGAGCACTGGGGGTGTTCCCGGTCGGGAACCCCCCACCTCTTCCTCAAGAAGGAGAGGATTTGACCTGAATTTCCTCATTCTGGCATTTGGCCAAGCTCACTCCTACAGCTTTAGCGTTATTTTTGTAGCAAAATAGTGCTGTGTTGCAGGGGTAGTAGTAGAGGAACTCTTAGAGCCTTTCTTGGCTTGATTTTTCAGTGGAGGACTGATATTTCCTTTGGAGGAGAAGAAGAGAAGAATCTTGGGCCATATTTCAGATTTGTGGCATTAGGCCACTCATTCACCATCTCCCACTGCGCAGTCCCATGGAGAAACTGCGTTATTCCATGAGGGCAGTGTTGTGAGGCGTTCTTGAGCTCATCGGGTGGAGTGTTTTTGAGTAAAGGGGATCAGCCCTATTTCCTCGAGGAAATTATTAGAGGAGGGAATCATCATTTCAGATCAGCCATAGCCTCTTGTTCATTTTGTTTCAGTTGCAGTGACATTTTTTTGTCACTTTGTATTTTATCTGGCATTTCTAGCATTCTCCCTGAGATTGGCTAGAAATCCCATATTCAGCCCATTTTTCCATTTGTGGGAATTTCTTTGTATTCCTTCAGCTACATTATCATTTTGTATGTATTAAACAGTTGCATCTCTCATAGAGACTACGCAGTCACTGCTCTCCAACGTTTTGTGCAACAGCAACATCTCATGTATTACACTGCTTATTCATTGGAGGTTGGTTCTAAAAGCTTGAGGGCCTTGTTCCTCATGATATTTCTATATCATCTTGCTGATATATTAATATAATGATGGCTTTAGTATTTACCCTCTCATGATACATTCAGATTTACAGAGTTTCAGATTGATGTTTTGCATATTGCTATAGCTCACTCTTTGAGCTGATTTATGAGGTACCTAGGTTGGGAAGATCTGTTTAACCCACCTAGATTTATTTGTTTCAGCTCTCTTTCTGCATTTAGACTCCATATTATAAGTATGAAGGGATCCCAGCCCTGAGCAGTGTTTTATTTGCATAGAATTCCTTATATAGCGTTCCCATGGGAGGCATTGCAGAAATTCCTTGAAGGGAAATATTAGCTTTTGACAAGTTCTATTGGCAAAGTCTGCTAGTGGGCCAGGTAGCCTCTGGATCTCATCCTTCCTTGTGAAGGTGAAATATCCAGTAAATTCCCCTACAATAAACCTCTGAAATAGTTCAGTGTTGATTGTTAATACTCCTGGAGTTGGAATATTGGAATATCTTAAGATATTCCCGATAGAGCAAAAAGTTCCAGATTTGGGACATTACATTCATGCTTGTGTATTGTGTGTGCACACTTCTTACATGTTGCTACATGTTTCGTATGAAGTACTTATTTATGCTAGGTCACATATTGGTCGTGCTTCGGTGCTATCCATGTATTCTTGCTTGTGTGATGTCATACGTTGAACATGCATTGATCATTCATGATTGGTTATACATGTCAAGTAGGTGCATATGGTCAAGTTTGCATTGGTTTGATTGAGGTTTTTTTGCATAAGGTCATTGTATGCAAGTATATCATCATGATGATATTTGTATGTTATGATGCTAATGTATTGGATGAGATAGAGCAAGAGATGCAAATCATTAAGGTGACGTTGCAACAATGGACTTTGGGGTAAGAGTAAGTTGCCATACACGTATGTTATTTAATGGACTTTTATATGCATTAGGGTTATATATGTGTTTGTCATTCTATTATTATCAAGGTTATATATGTGATAAATTCTAGTCGATTAGTGTAGTCATATGCATTATGGTTATGTGTATGTCTTTCATTCTATCGATTTTATGGTTACATACATGATTGATGTTAGTTAATTAGTGTGATCATATGTACATGCGTTGGTTAGTCAAGCATGGTACTAATTTTATTGTTATGTTAAATGGTGTTTATGAGCATGTTATATGTTAACTTGTTGTTGTTATATGTTAGTTAACTTAATGATTAGGGTTATAGCATTAATATCATGATGTTATATGTATCATGCTAAATTGGATTGGCCTAGGCAAATGGATAGGGTTACTACATTCATGTATGGGTTAATATATGGTGATGTTATGTTAGGTCCCTATATTACTAGTATAATCCCTTATTGTTGTTAGTGTAACCCCCTTATTGTTATTAATGTACCCTTGTAACCCCCATATTGTTATTATTGTGCCCTTAAATTATTATTGTTAGGTCGGCTAGGATTACATTGTGGCCCACCAGGATTACATTATGGCCCCATGGACTCCTATATATAGAAAGGAGGTTTTGTAAATTGTATCATCCAAGAATTTTTCATTTATGTAATGTATTGGAGGTTGCCCCCTCGAAGTGGCTTATTTCTAAGGTGTTGATATCTCTTTTCTTCTATTTTTGGAGTTGTTTACACAATATTTGGTATCAGAGTGAACTTGTACGACTCAACATTTGGTATCAAAGAAAAATTCAGGTTGGCAAGAAAAATTGAATGTAAAATTATGGTGAAAAGGAAGCCTACCACTCACTTCTATAAAGAAGGAAGTGTTGCTACACCTAGATTTCCACAACCTACAAAGTTGACACCACAACAATTAGAAGAAAAAATAGCAAAAGGGCTTTGTTACAGTTCTGATAGCTAATACACTAAAGGTCATAAGTGTGCTGAGAAGAAATTATTTTACATAGATTGTGAAGAGGAAGAAGAAAATGAACAAGAAGAGGATATACACCAGGAACCGGCCATAGAAGGGGAAGAAATGAATCCGACCATATCGTGTAATGCACTGGCAGGAATTACCACTCCTCAAACTCTCAAGATAGAAGGACATATCAAGAAGAAAAAGGTAATAGTGTTGATTGATTCAGGTAGCACCCATAATTTTATTCATTGTAAGGTAGCCAAGAAATTAAATTGTTTCCTATACCCAGCACCAGAATGTCAAGTGATGGTTGCAAATGAAGGAACTATAAATTGCTCTGGAAAATGCCATAATATCAAGCTAACCATGGGGGAATATGTGTTGACTAGTCCAATGCTTTCCATTCCTATGGGAGGTGCTGATGTTGTACTAGGAGTACAATGGTTACAATCTTTGGGGACGGTAGCTTTTAATTTTTCAAGAACTTTTCTTGAAATTTTTTTCAGAAGGAAAGGAAGTCGAATTACGGGGTATTGAAGGGAAGCCGGGAAGGATAATAAGCTCTAATGTCATGAAAAAGCTTCTAAAGAAATAACAACGAGGCGTAATTGCACAATTATGCTCACTAGAAGTTCCAACATCAAAATCATCTATTTCTGCAGATCTCCAACAAGTCTTGGACAATCATTCCAAGGTGTTTTAAACTCCCAAAGGACTCCCACCTATTCATGATCATGATCATGCTATTCATTTGATTCCAGGAAGTGTTCCTCCAAACATCAGGCCTTATAGATATCCTTATGTCCAAAAGAGCGAAATTGAACGTATGATTGCAGAAATGTTAGAGGTAGGTAAAATTCAACCTAGTCAAAGTTATTTCTCTGCTCCTGTAGTATTGGTACACAAGAGGGATGGATCATGGCGAATGTGTCCGGATTATAGGGAGCTCAATAAGCTCACCATTAAAGATAAATTTCCCATTCCTGTGATTGATGAATTATTGGATGAATTACATGGAGCAATTTATTTTACCAAGTTGGATCTTTGTTCGGGATATCATCAAATTAGAATGAAGACTGAAGATATTCCAAAAACAGCATTTCGAACTCATGAGGGTCATTATGAATTTTTGGTCATGCCTTTTGGCCTTACCAACGCACCTTCTACATTTCAAGGGTTGATGAATTCCATTTTCAAACCCTTCCTTAGAAAATTTGTGCTAGTATTTTTTGATGATATACTAATCTAAAGCAGGTCTTGGAAGGATCATGTTGAACATGTTGACAGGGTGCTAAAACTATTGTAGGAGAAACAATTATATGCAAAAACATCCAAATGTTTCTTTGGAGTACAAGAGGTGGAATATCTGGGTCATATTGCATCTCACGAGGGTGTTAAGGTAGACCCTAACAAAATTAAAGCCATTACGGATTGGAAAGTCCCCACAACCATAAAGCAGTTGCGAGGATTTCTTGGGTTAACAGGGTATTATCGCAAATTTTTTAAGAATTATGGGAGAATAGCAGCACCTCTAACAACATTATTGAAGAAAGATGCATTTTCATGGACTCCTGAAGCAACTAAGGCCTTTGAACATCTTAAAGAGGCAATGTGCCTAGCACCGGTCTTAGCTACACCGGACTTCACAAAAACCTTTATTGTGAAATGTGATGCCTCAGGAAATGGAATTGGTGTTGTTTTAATGCAAGAAGGAAGACCCATTGCTTTTGAAAGTCATCCAATCAAAGGAAAGTATTTACAGAAACCTATTTATGAGAAGGAAATGTTAGCAATACTGCATGCACTAAAGAAATGGAGAAATTACCTAATGGGAAGACACTTCAAGGTAAAAAATGATCATGATAGTCTTAAGCACTTTTTGGAACAAAGACTATCTTCAGAAGAGCAGAAAAAATGGGTCACAAAGATGTTGGGTTATGACTTTGAAATAATCTACAAAAAAGGAAAGCTTAATGTTGTTGCAGATGCACTCTCAAGAAAGAATGAAGAGGTGGAAGCATTGCTTTGTGCCATTTCTATTATCCAACCAGATTAGATAATTGAAGCAAGAGATGAATGGAAGAAGGACAAAGATGTATGGACACTCATTCAAAAGTTGCAGCAAGATCCTAGTACATCTGATACATTTAGTTGGAAAAATGATTCCTTATGGTACAAAGATCGCTTATATCTTTGTAAGAATTCCCAACTAAAACAAAATATTCTCTTGGAACTGCACACTTCTCCTTTAGGAGGACACTCAAGATTTTTAAAAACTTACCACAGGGTGAAGAAAGATTATTTTTGGGATGGCCTTAAATCTGATATTCAAATTTTGTGGCGGAATGTTTGGTTTTCCAGCAGAATAAAGTTGAGACAATTAAGACCCCGGGACTTCTACAACCTTTATCCATTCCAAGTCAATTTTGGGAGGAGATTTCAATGGATTTTATCACAGGTTTACCTAAGTCCGAAGGAAAGAGTGTCATCATGGTGATAGTTGATAGACTTACCAAGTATGCACACTTTTGTGCATTATCTCATCCATTTAAAGCAAGTACAGTTGCTACTACATTTATGGACAGAATTCAAAAGCTACATGGAAGCCCAAAGGTTATTGTGAGCGACAGAGATCCCATTTTTACTGGAAATTTTTGGACGGAGTTATTTTCTTGTTTGGGTACTCAATTAGCTCATAGCTCATCTTATCATCCTCAATGCGATGGTCAAACTGAGATAGTAAATAAATTTTTGGAAGGATATCTTCGTTGTTTTGTATATGATAAACAAACACAATGGGTCAAGTGGTTACCTCTCACTGAATGGTGGTATAACACTTCCTTCCATACTGCAGCAAAAATGACCCCATTTATGGCACTTTATGGATATCATCCACCATCCATCACATCATCTTTAGGGGAAAATTCGAAGGTTCAAGCAGTGGAAGATCACATCGAGCATCAGCAAGAAGTTCTCCAACTCTTAAAGGATAACCTGAATTTGGCACAAAATCGAATGAAACAACAGGCAGATCAACATCGCAGCGAGAGAAGTTTTGATGTAGGAGATTAGGTATTTTTACGGCTACAACCATACAAACAAATGTCCCTCAAGCAAGCTAAGAAGGATAATAAATTATCGCCAAAGTACTATGGCCCTTACAAGGTGTTGCAAAAGATTGGTACTATGGCATACAAATTGGAGCTTCCTGCTTCTTCGCGAGTACATCCAGTTTTCCATGTTTCATGCTTAAAGAAGGTTATAGGTGAAAATCTTCCGGTTCAAACAATATTGCCAGAACTTGATGAGAAAGGAAAAATCATATTGGAACCTGAAGCGGTCATGGAAACAAGAACTCGACAGCTACGAAATCGATCAATTTCAGAGTATCTCATCAAGTGGAAGAACTTACCCACTGAAGATTCTACATGGGAGGATGAGAATTTTATACAGAAGCACCCAGAGCTACTCAAGCGTTGGGGACAACACTTTTTTGAAGGAGAGGGGCATGTTAGGTCCCTATATTACTAGTATAGTCCCTTATTGTTGTTAGTGTAACCCCCTTATTGTTATTATTGTACCCTTGTAACCCCCATATTGTTATTATTGTGCCCTTAAATTATTATTTCTAGGTCGGCTAGGATTACATTGTGGCCCCACTAGGATTACATTATGGCCCCATGGACTCCTATATATAGAAAGGAGGTTTTGTAAATTGTATCATCCACGAATTTTTCATTTATGTAATGTATTGGAGGTTGCCCCCTCGAAGTGGCTTATTTATAAGGTGTTGATATCTCTTTTCTTCTATTTTTGGAGTTGGTTACACAACATTGATGAGCATGTTATATGTTAACTTGTTGTTGTTATATGTTAGTTAACTTAACGATTAGGGTTATAGCATTAATATCTTGATGTTATATGTATCATGCTAAATTGGATTGGCCTAGGCAGATGGATAGGGTTACTACATTCATGGATGGGTTAATATATGGTGATTTTATATCATACTAATCTAGGTTTACTATTCATATGTGATTTTTACGCATGAATGACATTTGTTTATGAGTTTATGATGTGAACATGTTAACTAGTTACTATTATGGATGTCATGGTCTTATTTAGACTGAGTTGATGTGATGTGAAGTTATATCGTGCTAATCTAGATTTACTGTGTGGGCAAGATAGCTTCCCTTAAGATACATTAAGGTATGAGCTTGATTATGTCATCTACTTTGTACTTGAATGTTTGATTATGTCATCTATTTGTTGTTTGAGTGTTGGTGTCTATTATGTGGCCTATTTATTATTGAATGTTTGATTAATCACATGATGCGAGTATGTGTTTATAAGGTTGCATGAAGAAATGATCTTGTTTTGAAATGGTCGTACTAACATGTTGAGATAGTTGATATGTACTTGAGTGAAATTAGGTGATAGTTGTAGTATTATGAGCTTGATTATTAGTTGATTATGAAATGTTTGTTAGTATTAGTGAATGTTGATTTCAAATTGATAGATATGTCATCTTGATGTTGATACACATGTTTGATGTGCGTGTGTGTGTTCAGTTACAGGTCAACATGCTTAGCACAACAAGGTAACATAACAAGTATATTGTATGTTTATATTACACATTGACAGTTATGTGTTTATGGTAGTATGATGGAGGGGAATGCATGGAAAAAGAGTCTGTTATGAAATCTTGAAAAAGGCTCAGGTTGAGCTTTCCTTTGGAAGTGTTGGGAATCCATAGGGTTTGAGTCATGGTGCTTGTTTCTATTCTTATGCTTTCAGACTTTTTTATTTTTTTGTGCTTGATTTGTGGTCTTGATTGCATCTAGTGCATGGGCATGCCACTTTGTTTTCAATGTTGTATTGTGATCAGGTGCTCGTTGTTAAGATCAAAAATGGAATTTCTCAGAATCGATCGGAACCTAAATGATCGTGAAGTGGTCATCGCCAGGAATCCAGCACAATTTGGTTGATCGAAAACTGACTCCGTATGAGGAAGATAGAGCTTGTTGTTCATTTTCATAAACAATTAAATTTTTTGTAGAAATGACAGAATGATGACATGGAAGCCTAGTCAGCAAAAAAAATAATATTCCCAAAATATTCCTTCAATTTTCCCAATGACACTATGACAAGTGTCACATCGTGGTTGGTTTCTGAGTTGGGTGACTTGTTGTATTTTCATTGGTTGTGGAATGAGCCAATGGGAATAGGACAGGTGGTGCAGCCAGGGGCCACCACAAACCCCCTCCCAAAGGTCTAAATTTTGGCTAAGTCAAGGTCAAATTCATATATGAGTAGTGGAAAAATTTATATTGGAGGAAGGGCGGAGGTCGGGGTCGACCCCGTGACCTCCCCCACACAAACCACAAGTCATACCACTATGTCACGCTAAAGGTTCTTACAATACTATGTCATTTGAATATATTTGTTTTGATACAATTGAACCGGCAGGTAGAGGAGGGGACCAATCCCCTCACAATATAACCATAGTGTTATAATTGTGGCAGAGGCTCCAACTAAATGCGTGTTTAGCGCTAACACCATTACTTATCACTAATTAAACCGCACTTATCCATCATTAAACTACGCTTATCCTAGCGGTGGAATTGGCGAAGTCCACCATTTACGGCAGAAATCCAAAATTAGTGGAGTTAACTGGAGTTCTCTCTAGTTCTGGAGGAGATTTACTAGGCCAAATTGAATGAGCCATAACTTGAGAATCATTCGACCAAATTGGGATCAAGAAGAGTCTATCCTAGCATATTTGGACATTTTGTGCAGGTTGGAGTAGGTTTCAGGAGCAATTGAGGATTGTAAGAAACACTTTTTTCCATTTTGATCTAATACAAAGGCCCAAGCCATGGAAGCTAGACCAAGGATGGCCACTCCTTAGGAGGTTTTGGGGAAATGGTACCTTATTCAGGGTGTGCTCAATTGACAACCCACATCATTCACCTTCTCCAGGTATGTGAGATTATTGTGGCAACAAGCAAGTGGTTGGGAGGCCACTCATCATATCATATTCTGAGGTAGTTAGGAGTAAAATTGTGTTGGTTCCACTTTTGGGACTATGATTCTCCTCTGGTATTTCATATGGCATCTAGTGTTTCCTTGATTTTGATCCCATATGTTGATGATTTTCTTATCATTATTGTGGGCATGATTGGAGGGATGACACATGGATTGGATGTGCCCATTGGGAGTGATATTCTCCACATTTCTTATGCTTCATGCTTCAGGGAGAACATTAGGCAACACATGATTGCTACATTAGACCTCTTGTTTCCCTATGGGATGAGCCATTTGGTTAACTTGAGCACTTGGGAGATGCATCTCATGAGCAATTGGGAGGAGCATTTCAAGGATGGATTGATTGGGGGACACTTGGTTCATGAGGAGAGCTTATCACATGGAGGAGTCACAAGGGAAAGAGGAGAAGTTTTTCACCACTCACCTTTACAATTGTTTGAGGAAAAGCAACATTTCGGAGGGGAGGACTGTAATATTCCCAATTAGCTTCTAGCTAGTTGGAATATTAAATTTTGTTTTTGCTTCTTAGATATAGGAATAAGAGGGTAGGGAGACCCATAAATCTCCTTAGTAGGAATAAAATCACTCCCAATGTGAATGGAGGTCATCAAATCAGCTGGATAAAGTACCCTTATGTGTGAATAGGGGATGAAGCATGTTTATAGGGTCAAGTTTGACCAAATCAACAACGCTGGTATGGAGTGAGTGGACATTCAATGAGACACTAGTACATTTAGTGGAAATTCCGACACTTGGTTCTGACACTTTTGACCAAATGTCGGAAATTTCCCCAAATTTTTTCAATCCCGCCCATAACCGTCGCTATACCGACGTCTAGAGAAAAGTGTCGCAATACCGACACTTAGACAAAGTGTCGCAATTGCGACGTTTGGAGGAATATGTCGCAATTGCGACAATATGCCCCAAAGCGTCGATATTGCGACGACTGCCTCCAAACTTCGCAATTGTGACACAATGTCTAAGTGTCACAATTGCAACGTTTGGAGGTAGTCGTCGCAATAGCGATGCTTTGTTTGTGACACAATGTCTAAGTGTCGCAATTGTGATGTTTGAAGGCAGCCATCGCAATAGCAAAGCTCTGGCCACCTTTGGTATAACGACTCTTATATGCAATAAACGACAGTTATATGCCTTTGCAAAAATGGTCGGCTTACAGAGCAGCGCGAGGAGTAGTTAATGGAGGCACCTTTGCGATTGCGCATAATTTGGAGAGAAAATAGTAATAATGAGAGGGGCTCCTTTAATTGCGACTTTGATTTGTGAAGGTATGGATTGTCCAGCCTGCAATTCTATGCTGTCGAGAAATAATCACAATCCTCTGGAAACAAGATTGATGTGAAGATGCCTGGCGAAGAAACGGACATCGGGTTCATGACTGTTGATGAACACATCGTAGTCCGGTGAAGAGGGCACCAAGGAGGGTATTATCAGTGAATAAGGGATGTTGAAATATTAATTTCAACTACCCTGTCCTCTGGCCGCTTTCTAAATCTATTTGAATGGCTCTGTCAAATAGCCGCTTTCTAAAACTGATGAACAGTCAATTTTGGTTTTGAAATCACAGTCCCTGCACACTTAAAAACAGAGCGCTGTATTATTTTGGAAACAGAGAAATTTAATAGTAAATGCGAGAGATTTTAATTCAGAAGAATGTGGTCCCATAGACTACAAACCAAATCAGCCATCCACGTGGAAGCAGGCGATTCGATCGCGTTATTTTTTGGCCTGCCTGCATTGTGGAATTTCGGACCCGAAACATTATAGGGTGGAATTAATTTTATTTTCACGTCACAGTTTTCCTCCGTACGCAAAGCCACAAAACGAACCCGAATTTTTATATGGCGTATTTTATGAAGTTTTCGTGTCACAAATTAGGGTGACATCAGCAGGCTATTTTGGAACGCGAATTTGTGATCGAAATCAGGTTTATTTTTTTTGAAGTCCGAACGTATGATATAGTTTTATTAATATTTTGTTATAAGTTTTGTTTCACTGCCCGATAGTTATTTAAACCATTGGCTCGTATATAACATATGCACAAATATTTCACTTTGGGCATTTGTAATGTGGGCCCCGAATACTTTAAATAGGTACATATACATTAGACAGTTTAAAAGTTTTGAGGATTGCACCCCCGGTGCAATTGTTTGTTTATAAGATTATATGATACATGTGAGATAAAGGTTTATTATTTATCATATATAAATAAATTTTATCAATATTGCACATTTACACTTTTATGAGGTGACGTTATAAGTAAATTCATAAATATCTCTTTTTAATCCTCATTTTACTCCATGAATATGTTTGGAAATGAAATTTCAATAGATTAATTTTCTCCTAACCTATGTATCATCAATATTGTACATTTACATTCTTAATTATGAGGTGATGTTATAGGTAAATCCATGAATATCTCTTTTTAATCTTCATTTTACTCCATAAATATGTTTGGAAATGAAACTTCAATAGATTAATTTTCTTGCTATTATATGTTTTACGAAGATATGGTAAGGAATTCTCTCTTGTTCTTCTTAGAAATAATTATATATAATTTTTTTTTTTTCAAAATAGATTAAAAAAATTATATGAGAAAAATTATTAATTCATCAATATGTGTGTGTGTGTGTTGTGAGGAATAATTTCATAGTTCAACTTAATGGTTCATTATATAATCATGTGATCATCACCAATGATATATCTTAAAAATAAACTGAAAAGCCCTGTGTACAAAATCGATGTATACTCTAGAGAGAGGTTCTCATATCACTATGTAAATTGTTGTATGCTACTTCAAAAAAATTATAATATAAACTGTAATACACATCATATATGCACCATAACAATTGGTGCAGGGTAAAACCCACCTGCCACACCTTTGTACTCGATTCAATTTTCTTTGTCAACTCTTCTAGCTGTGGGAGTTTCCTCCAAGGATCATAATACCCCCAAGGCCTGTTATCACCTTAGTAATTCTCAGGTTGTGGGATAGGGATTTTTGTAGTTAAGAACACCAGGGGTAACCAAGAACCGCTTTGGGAATTCAAGATCTAGCCTTCTTGAACTCCAGAGAGGGATCTCTCCGTATGATTTAGCTTTGTTTTAGTAACAGATATTAGGCTAGCTATGATTGTGTGTTTGGGTTTGATTTTAAAATATTGGTGGGAATAAAGAGATTTCAAGGTAAACCAGAAGGATCTACCAGAATATTGGGCAATGGAGTCAACTCTCTAGGCAAGCAAAACTAAGAAATAAGGCTCAGATATGCAAATGTGCTAAGGGCAAGATAGGTGACCTTCTAAGGCTATGTATAGGCTTGATTTGATGGAGTGGATGGAATCTGAGCAAAAGAGAACTTAAGAATCCTTAAGCTACAGATAAGAAGATTGAAGAAGGGGATCTAACTGGGAACCGTAGAACTGCCCATAAGGTTTTACGAATAGGCTATTACTGGCCTACCATCTTTAAGGATGCCAAAAAATTCGTGTAGGCCTGTGCTAGCTGCCAAAGGGCAGGACGCCCTGGGCAGTTTGATGAAATGCCTTTGAACCCTCAACTAGTGATTGAACCATTTGAATGTTGGGCACTTGATTTTGTTGGCCCTATTAGTCCTACCTCAAACCAAAAAACATGCATCCTAGTTGCAACCGAATATGTCACTAAGTGGGTCAAAGCAGAGGCACTTTCAAAAGCTACAGAGGACTCTGTAGTACAATTTCTTTTCCAAATCTTTGTGCGCTATGGTCTCCCAAGGGACATAATCACAGATGGAGGACCACAATTTGTAGGTAATACATTAGCTAAATCATTGCAAAACTACCACATTCAGCACAAGATTACAAGTCCATATCACCCACAGGCCAATGGCCAAGTAGAGAGCACGAACAAAGTAGAAAACATTAAAATGCCAACAAGTTTCGAAACAGGGAGCTTATTATCACTAATCCTGTTTAATTTTTCCTTAGTTGATCATTATAGACTAGAAAAACATAATATGAATGAATGTAAACTTTAAAGAAATACACTGAAAACAAGGAAAGAAATTAGACTTATCTTGTCACCATGAGAATCCTTAGCTATGATGTCTCTGATCTCTTTCCAGTTTGCTTCTTTCACTAATCGACTCACCAACTTCAATATAACCAGCAAATAAGACTATAGTTGTCTTGAGAAATTTTATTCACACTGAATACTTTGAATTGTGAAGTATTTATACAAAAAAATGTTTACAAAATATCTCAGGAATTGAGATAATGTTTTAATAAAAAATAGGAAAGAAAACTTAAAAAGAGGGACAACTGCAAAAAAGTTTGCAAGCTGTTACCTTTTTACAAGCAAAAATAGAACTGAGTATTCTAATTTGAACTGATTGTTGTTGTTCACTTTAACCCTGTAATTTTACCATTTGAGGTAACAGTAAAAAATGAATTTCCAAGTGAATTTCCTGTTTTTTATCCATTAAATTCACAGCAGATCTGTGAATTCTAGCCACTTTTCTGCAGAGGGGATCTTCATAGTCTTCAATTTTCTATAACTTTCATCTGCCTCTGTATACTTGGCAAATTTAGGCTTGATAGTGAACATATGCCTGATCTCATTATCTAAAAAGAACAGATTTTCAAAATACTAAAGAAGTATTTTGCCTGTTGGTGATCCTTGAGGCAGTTGTTGTCTGGCTTGCTCTTTTGCATGATTTCTAATTTTTAGATCATAATCTTTCTGAGGCATTAACTTGTCATTCAATGCGTGAATATCAAGAAAACCTGCTTCTGACAATGTTTTGTATTTGGCTAAAAATCTTGAGAAGGATAAATTCATGTCTTTACACCGATCCTCTAGATTACTCATTATGTTTCTTTTGTTCAAGACCTTTTTGATTTGAAGAATGGTTTCTGTCCTATCAACAATTTTCAATTCTTCCAACTCTTCCCTGGTTTTACTGTTTAAAAAAGCTATGAGTTGGATTGCTTGGGTTGGTTTATTGTCAATTTCCCTCTTAGTCTTGTCAATCTCTGCACTAGCAACTTGAAGTAACTCCCTCTGTTCATAAATTATCCAAATTGAAGGCCATTGAGAATGAATGCCTTCAATAATTTTGGTCCATAAATGATTTTTTATATAGGCCACTTGATCTATAAGATTTACTTTTGCTTGCAGAATATTTACCTGTTCTTGTAGTCGATCGGCCCTTTGCTCATGTCCTTTAGAAGTAATCAAGGCATCATTTTTGGAATTTTCTAAATTTTTAATAATGCCTTTCAAACTAAGAATCTCTTTATCTTGGTCTTGTAGTGTGCTCCTCTGTGAGGATGAAGAAGAAGAGGCAGAGATTAGAGAAGTAATTGGCACTGCAGTTGGCAGTACTCCTTTCGGTGCCAAGTGTTCTGCCAAAGTAGATGGTATAGTAGTGTTTACAGTGGGGATCACTATAGGAATGACCATTGGTTGTGCTTTTCTTAGTTCTTCATTCTCTTTCATTAGAGCTTCTATTTGACTTTCCATTGTTTTTATCTAATCTGTCATTTGATGTACAAGCTGCTTTAAATCATCATTCTTTGTTTTTTGCTGTAGAATTTCTTTTGCTTGAGAGTTTTCACTCGGAGGCAACTTCAAATATTTTCTAAGAGAAGCTATATCCTCATTTTTCTGTTTAATTAAGACTTTTTCCCCTTCAATGTTGGCTGGGTCACCCCCTACTTCAATCACTATATTTTCTAGTGCTTTTATTCTTAAATTATTAGCATACAGTGAGGCTTTGTCCAACTTCATTTGATGTTGGAGGTTGAGCACTATTTTCTCAAGCCTAATTGATTTCATAGTTTTACTGACAATTTTGGAATATAGCATTTTAGTATTGCTCCTATAAAATTCAATTTGATCTAATTCATGAATGGCATCTGCATCCAGTTCAAGATCTATTTTGGAATAATCTGCCACTAATTTTGGCTCAGCCACTATAGGCTTCAAGAATGACATTACCAATTTAATGGATGAATAATCAAATGCTGAAAGAATCCTGTCTTTGTTTCTAGACTTTTCCTTAAGAAATCTAGAATGAGCTTGATTCTTGAGCTCTTCATTCTTCTCTTTAATCTGTCTGAATTTGATCTGAATCTCTGACTCTGTATTGTCAGTTTCCTGAGAAGGAGGCAAATCGACAGTAGCCTGGTTTTCCTTCATGACTGTATCTTTTTTTTGTGTTCCAATTTTTACATTTTGAAGCTCTTTTAATGTTTGAGTGACTATTATTGTTTCTTCATCATCTATATCAATATTTACAACCTTATCCTTTTCTTCTTCTGTTGACTTGCTTCTTTTACTATAAGGAGTTCTGAATTTTATGTCCTCAATAGTCTCAGCTATGAAACTATCTCCTTCTCAGTCTGTTTTATGTACATTATCAGTATCTTTTCTTGTAGAAGCCACCTGTACTGTCTGTTCAATCTGTTTTCCTTTGCCACTGTCTACTTGTATTACCTGTACTTCCTGTGAATCATCATCAGATAGGGTGTTTGGGTCCCATTCAATTTTATTTACATATCTTTCAATATGGGGCTTAGGATCATGCAAGTAAACATGCAACTTACATTTTACCCTTGCTGCACTCAAAATACCTTGTGGGTCATACTTCCATGTAAAACTACATGGGAACTTATACTCTTTAAGTTTGACATTTATCTCATTGGCAGCGTCTCTGTTATTCACAATGAATGGCCCAATTTGATTTTTCAGCTTAAATTGGGTCTTTTTCTTGAAAGCTATGAAGTTGATTTCATCTACATTCAATAGTTGTCTTAGATATTCTAAAGCAAATATTCTTGTAGTAACAAATCTGGGTAACTTATATGGGGCCAGGGATGAGCCATACACTTTGATTTCTGTATGATTTTTATATAAATACCAATCTCCATTTTTTTAGCTCTCTAATAACTGCAGAATTCTTCTTGTCTCATCATTGATCCTAGGGATCTCCTCTTTTTCCAAGAGATACATAGCAGGGGCTATAAATGAGTCATTGAAATCTATAAAACTATACTTTCTGTTCCATTTCCTTAGAATAGATGACCAAAATACTACTGATAGAACTTTTCATTCTGCATCCACTTTCTCACATTCAATTGGAAACTTATCTGTTTGATAATATAGGAAGAGGTGGAGTAGATAAGAGGAGTATCTAAAAACTCCTTCTTCTAGTAATCTGGATAACTGATAATGCATACTTTCAGCGATAAATCTAGCAAAATTGAACTGAATGGATGATGATTGACCAGGGCTTAGAGTTGACAGAAAACCTAGGATAGCCACAACAGTGAATTCATCACTGGCGTATCCTAGTATGAAGGAGAGCATTGAGACAATCTGTTTAGTTTCATCTGGGAAATCAACAGTGTCGAAAGGAGGATTTAACTTAGGAATATAAACTTGATTTGGACAATAAGTATGGTATATTTTGAATCTAGTATTGAACTCCAAGTCAAGATATAGTTGGGTTAAATCTTCTATTGATAGGGAAGCAGAATTGGGGTCATGATTCATTTGCAGCATGGAATTTATCGACTCTTTAGTGATGTAAAACAAGATATATTTTTCTTTTTTTACAATACATCTTTGTTCTGGCATATAATAGGCTTGGCATAATTTGATAAAGTCAGGAACATAATGAGTGAGAGGGACAATATATCTAGGCAGATTGGATTCCCAAATTGGAATATCTTTGTCACTCTTTTCCACTGATT
This sequence comes from Pinus albicaulis, assembly GCA_034641835.2. Taxonomy (NCBI): domain Eukaryota; kingdom Viridiplantae; phylum Streptophyta; class Pinopsida; order Pinales; family Pinaceae; genus Pinus; species Pinus albicaulis. The sequence continues at coordinate 999,265,535 of CM076580.1, read as the reverse complement.
TTCCATAGCACCAATTATAGACATCAAGCAGGTTAAATTCTACATTAGGGTCTAGTATTCTACAGTCCAAATCAACTAAAGGGCTGTTCTCTGGAGAAATGACTAGAGGCTGGACTGGTTTGACCACTTCTGTAGAATCAGCCGTGAGTACAGGAGTTGGTTTGTCGATTTTGAAGGGCATAGGCTGAGGAATCTTTGCAGAAGACTTCTTTTGAGATTTTGGGCCTCCATTCTTGGGGGTTCCCTGTTTCTTGGTCATTTTTAATAATGAATGAAGCAAGCTTAAACGGTTTGCTAAGTTCCTTTACGAGAAACAGGGGTTTCTTGGCGAATTTCTACTGAAAATGGGGTTTCTGAGCAGGGTTTTTAGGAAATGCAAGGAATTTAAAGCTCAGAACATGTATTTAAAATTGATTTCAACAGCAAAATGGACCAGGGTATGGAAAAAACTGCGAGAAATGGAAATTAGGGATTCCAGGGAAATTTTGACAGAGTTTCCCCTGAAAAATGTACACTTTTTTGCAGTAACTTTGGTAATTATTTGAAATAAACAGCAATTTTGAAATATCAGAGGGAAAATTTGAAGAAAATTACCTGGAGAACCAATGGAATTCAGTTGAAGACGTTGCAGAGGTGCTCAGTCTTCAATTTTTTGAAAATGGCTTCGCAGAGGACAATGTAGTACTTTGTAATGGAAATTCAGGACAATGGGCGTCGAAAAATGGTACTGGTAGGTTTAAAATGGATCTGCAAAGTTTCTTAGGGTTCAAATGGCGTGATTTTGAGGAAAAACGGTTCTACAATGTTTTTACAGGTTTAAAGCGAAAAGGTGAAAATATGAATGAAAAATATAATTTTAATGTATTAAACGATGGCATAACCATAGTTAAATGACATTAAACTCGGGTTAAATGGGTGAGGTTTAGGGAATACCACTAGTGTTATTCGCGAGGGTAAATGGTGGTAAGCAGAAACTAGCTTTTCGAACGCGATACAACGTGGTGGCGACATGTAAGCGCGGGTGGTTTGGAAAAACCACCCATTTCACACGGCTTTGCCAAAACATCAAACGATTACTTTATGAGCGCGAAAATGTATTAGCGCCGTTGGATCTGGATTCAACGAGCGAACGGCCACGATCAAAAGGAAAGGTGTGGGGAAAAGGTAAGTTATCGGGTTCACTTTGGGCCATTGATCTTGGGAAACCGTCGCTATACCGACATTTAGAGAAAAGTGTCGCAATACCGACACTTAGACAAAGTGTCGCAATTGAGACGTTTGGAGGAAGACGTCGCAATTGCGACACTATGCCCCAAAGCGTCGCTAGACGGCTGCCTCCAAACATCGCTATTATATGTTTTACAAAGATATGGTAAGGAACTCTCACTTGTTCTTCTTAGAAATAATTATATATAATTTTTTTTTTTTTTTTTTCAAAATAGATTAAAAAAATTATATGAGAAAAAATATTAATTCATCAATATGTGTGTGTGTGTGTTGTGAGGAATAATTTCATAGTTCAACTTAATGGCTCATTATATAATCATGTGAGTATCACCAATGATATATCTTAAAAAGCAACTGAAAAGCCATGTGTACAAAATCGATGTATACTCTAGAGAGTGGTTCTCATATCACTATGTAAATTGTTGTATGCTACTTCAACAAAATTATAAGATAAACTGTAATACACATCATTTATGCACCATAACAATTGCCATACAACTAATTTGTTTTAGGATACATGTGGCATTCTAGGGCTAAATTCTATATGATGTGTATATCAATCTATTAGGTGTTGGTAAGTTGTGAGTATCTAAGAAATGATAAGGAATATCCATACATCATGATCTTGTAATGTGATTATAAATTGTGTCTATAATTTCCATAAAATGTATAAATGATTTGTTTAAAAAAAATCAACACAATCAACCCTAAACGATGCTCATGATGTGGAATGTCATTGGCGAAACCAAAATGATGGTCACATGTCCCATTTCTATGGTAATGGTGATCATATATATGTTGTAGCGACACTTGATGAGTAATTAAATAAATCTCGGAGTGTGACTCATTGTGCCATATTTTTTTAAAGCATGATTTGTTTTCCTAGTTTTTACTAATTTGTTAACATATTTTATTCATTTGGAAAGCTAATTAATGATGCTTTAAGTAATTAGGACCTAATGAGAGATCATATTCACATCTTCACTGAAATATATTTGGTAATTGTAGTCACTATATGAACCACACATGTTTGCTACTTAAGAAAAATTGAAATATAAAATATAATACACATCTTATATCTACCATAACAATTGTCATACAACTTATTTACTTCTAGATACATATGAAATACTTCAGGTAAATGCCATATTATGTGTATACCAATATAGTAGGTGTTGGTAAGTTATGAGGATCTAAGAAATGATAGGGTATCGACAAATTAGTAGTGCCCTGGTGAATTTTTTGCATAATTTTCTATTTGTTGTAATTTTGTTGCCTGGATTTGTTATAGATTTCAAATAATATATACAATTATCTACCAATTGTTCTTTACAAATAATAAGTACAATAAGTAGTCACCTAAAAGTGAGCCATGTGAAAATATTGGTAACATGAGTAACCTGGTAAGCTGTAAATGAAAAGTGAATAACCTCCACTCACCAACAAGTGGCAGGCAAGGTTGGAATTTGGATTTCTCTTTACCTGTCACACAATTTTTTTTGACGTTTTGGTCATTATTTTTCTAGTCAAGAAACGTTATGTTTAAAATTTTGCACTTCATTAATGATGTTCTCGTAATAAATTAACCCTTCACCAATAAAAGTTTGATTAAAAAAATTGAACGTTCTTCCATTTTCTTTGGATTTTGGAGTGTGATATATCTGTGTCATGGACTTTTAATACCTAAAGTTTCAAGAGAAATAATTGATTCTTGTCAAACTAATATTTCCTCAATATATGCTATGATCTACTAAAAATTACTTCAAAAATCAGTAACCTTCCAATATAAAGAAAAAAACATGAACGAGCTTTCCCTAAATTGCAGTAAATTTATGTTTATTATTAATATTGCATAATCTGTCTTATAAAAATTACATAATCGGACTAAGAAAGGTAACTTGACTATCAATCTACTAAACCTCACTTCCATGATTAAAAAAACACCCCCACCTTCTCAGTGGTCCCATCATGGTCCACCTATTGAAAAACAACCAACAAATATTATTTTTTATATATTTTTGCATGGCCATTGGACAATGATTTACTATGGTTTTCCTACTAAATTCCAAAGGATGATTATTCAAAATTATTGAGAATTAGTTTAGTCTCAAGGCATAGCCAAGAGTCTTACTAGATAATTATAGATTACCTCTCCATTGGATGATTGTACATTTTTCATCTACTTTTTCACGTGAGTTTCAGTTGATGCTAGATCTTTTCCTTCTATTTCTTTAGTGAAGCTAAGAGTTAACTTTGATCTTACATTAGTAACTATACTTGGATGAATATCCATGCTTTTATACTTCCCCACTATGGTCAATGTTGATGTATGGCCTTGGCCCATTGATCTTACAATTAACTCACTATTCATATTCAATTTTCTCCAGTTCAACCCAATAAAATAAGGAAAACAAAAAATGAAGTCCTGATTTTTCTTTCCAGTGCTCCTACATAATACAAATACTCTTAACAACCAATTAATATATAAATTGTCATCATTCATGCTAAAATTAGTTTGAATTTTTTTAATGAATCTGCTTACAATTAATAGATTACATTGCTCACAGAATAAAATATAATTTAGAACTATGATTTCACAATAATAAATTATCAGGCTCCCACAAGGCGATGAAATTGGTCGGATGTGACCCTTCTGCAGTAGCTCCTGAATCTACCTCTTGATTTCATCGTTCTCCAGAACAGAGCGCCGATAGATCGGTCCGTTGGGTAGCAGCGCACCTGGTGTCAGATCAATCGGGTGCTTGACCTGACAGTGTAGAGGAACCCCTGTGGGTGAGGTGAAAATGTCCCCGTAGTCCTCCACAACCTTATCCATTTGTTGTTGTCGTGCAGAGGAGCCTTGTATGGAGGTCGTGGCCATAGTCTTCTTGTTGCCCTGGGGGCAGATCATTAGGAAAACAAATTTCCTAGTTTGGGAAATGAGCTTATTGCATTGTTTTGCAGTAACCAAAGAGATAGTAGCAGGAGGTGGTACCTCTGGTATCCTGTACAACTTATTTCCCAAAGTAACAATAACAGCATGAAGCCAAGACTCATACACCGCATGACGCTTCCACAAGTATGGTTGTCCTAATAATACATCAGAAACATCAATAGGAACAACGTCGCATAATACCTCATCCGTGAAGGGCTTGATACTATAGGGAAGGCGACACTGCTAGCTGACGCGGAGATCTCGTCCTTGGTGAAGCCACCTGATGGTGTATGGATGTGGGTGAGCTGTGGTCAGCAAGCCCAACCACTTCACGACATCTGCCGAAATGAGGTTCTTTTGGCTCCCATTGTCGACAATGAACTGTACCAGGGAGGCCTTTACCCACATCTGGGAGTGGAAGAGATGTTCCTCCTCCTCCAGATCTTCTGGTTCCTCCTTCTAGATCTTTGTAGTGGCAACAGTGGCATTGGGCTCTGCATCAATAATCTGTTTCCCTTTGTCATTCCCCTTGTCAGGTTCTGATTCAGAGTTGGAGCATGCATCTGACTCAGAAGCCCGCATCTAGGCCACCAGGGACTGCTTGGCCAGACACTCACTTGTGTTGTGAGTGGAGCTCTTATGGAGCTCTTATGGAACTCACACCACTTTCCCGTGTCCTTCTTTAGCTTTGTGGTGTTGTTCTTTTCTTGTGGCTTCGACAGGTTGTCTTGAGTCACCTTGCCTTGGCTCTGTCCTTTGTTCTACGTTTTGGGAGCACCTTTCCCTTGCTTTTGATTCGCAGATCCAAAGTCTCGCTTCTTCTATTTGAATTTCTGCTCAATCTTGGTAGCATATCGGTATGCCGTACCAAGCGAGGAGATGTCGAGGAGCTCCATTACCTCCTAAATGTATATGTGCAGACAACTGCGATACTTTAGCACCAGATGTTTCTCTGAATCTTTGATACCCAACTTGGTGCATAGGGTATGGAACAGATTCGTCAGCTCATGCACATCTTGATCCCTTTGTTGCTGCAGCGTGGTCCATTGTATGTACTTGTCCTCATAGCTCCCCATAGGATAGTATTGTTCCTTTACGGTGTCTCGGAAAGAATTCCAAGTGGGTACGACCGAGAAGAGAGAGGGTTCTGTCTTGTCCTTTTTCTCACAGTGGGTTTCCCACCAGTCCTTGACATGGGGGGTAGCTTTGAGGAGTGCAAAAATAATCTTCTCCCTATTGGAAAAGTCATGAACCGAGAAATATCCTTCTAATAGATTCAACCATCTATCTACGACATCTGCATCTATTTGACCCTCAAATATGGGAATGTAAAAAATTACTTGTACCTTAAAAGGAGTCTCACCTCCAAAGTGGCTGCTGGATGCAGATGCGCCACTGGTGGGCAGCCGTTGAAGGATCTAGGCAAAGTTATCCATCATCGCGTTCCTTTGTTTTTCGAGGGCCTCCTTGAGAAATATTTTGATAGGATCTCCTGCTCCCTCATCTTTCTTTTCATCCCCCATGGACAACTGTCGGGGTTTGCGAGGCTGATCTTGCAAAGGTTCCACCAGATTGAGCCCTAACTCCTTATACCCCGACCTCGTTGGGGACATGTAAAGAAGGATCGAGAAAAAGTAGACCGCTCTGATACCACTGATCCGGATTTATGCAGGAACGCAACAGAATAAACACATAACCATAAATACAGAGATGCAACGGAAATAACACTTCATTTTATTAATATCAAAGAACTGAATTTGCTTACAGACATAATGGAAATAAAACTAGCTAGGGCGCTGGTAGCTATCTCTGAGGAGAGATGTGGCGGCTACAGGCCTTAGAACTGAGTTACAATGAGGCTCGAGGGCCTATTTATTATTGAGAAACAATGGAGAACCCTAAACATCCAAAAACCTAACCCTAGGAGATGAAGCACCAAAACTATGGGCCCTGTTTGGGTAAATTGGTGTTTCAACTTTCCAGGGACGTAACTTTGGCATACTATCTCCGTTTGACGCACATGATACATCATTAGAAAGATCTATCCAAGGACTACAACTTTCACCATGAATATCATTCTGGAACTGAATGATACAAAATGATATTCATTGGAGGCGCGATGCCCAAAAAACGTCGTTTAGGGCCTCAAAACGGCTCCGGAAGTTCAGACCCAAAAAACTGCTAAAAATAGTAAGTTGTGCCGAAACTGAAAAACTGAAAGAGAAAATTGTGGGGCCCCAAGTGGAATAGGCAGGTGGCCACCAGTATCGACCTGGATCATTGAGTGAGCCAAAAAAGTAACTTTCCTTACTTTTTGAGTACAACCTTGCAATTGCGAAGAGGACTAGTGTTGCAAAATTATTGGTAAGTGGAAATTAAATGGCGTAAGAATGTTTTTGAAAAAATTTCAAACGTCAAAATTAAGTCTTCTATCCTTCCTAGCACCTCATGGAAAATGGGAATCCGCAAATTCTAGTCGTCAAATATGTGCAAAATGCCTTATGACGGGCAAAATGGAGGACTGGTCCTATGCTGCTACATGAGTTAGGGTTTCATGTGGCAACAGGGAACCTTGTATAGTTTTTCAAGGATAGGAAAGGAGAATATTGTCGGTTAATCATCACATGAAACTTCATCACCATTTGAAAATTGTGTCCTAATTTGAAACAATAAGACTACCCAACTATTTCATTATTTAATTTTGATTGTGTAATACAAAAAATATCCTAGATAACTTAAATAATGTAAGCACTTTTGCAAAAATTTAGTGGAGAGAACCTTCAATTACATTTATTTTGAAGTTCCACTTGCATTTTAAGCCATTTTAATTAGTATTTCATGGCTATTCTAGTAAAAATTTCAACCTCTTGTAGAAATTTGTTTGTCACTTGTATTAGAAATGCAAAAATCAAATGTAAATAAAAATGATTTGAAATGCTAAAATTCAAATGCGCGCCACATAAAAATGATTTTTTTTAAAACTACATTAACGTCTGATATCACGCGCGCATTCGACCTCAGCTCTTTCAGAACAACATTCGCCCTCAGCTCTTGCAGAACAGCATTCGCCCTCAGTTCTTGCAAAATGGTAAGTTCTTACTGCAGGCCCTTCCTCCTGTAGTAGGGTTGACCCTATTTGGGTCTTTTTGGAGCCTCTGAGAATACAAAGGTTGTGATTGATTACGGGGCACTGCCTATATTTGTGGAACTTCTTACCTCTAGGAATGATAATGTTCGAGAACAGGTAGCACGTTCATTTTAGAGGCATAAAATTATTCTTCCCAACTATCTTTATACGTCTGTAATTTTGGAATTTGATTTTAAAAACTAGTACCCAACTTAGTTCAACTGGTGTTCGTGTAAGGCTGTTTGGACTTTGGGAAATATTGATGGAGACTCTGCATCATTTAGGGATCTTGCCCTTAGTCATGGAGCTCCAAGGCAGGTGCTTGCCCAGTTGAATGATACTGCCAGAATTTCAATGATAAGAAATTCTACATGGGCTCTGTCAATTTTTTTCCGTGGTAAACCCCAACCACTATTCGAACAGGTAAGCAAAATACATTTTTTGCCTCTTCTTCTTAGTTCGCAGATACTGTGGATTTTTTTTATAGATCTTGGTGCTTGGTAGATTTGGACGTAATATGGACCTAGGCGCTTGTTCATTACAATGAATCCGTCATCAAGTTTTAGAAAATGCTCAGAAATTTGGGTTTCACAAGGGGATTACCCTTGCTTGCAATTATCGATTATCAATCACATTCAAAAAAATTCTTTCGTAGCATTGCTGAGCTCTTTGTAGGTGAATTCCCGAGGTAATTTCACAATATCTGAACTAAATTTGTCTGTCCTTTTCAATACTCTGCGCTTGTAACAGAACCAGACAAACAATCTAGTGGCCAATGCAACAACAACAACACCTCCTGTTGCAATGCCTGCAATTCACCCTCTCTGCACACATGAATGACTATGGCACCCTCTTTTGTGAACAGGTACTGGAGCTGAAGGTACTAGTTTCCATTAGGATCGTGGAATTCAACATCCAAAATAGTATCAAATTCCACTGCAATAGTATTCCCCGGCGAGGGCAACATTTCATTGAGACCTATTGGACTCATCACCCCCAAATAGCCTCCAGGGCTACCTAGAGTGTGATCATCTAGAGCAATAAAAAATGCTCATCCATCCCCAATTGAAACAAGAACAGGACCCACATTGGTTACAGAAAAGGAGAAACACGTTTTGAAAGAAGAAGAAACTTTTGTATTAGGGTCCAGAAATCTAACTGGTCTATTGTACAATGCCCTAACTGCACTTCAAATTGGTACTCCCAACTCCATGCTAAGGCTCACTGTGTCATTCTTCAGATGAGCATCTTAACCTGAAGTTTGATTCCAAAAAACCCAAGTCCCCTGTTCTATGCCCAAGACCTCTGTTACAACGAGTAGAGTTCTGAGCGAAATACTTCACAATAGGAAGCAAAAGAAACATCACAAAATTGCTCCGCTTTAGACTGATAATTTTTTGTGCGAAAATTCAACTGCGGACAGTAAAAACATAATATCAAACACAACCAATCCACAATGGAATTTGAACATGAGGATTTATAACCACAGAAAACCCTCTCCAGGTTAAAAGAATTCCAGAATGGCTTTAAGATTCTACTAATGAGCGCTTACAACACCATAGCAATTACTATCACAATGAAATATGCTGAAAGTAAAGACCTTGTACAGTTTCTACATTTCCATAGTGGAAGCAAGAATCTTGCTATCTCTCATGATCTGGTTCTGTGGTCAAATCCTTTGCTATGGCTATCATGTTCTGATAAACATGGATCTGTCTTAGCTTTGGCTCTGGTTCTCATTTAGGATCGTGGCTATCTGATCTTGCTGTGGCTTTGACTATACAAACTTGTTCAATAGGAAAATGTTGACTCTACTATATATAGGAGCTTCAATGGGTGCTCTCAAACACTTTTTTGGGCAGCTTTGTTTTGTCTCTGATTCAAGGCAGAACTATGTTGGCCTTGGTTTTTTAGTCCTTGGAACTTAGTTCTCTCATATTTGCCATCCTATCCCCAGTTTGCTACCGAGAAAGACATAACTTCACGATATCGAAATTGACTATTTTTGGCCATTTATCTTTAGTAATGGTACAACTTTAATTTGGTGCATTTGTACAGTATCTGAAGAGCACTCTCAAGCTGTTATTCAGTATTTTAGCATAACTACTACATTTAACTGCCATGCTCTAATATTTATATCAACCATAAGCATTCTTAAGGTAGTTCCACATTTGTGAACCAGAAGGAATGCTTCTGACAACTTCTTATCATAGTGGTACAATTCTGTTCGCAGTTTATCTTTTATAAACCTCCAATTTTCCAAACGTAGTAGAGACTTCATTTTGCATCTCAAATTTTGGACAAATCTGTTTAGTATTCTACAGAAAATGCATTAAGAATAAAAAAAGCCCACAATTTGTAAAAAGCCCACAATTTTGTAAAATGCTCACAATTTTGTAAAAAGCCCACAATTTGTAAAAAGCCCACAATTTTGTAAAAAGCCCACATTTTATTAAAAATATAAACAATTTGTAAAAATCCCACAATTTTGTAAAAAGCCCACAAATTGTAAAAAGCCCACAATTTGTAAAAATCCCACAATTTTGTAAAAAGCCCACATTTTGTAAAAAGCTCACAATTTGTAAAATGCCCACTTTTATTTTCTTTTGCTTATATATTGAGCTCCCATTGAGTTCAACAAGTCTTGGGTTTTCTACACCATTGAGAGAGATTTATTGTTTTCTTTATAGGATAATTTGCATCAATGGAAGAATACATTGGAGCTGGAAAAAAAATTCAAAAGGGTGAAAGGGGTGATGGCAGAGTTTATTTCCCTTGTAAAAAATGTTGTATGAGAAATAATGTTAGAGTTTTAATAGCAACAGCAACAGTGCATTGTAGGAAATATGGGCACATTGATGGTGGATCGAATGATGATCGTCCCGTGGTAATTAATTATCTATCTTCATTTTGATTATATCATAAAATTTTATATTATTTTAATATTTTTTATATGCACACTAATGTTTAATTATTAATGTTTGTAATTTTCATAAAGGCACAGTTGCCCCCCAACTTTTTGCAGATGATCAACCAGCTTCCACAACTAAATAGTAGTAGATTAGATGATGTTGCACCAGTACAAGAGAATATTGCAGCAAATATTAGTATTGGAAATGATGTTGTACAAGGTGAAGAACATGAAGCGAATGATGAAGGTAATTTTAATGATCCCATGGAGGTAGATCATGATGACAGTAATGAGGCAGTTAACATTAATGATGGGATAAATCAAATGCTCCAAGACTTGTATGGTGAGTCAAATGATGATGGTGGAGATAGCAGTGACGGTATTTATGATGTACCTCTGATTGAAAGGTCAAGTGAACGACTTTTTGAACACTCAAATGCAACTCTTCTCTCTGCTATTGTTGCTGGTGAACTTAAAGGTTATGAATAGTTTGTTGAATAGATGTATGACACAACTCCTAAGGTATGCAATATGTATATATGATCACATATATGTAAATGTTGATTATTTTCCATTTTTTTAGTTGTAATAAATGTGTAAAATAATAACTTATATATATATCATAGTTATGAAAACCGGCCGGTTAGGACGGCTGCCGGTTGGAACCGGCCTTGCAACCCGGTCAATAGCCTATTCTCACCTGCATACCTTAGATGTTGTGTCATACATCTGTTCGACAAATTATTCATAACCTTTAAGTTCACCAGCTCTCTGCTACATTGTTGTTGGTGAACTTAAAGGTTATGAATAATTTGTCGAACAGATGTATGACACAACTCCTAAGGTATGTAATATGTATTTATGATCACATATATGTAAATGTTGATTATTTTCCCTTTTTTTAGTTGTAATAAATGTGTAAAATAATAACCTATATATATATATATATATATATCATAGTTATCAAAACCAGCCAATCAGGATGGCTGCCGGTTGGAATCGGCCGGTTTATGCATAAACCAGCCGGTTTCGTACTTAACCGGCCGGTTAGTTGCTCCTCCATGAGTTGCAAATTCCTCATTGTCTCCTCCATGAGCTGCAAATTCCTCTATTATACTAGCAACAAACTTGTCTAATAACTCATACTCAACACCTTATAGAAGCAACAATACACATAATGACTGATAAATACAACGCTGGCTAGCATAAAATACCTGGCAGCATGCAACTCATCAAGTGTACTTGATGACAATTTCTGTTCTCAAAACAATCAGCAGCAACCTTATTTCACACACAGCTAGGAACTGTTAGACCCTCTCTATCTGCTCACACATAGCAGCAGCATAAATATAAAAACTTTCACACAACATACAAGCAATTTGATCATGGCATCAAGACTGATGTAAATGGTTTGATGCCACTCAAGGGACAACAACATACAACCTAATGAAAATGTGACTGGAAATAATAAATTGACCACTAGAAAATTACCGCTTGGAAATGCACTAAACTGGCCACTGAGTTTTCTAGGTTTTAATGAATCTTTTCAGTGATAAATTTCGTCAAACACATTGTGAGCAAACTACTGAAGTTGTAATGCTCTCTCAAATTGTTACAGGTTTTATAAACCAATTCAATACCTCTAAGTGTTGTAGATGTTTTTCTAGAAATTTATTGCCAAGCAAACATAGATAATGAAGAATACAAGATCTTCAAAATGCTGGTCTCATATATATATATATATATATATATATATATACTGAACCCAGAATTGTCTTTAAAGTTGATACAATGAATTCACAACAGATCTGAGTAGGGACAAATTGTATATTATAATATTAACTCAGCAATAAAACACAGTGACTAATATAAGAGAAACTTGATACATTACTTCAACAAGTTTGCTTATGTATTTTTCGATGATATGTATTGCATTTGGTGCCATTTTGATATATTCACCTTTGCATGGTATATAAATGAGCAAACTTTTCATATTTTGTCTCTATTGGCTTGGAATCATGGTTGCAAATCTTAAAAATAGTTTTTTTTTTTTCATTTTATTAAAAAATAATTATTTAATGTATTTTTTTTTAAACCGGTTCATTGAGATCTGATCGCTACCGGTTAGACCGGTTCCGGTTCGAAACCCGGTTCATTAGCTCCACCGATCCGGTCACCGGTTCCGGTTTTAATAACTATTATATATATATATATATATATATATGATTAATAATCTTTACAAGACACTACTTTTTGTTTCTGTTGTAGATTGTTGGGTGAATATTTGTTACCATCGCCAAATACTTTACCTCGAACATATCGAGATCTATGTGCTATTATGAAACACTTTGGAATGGAATATAACACTATAGATGCATGTCCTAAAGATCATATTATATATTACGGATAACATGCGTTGAAAACAGAATGTTCGAAATGTGGTACCAGTAGATATCGAACAGATCAACTAACCAAAAAGGTGCCTCAAAAGGTTCTTCGTCATATTCCCATAATTCCATGTTTGCATTGAATGTTCAGGTGTAACAACATAGCACAGTTTATGGATTACCATTCAAAGAATATAAGTGGAGATGGTGTTCTTCGAATGCCTGCAGATGGTTCTGCATTTAGAGAAATCGAGGGAAAATATGTAGATTTTAAAAATGAACCTCGTAATGTCAGGCTTTCATTGGCAGCTGATGGTGTTAATCCATTCAGAGAGCTTAGATATACTTACTCAGTGTGGCCTATTTTCGTTATCAACAATAACATTCCTCCTTGGATGTCAATAAAGAGGGAGCACATAATGTTGACTATGATTATTCAAGGTATTTGATACATTATTTTTTTGAATGTAACATTTTCATTTCTCTCGTTGTTTGCATAAATATATATTTTATTTATTTACTTACTTATATATACATATATCATGGTAGTAATTATTATGTACCATAATTTTGAACAATTAGGTAAGTACCAAGTCAAAGATATGAATGTATATATTGAGCCTCTTATCGATGAGCTAATACATTTATGGCATGGCATCACTATGTATGACATCACTAAACCAATCAAGCAGAAGAGATTTCAATGTCGTGGAATGCTTGTAAGGAAAATTCATGATGCCCCAGGACTAACACATGTTTGTGGTATGTAATATTTCATTGCACTTTAATATAATACATAATTATCTAAATTAGGTATACCATATTGCATGTTTTAAAAATGATCTCATAGTATATTAATTGTTATTGATCCATTTATTGCAGGTCTTCAAATAAAGGGTAGATTTGCATGTCCAGTTTGTGGCCCTAAGATGAAGTATCGTCATTCGCCAGACTTAAGAAAGATGGTGTTTGATGAGTTTAGGCACTTCCTCCCTAGGAACCATAAGTATTGTACTACTGAAAAAATATTTTCAATGATAAAGAAGAAACTAGATTAAAACCACGAAGAATGACACCTCAGTTGTGGATGTTGGAATATAACAGAATTAATAATCATCGAGCAGCTGGTACGTAATTTGTGTGTATATATATATTATTTGTTTATGTAATGTTTGGAATTTTTGTTTTAACTAATGAATTTATTTTATTGTATTTTATAATTAATATTGTTCTAATTTATTTTATTCTTTGATATCAAGGTCATCGTCGCGGTGAAGGTACTAATATTGTACTTCCACCTGGAATGAAATGTTATCCTTCTCAATTCGCGAGGTTGCCCTACTATGAGGACCTAAAAATAGCTCATTTGTTTGATACAATGCATGTCGAGAAGAATGTGACAGAAATGTTATGGCGAACCATAGATGGTGCACATGATAGAGATCAAATTGACAAAATTTGTGCTGACATTGAGAAATCGAATCATGCAATGAAAAGTGTGATCGGCGGATCAAATAACAATGGAGGTCGAAATTATAATAATATTCCATGGTTATTAACATAACAACAAAGCAATGATGTAAAAGAGGTCGTTAGAAGAACAAAATTTCCAACAGGTTTTGTTTCAAACATAAATAATATCTTAACGAAGAAAGGTGACTTCAGTGGGGTGAAAACACATGATTGGCATACCTTTGTTAAGGTAATTTTTTTGGTATACGTTTTTGTATGTTATTGCTTGAATACATATTTTAAATTTTCCTTTTTTCTGTTTAATTTGGAAACCAATAACGATTATTTTTTTATTGTTATACTATGTTCTACCTGTATCTCTCCCAAATGACTTCGACAACAATGTCAAACAAGTTATATATGGTCCTAGTAAATACATGAGGTAAGTAGTTTTGACTTATACGCAAAATCTAATTGCTACAATTTCTTTTTGTACTTGATGAAATGATGTATTAATTTACTGATAATGAAATATATATTATGTTTCATTGAAATAACCTTGCGTAATGATTTGCAGATGGTTGTCATTGAAAGAAATCCATCAAGATGAAATAAAGTATTGGAAGAGAGAAATTCCTTGGCTAATGTGTGAAATGCAAAAGTATCTACCTCCAACATTTTTTAATGCACAAGAACACTACCTGATACACCAATTTGAGGAGATTGAAATGTGTGGACCAATACACACAAGGTCAACGTGGATGGTCGAGAGGCACTTGAAATCCTTGAAGGCTTTGGCTAAACAAAGAGCATGACCTGAGGGTTCTATGGTGGAGGGATATGTGATATATCAATCCATGGTGTATATTAGTCATTATCTTCCTAAATTAGCTGTGCCAGCTATGAAGGCAGTGGATTTCATTTGGGACGTGAACTCCATCAAAAAATTTGAAGTGGAGCATCTGTTGGGAAAAGGTAGAATGAAGAAAGTGAGAGGTAAAAGATTTATTATGTATAATACATATAATGTTTCATTTTTTTACATCATGTGTATGATCATTATATTCATTTAGGTCTTATTCTTTCATAGTTTATTAATTAATATAATTTACCATGGTTATAAGTAATATTTATTAATATTGGTGAATTATTGTTTTTTTATTCAGGTGCTCAAGATTATGAGGCACTACTCTTATACATTGCAAACAATCTTTGAGTGCATGAGTGAATGGATTGAAACATGTAAAGCATGTAACAACAGTAGGTTATCATGGCAACTACTGTCTGAATTGATTAGAGAAGCGTATCGTAGTGGAGATGGGAACGTTACGGACAGGGAAATCGATTTAGCATATGGTTTGAAAGATATAAAGGTAAGCAATTAATTCACCTATTTTATTCATTACTTATTTTATACTATATTTATAATGTGACAAGAAGTTTGATTTTTCAGTTAATTTTCATGCTATGTAAATTATATGTTTAATTATTAATTGAGAATGCATCTTTTTCATGTTTGGCATATTGCAGTTGAAACACCACAAGGCTATGTGGTGCAATGGTCGTCAATTTCATGTTAAATAGTTGGATGATAACATGAAAAATTCTGATAGTGGGATAACTGCAATATTCCAGGTCACTAATGTTTCCTCCAAGAGTGACAGACATCCTTGAGAATCTGAAAATAGATATTATGGGTTCTTAGATGATATAGTTGAGTGTGACTTTAATTCCTTCAAAATAGTTTTGCTCGAAGTCAAATGGTATAGGCTACAAATGAATGTACGTGATGATGATAGAACACTTATTCAACATGAAAATGGATTTCCAATGGTTTAAACATCGTAGTTTGAAGCAGGAAAAGATCGCTATGTTTTTCCAAGCCAATGCGAACAAGTCTTTTACTCAGAGGTTCCAGGTGAGAACGAATGGACATTTGCTATTAGATATGATCCAAGAGGAAGGCTAGTAGAGTATACTGTAGAGGAAGAATATGATATTGATCAAGAAGAAGATGATGCAGTGGCAGATGAGTAGGAAGATGCATTGAAAGACGAAGAAGATATCTTAGAAGATGAACCAGGCATAGGAGATGAGGCAACAATTATTGATGATGATGTCGATGAGGATATTATTGAAAATGACATAATTGATGATGATGATGACATGGTTGATAATTTCAACACCTTTTCTGAATCAGATGTTGATATATATGTCGATCAGCTGGATGAAGATCAAGAAGATACATAAGAAGAATATTGATACAGATGTTATGTTCGAGTATGAGCTGGTATGTTATAACTTTATATTTTAATATGTAGGAATTATTGTCTTTAAATAATTTACTAATTATGTGGGTTTGTTGCATGTTGTTTATTATTTCAAACCAATAAATAATGGCCTTACTATTGTTTATTATTTCATAGGATTCGTAGGATTCATTTGAATCTATGGTCAGGTCTCTGAAAAAACCAATTAAACACTTAAATAGTCAAGATATGGAAGACAGGCTTTACCCCCACCATAAATTGTTGAAAAACTGGCCTTCAGTTCAGCTTGTTGTGCTAAAGATGAGGGTGGATTTGCATGATCAGTTGAATGAAAATGAATAAGATATTCGGGATGTTTTTGAAGGCAGATCCATAAGCCCCATAGATGAAGATCCCATTGCTGCAGAATTTCTATCTGCATTGAAGCACAAGTATAGTGTTGTATCGGAATACAATTTAGAGGACAACTATACCAAGTCTAAATCAACTGAATCCAGTTCTAGTGCTCTTAAACTTACCGAATTAAAGCCAGAAGCAGGATTTACAATCTCTAATGGGAACAGGTATGGCAGTTCCAATATTGGATTGGATGTCCGGAGCTCTGCAATAGGCACTAGACCTGATCGTAATGAACCCCAACTAATTCAATGTGATGAAAATATGGACTTTGATGATGATCAGGAAAACAAGCCAGATCATTTTGGCAATATTGAAGAAACTGAAGAGGTTTCCTGTGATCGATTGAATCAACTCAACCATAAGACATCTACTGCAGGCTGGTTTGTATCAGAAGGAGAATCGGTTTTGCTTTCCCATGATGGTGGATGCTGCTCTTTTCACGATATAGCAAATTCAGAGGTGTGGAGGTTTTAATTATTGTACTTAATTTTGGGGTTTATGGGTGTTATAATTTATACATTTTGGGATTTTCTATTAGAAATAGGGAAAAGCCTAGGGGTTAGATTATTCTCATGGTTTAAATTTCTATATTTGAAATAAATTCACCAATTTCTATTTAAAAAAATGATTTGCCTAAATATTTGATGTAGTTTAAATAGGATGTAGTTCATTTCAAAGACTGTTGAAATTTTCTAGAAACGATGATTGGGATTTCAAGAATATTTATGCACTCTTTAAATTTTCCCTTAACATAAAGGGCAGTTGATGTATGAGTAATACTCAGTATTGTTTTTTTCCAATCTCTAGGAGAAGGCTAAATATAAAGCTCCATATGGGCTTACCCCAAACATGTGGGGTGATTTCTGGTTGATCAGAGCAACTGGTTCAGATGGTCGCTCTGGTAAATATGTTGTGGCAGCATCTGTAGGTTGTACATTGGACTCAGGTTTCTATTCATGGGACTTTTATAATAAAGAAATTATGGCATTCCATACTAAATCAGAGGCCTTCACTTCAATGTCCAGTACCATCTCTCCAGTTTTGGCAGAGAGGGATGTCTCGGGGAGAAATTTTGGCTTTGCAAATGTTGTGCCAAAGAATCAACATTGGTGGTACAGGCCATGTGGGCCTCTTATGGTATCTACTTCCAGTGCCCAAAAGACAGTTAATATTTATGATATTCGTGATGGAGATCCTGTGATTTCAATGTGTTTGTTTTGAAAGTTTAGGTTTCATAGTAAATCATCAATGGGCTCTGAAATAAGGCTGCACATTGAAATCTTGGATACATGTTTCATGCCAAAATCAGTTGTATCTTCCATAAATACACAATCCTAGACCACTCTATATAAATCTGCTTCTCAGAAAATATTACATCTCCCTCATTATACAGGTGGTGTTCTTACATGCATAGCAAAGGCATTGTTTTGGCAATCATTTTATAAGTCACTAGATATTGTGGGTACAAGGATCTAGGGTCTCCGCATGAAACTGTGTTGCCCGGAGACTCACTCTGCCTGTCCTTAAATTTGTAAACATAGTAGTATGCCAATGCTTATTTCATTTTGTATGCATAAGACGATTTTTTGTCAAATTCCATAATTGTTTTTAAGTTTTATCCATCCCAGTTTTGTTGTGAATGCACAGGTTTTTGGCTCAACACATATCTGTTATATATTTGTACTTTTCCTTTACTAACTATTTGAAATTTATAGTTATATTTAGAGGTGTCTTTTAAGGGATGAGGGGAATTACTTGGATTTAGTGCTGCCAAGCTTATCATTTATTCTCCAAATGAAGCCCTGTAATCTGTAACACTATATGGGCATGCAGCTCACTTGTTAAAATATAGTTGATACAATATGTTGTACATGAAGCCTAGAATTGTGTACATTCCTGGAATATATTAATTTGCAGGCATGCTTAAAAGAGAGATAGGGTTTGATAAAATAAAAAACCCTGAACATGAAGAAAAAAAGAGGCAATTATTTTATACAGATAGAACCAAGACACTGTCTCCTCGTTAATAACAAAACCTCAATCCAAAAATCATATGTACAAATTCTAGAAGTCGAAAGTTGAAAATTTCTGAAATGGAACCAGGCCCTTTTCAAAAGAATAAATTTAGTAAAAATGAGGGTGAAGAAAGTTATCTTATCAAAAAATCCACATACTGTGTTAGCAAGGAATGACTCTGAGTCCTGAGCAGTGAGACTGAGGAATTTCTCTTTTGCTGCAGGTTGTAGTTCTCTTCTCCAACATGATGAAAATAAAATTCTTAGCTCTGGAGTCTGAAGCCTGAGTCACAACTTGGAACTTGGTAAGGAAAATTATCAGGGTTGTTGCCAGTTGGCTTGGAGTTCGCAGCCTCATTAATTTTCTTTAATTTTGACTATTAATCTGCGATGGTCGCTTCAACAGCTTTAATAAAATTTATTAGCCACGTCCATCGAGAAGAACGCGTGATCTTCGATCACGATTTTGTGTATTAACAAATATTGGAAATTTCTTGTCTGTTTAAAGAGATTTGATTTTTAAACCAATAGTAAATGATGCTCTAACAAACATCTTATACTTGTCGCTCTTGATGTTTTGAAACATTCCATTTTAAATGCGGTCTTGTAATCGCGTCAATATTAAACCAGTTCTTCACAACGTCCCATTATTGTGTGCTTGTTGAAGCAATCGATACGATACTTTTGATCACGATAGAATAACATGATAATTCTTCTAGCATTGGTATTAAACCTTGTGGAAAAATAAGTCTTGTTTATACTTTTTCAATAAATGCGACTTTGCTTGTTACTTTTGTCTGACGTTGGAATTGCGATAGTTTAGTGCGATAGGAGAAGAGTAGCGATATAAAGACATCGAGAAGGTAGCGTTCAAGCGACCAGACGACATTTCATCGAAATAGCAACACTTTACAAACGTCGGAAGAAGCGACGTTCAAAACATCGGACCATTTAAGTAGGTGTGACATACAACGTCGATTTGGAAAATATGATGACCTTCATTTAGGCGACAATTAGCCGATGAAAATAAACTCGATCCTCGAACTATTAAATACTTACTGACGGTATGTCGAATAACATGACAGGTGGCGGTAAATGCAGCAAATTTTCTAGTGAAAACATGTGCAAAAAATTTCTAAAGGTCATTATGATTCAGTGAAATCATAATTCTGTATCTTCCAAAATACATTGTAAAAAAAATTGAAAAAATTATGGTGCATTACATTGGTTCGTCGTCTCTAATGGGTAGTTTTTATATTTTTAGTTTATAACTTATATGTTAAGAAATTTCTTGTGTCGCGAAACATATTCGAAATATGCAGTTTTTTCATATTGGACCAGTTCAAAAAAATCTAGTAATTATGATATGCATCAATTGGAATTTGTAAATATGACGAAACCAAAGTAGAATTTGTCTAGATTGTTGTAACACATTTTTTTTTTCAAAAACACAAAGAATACAACATTGTGTATTAACATGACTTCTTATGAATCCTTTGATTGTTAAAAAACACACACTCAAAGAAACACTAAGTTGACATATCAAATGTGTATAAAAGAATTCCAAAAAATAAGTAATAGAAAGCTAATAAAATTTCTGACAACTTTTATTTTTATCGCAAAATGAAATTCTAAACGGAAAAATTGTCATAGCTTGCAGAAAGTTGAAGAACAAAAAAAATGAAAGTTTTTTCTAAAAAAGGGGCAAAAAGTGTAACCCAACTTCACATTTTCACCCTATTATCATATTTTCTACTTCCAATTGAGAGTATTTTTCATGCTCCTAAAAAATGTTTATTGTCTCTTATAATGGTAGGACCATACAAAATTGTCAAATATCCATTTATTTCTAATATAGGCTTCTAAAATTTTACTTAGATCGATCTTAAGGTTGCTATGAAATATGATAGTGTGAATTCTCGCCAATCCTATCTATGATCCTATAGCATAAACCACTATACATTGACAACCCTTCCATATTTTTCAACTTGTTTGATTGATATAATTCTCCTCATTTATGGTTTTTTGCAACATCAATATATCATGTGTTTCATAGCTCATATTTTCCTTAAGGAGTCTATGTTTGGATTTCCCCTTCAAACCCCTTGCAAGTGATTATTTTCATGATTGAGTAGAATATAAGAGTTTATAGGAGTCACTCATAAGAAAGATCATACCTAATTTTACCAGTCTCTCTCCCATTTGTTGAATGAGTTGTTTATTCGATTTATGGCTCCTTTTCTTCTCCTCCTTACTAATTTTATATTTTCCTTGTTGTTGAATTTACACACTTCGAGAGATGAAGAACTGTAATTATTCTTATCTCTTGATTGGAAATATTATAGCTTTTGGTATTGGACGTATGCCTTTGATATTAGCGCCACCTCTTCTTCAAGAAGTTGAGGAAAATCCTAGGTTTCCCATGTTGTTGCTAGGATTTGAATATCTAGAATTTCTAGCTACATATCCGCCATTTCTTCCATTTAAAATATCACTTCATACTCCTACATTTATATAAATTTTTATTACCAATTTTTTCTAATTGATTTTATTTTTTTCCATTTTTTGTCTTCCATATGGGTTTTTTACATGTCTTCCTCACCGTATTTTTTACCATATTTACTAGATTCTTAATATGATTGGTTTTCTTCTGTAGTACCCAATTCGTCATACTTACTACTTCACCTTAATTTTATTTTTATGTATCTCTCAGTGTCACGCCCCCAAGCCACACCTCCAACCTTAAGGTTCCCAAGTACTTTCAGGTGTGCGGCACTGGTATAATTTCTTTCAAATTACTTGACCAACTTAGGCTTACTAACACCTAGACTATGTCTCTAGCCTATGTACCATATGTGAAAACCAGATGTCTTCTTGCATAATTAGTAATATATCTAATTCCAACACAATAGCCCTTCAAAAATTCCAATGCTTAGCTTCTTTTACAATTTTACTTTAATCACCAATCTACTTTGGTTAATATGAATAGTTTAGTTTACTTTAACAATATAACTTCAAAATGTAATCTTCAATAGAAATATAGAACCACAACAATACACAATAACATGAACAACAATATAATGTGGGAGGGGAAACTACTAGTAGTCTCCCCACACTTCAATAATAAAAATTCAATGCTTTACAAACTTCAATTTTACAAATTCCTCAAAATTTTGGTTGGTCCAAACCCTTAATTCGTTCACTGCCAAAACCCAGTACAATGTATAGAGAAACCCAATCTGAGTGGATAACCTAAAAAAGAAAAAACCCTTGGTGTTCTTCCTATTGCAACTTTTGCGACATAAAATCGACCCTTTTTCTTTCCCCTTTCAAAAATCGCCTAGAAAAATCAAATCTTCATACTTGGTTTGTTCTCTCTTATTCACAACCTACAACTTAGTTACATTCTTTTCTTTTTCCTTTGTTGGTCGAATCATATATTATACTCGTCCTCAACCTTCAATTATATATATATATATATAGATATATATTCACATTTACTCCTTTGAATGGTCATGTCCCTTATGGGCACTCAGGCTGACCTCTCATCATCTAAGCCAGCCCTCGTTCCATCCTCAAGTTGACCTCTCATCATGCAACCAAAACATATCATTATGTCCATCACATGTTAGCTTTTTTTTTTGGTCTGTCAGTTCACCCTCGATTATCATGTGTGTCATACAATTCCATCACACAACCCCATCACATGATTTCATTGCATGGCCTCGGTTGGCCATGTGCCCTCATATGGGTGAGTGCTCTTGTTCATTTGGAAAATAACCCTCAGGTAGGTAAGTGCCCTCATCTCATAACTTCAATTTTTCCAAGTTACCTTCTGTGACTTGGTTGGGCATGCATGCCCATTGTTCTTCTCATCAAAATTGCAACTCGGCATGACCTGGGTGTGCACATTCCAACTTAATTGGATGCATTCATGTGCTTGGCCATGTTTTCCATGGATTTTCACCACTCTTCACCAAGTTGTCTCACCATGTCAACTTGGGTGTGTGCTTTATGCGCAGTCAATCCCAAGGGCTTGACATCCTCCCAGACTCTAAAATGGTTTTCATGCTTGAAAAAAATACTCCTTATCAAACTTCTTCACCAAGGTCTTCAATAATTGTGAAGCAATAGCTGTACCACTCCCCAATAATGTCATCAATATCATTGAATAATCTCACCTATGGCATATCCCATGCGACTGCATGAATCAAAACTTGCAATAATGACATGTGTTGGATCCTATCATGCAATCGACTACACAAGAGTGCATGCAGAACAACTACACAAGAGCGCATGCAAAACAACTGCACAAGAGCACACGCACAACAACTACACAAGAGTACATGCACCCCAACATATAAAATCATCATCTCACCCTCCTATCATACAAGCTCTCTTGTAGTTGTTCTCATCATGAATCACCATTCAATGGCACTTCACTCTCTCAAGGGCCTCACCATTCTGAGAAATTAATGGTGAACTCATCTCCTCCATGTGCTTAGAAAGAGGGTGGTGTGGGGAAGTCATATGGATTCCATTTTTCCATCGCAATGCCATCTCTCCTCATCACTGGGAAGAATCCACCCATGCCCATTATGAATCCTTCATAATTCTTTGCAATGTACTTCATCAAAGGCATATATGAGCACCTACCCTTGATCTCCTCTATCAACCTCACCAAAAAAGGATTTTCATGGCTTGGTATACCTGTCTCCACGGTCTCAAAATATTCCAAAAAAATCCCTCCATTGACATCCTCATATTTCTCCAACATCTCAATCCATAAATCAACATCTTACTCTTCCAATATCCTCATATACTCCTCATGATCCTCATCCTTTCTACACTCTTCATCAATATAATTCTTAGCATTAGCTTTCTCATCCACGCACTCACTAGTGCAAGTCTCTGAATCCATCATCTTTTTCCTACCTAAATAACTCAAAATACCATCTGATAACTCCTTTATAAACTTTGAGTGTTAAATGAGCATGGAATACACATGATCCAGCCTCTCATGAACCTCATTATCCCATTTTAATATCATCCTTCACTCTCCTACCACGACTCCCATGGTAGCAATGATCCCAAGCTCCTCCACTCTTGCATGAATGAACAATTTCCTCAAATTTGGTATTGGCACAACCTCTTGTTTAACTATGAACACTATACCAAGTATGACTTCATAGCCTGTAACACTCTTTCCCCCTAAAATTACCCAAGATAACCGATCTATTGGGGTAAAAATGTGAAAAAGTGTTACTATGATATTATTCCACTTCCCAAGTACAGTTAAGGAAGAGGAACCAACATGATAAGACCAATCTAACCTTCCACACATGCTACAAAATATTTATGACCCAACCAAACCTTCCAAGTGACCAACCCCTAACACAACTTGACATTTTACTAATATGGATCCTCAATCACTCCCATGAAAATTTATGCATGCAACTGAGACCTTCTAGTCGATCCCAAAGCAATGCATGCCAGATATTGTGGACTTTTCTAGGAAGTTATGAGCTAGCGACCTCGGATTCTAAGCCGCTTTTTCAGAGCTAGGTCTCAAGCCACTTCCAAAAGCTTCATGAAACTCCCATAAATGATAAATAAAATTGAAGCAATATTATTAATGAAAATTTTTGATCAAGTACTCGACCAGACCCCTACTATCCATGTCATACATTTCATCAAACATGTCACAAATATGTAATATACAAGTCATAACAACATATCTAAGCATAGAGGTCTAATAATTATCTAAGAATCATTAAGAAGCATTGACACCTTATCACAATAGCTTCATTATCATCTATTAGGTCATATAGTCATTTCTCATTCATTTTCTAATCACAACATGATGAGAGTCATACATCAAGTATGTCATTAAACATACTCATAACCAACATATAACCAACAAAAATAACAAGGATATAAGAGCCATATAAACCACATAAGAGAAAGTATATTTACCCATCAAATACAACTAGGAAAGAGCTCTTATTAGCATATGTAAAATGCAACTAGGTCTGGGACTTCCACGTACCACCCAACCATAGATTGGGTTGAACCAAATATTTCTTTCAGTCAATCACCCATGTACCATATTCCAAGCATGAATGTCGGATCTCAGGGATTAAACCAAACAAAACCAAACTAGGGCTTCCAAAGCCCAAACCTCCTCAACCCTCAACTAGTGATTCCACCTCATGGTTGGACATCACTAACCATCACCATATTAGTCTCTACCCAAGCTATCTAGGGCTCCACAACATTTGTTCCAACGAGGGCTTCTAGTAATCCAGAGAATTTTTCCAATAAGGGATTCTAGGACTAGTAACTCAACCCACCAAGGGATTTCATAGCATTTTTTGAACCAAGGCTTCTAGGACAAGTAACTCAACCTAAGTTGTTACAAGGCTTCCAGATTTTTTATCAAACCAAGGCTTCCAGGAACTAGTAACTCAACCCATAGACAAAGGAACATCAACACAAACCAGAAAACAAAGATAAAACCCACAACACCATGGTTATCCATGAAATGGAAAGGGTAGACAAAACCACTTTCAATCCAGGAAATACTCTATGCCAATGACAGATCATAACCAAGAAACCACATGCATGTGAAATTCATGCAAAAACTAGCAAGGAAATCATACATGGAACTCGGTAGTTGCAACAAAACAAGTTGTGGTTGCTAATCCTAATGTCCTCTTGCACTTTCCTACTCTTCCTTTTCCTTCTTGCTCTAAATCCCATGTATGCCACACTCCTCCAAGAATGCTCCAAGAAAACTCTAAGTGTCCAAGAGTATGAGAGAGAGAATAAAATGAGAGCTCCAAAATATTAACTAACAAAATCCATCATTGACAAAATCCATCACTGAAAAAACCCATGAATTGTTCCTCAGAAACCTTTTTATTAATGAGGCCTCTATTTTCTTCAATTTTTCATTGTTTTCCTTCATTTTCCTCCTCACATGCAACCTATGATTTTTCACCTTCCTTTTCTCCTATTTTCCATTATTTTCATAAATAAAATGCCAATTAATGCCTCTTGCATTTCCACAGCCTTTTTCATTGCCTTTTCTAATTTCCATAGCCATTAATTAATCACAAGTGATCCCAGTCACTATGGCTTTTCCCAATGTTTATCTTGTAATATGTGTCCCATGACCATGGTATTATTTCGCCTTTATTAACTTTATTATATGGATTTTTCACCAAGGATATTACAAAGCCCTCCCCCTTGGAGGAACACTGTCCTCGGTCTTCCATGATGCCTACAACCAAAAATACTGCTGAAAGGAAAACATAATACCCATGGAGCTTTATAACTTAGCTTATTGCAGTATTTATAATGATCAACCTACTGAGAGGCAAACCACATGACAACATAACAACATAACAATGGCATAACGACATGACACCCACACCACTTATTGGAGCTTTATAACACAACTCGTGATGGCATTTACATCTGTATACATATATACACATGTACCAAAACATCACACCAAAACACATACCAAAAACATTTGTTCAACTAGAAAATAGAGAAGGATACATAGCCTACATTTGATCCTCCATCTCCCATGTATCTTCTTCAGGCCCAAAGTGCTTCCATTGCACTTTAACATGCTCAATTTCTTTGTTTCGAGGCATGAGAATCTTTCTCTATAAAATACGTTGAGGTTTCGGTTGGAATTCTCCTTCTGGATCCTCTTGCAATATAGACCAGTCAATCACATGATCACCATCTTTAACATACTTCTTAAGAAATGACATAGGGAAAACATCATGGAATTTTACTATCAGAGGCAGTGCAAGTCGATAGGATACTAATCCAATCCTTTCAAGAATCTTGAAATGTCCACAATATTGAAGTGTCATCTTGGCACATGATCCAATCCTCAAGGAGCTCGTCTTAGGCTTGATGTGAAAGTACACATATTCCCCAACCTGAAACTCCTTAAACAACTTGTATTGATATACACAAATTTTATGTATATCCTGTGTTACCTTTAGATCTTCTTGATTACCTTCATTTCATGATCCATCTCGACCAACATGTCTGGTCCAATCAACACTTTTTTCACTAGATCACTCCAACTGATGTGAGTATTACAACTCTTCCCATAGAGTGCCTAAAACAGACTCATCCTCAGTGACTCTTGATACCCATTATTGTAAGAAAACTCAACCAAAGGTAGATACTCTTCCCACTTTCATTGTTGATGCATCACATACATGCTCAACATGTCGTCTAAAATATTGTTGACCCTATTTTTCTACGGATGATAAGTTGTACAGAAGGTCAACCTTTTACCCAAACATGCAAATA
Source organism: Pinus albicaulis (assembly GCA_034641835.2). Classification (NCBI taxonomy): domain Eukaryota; kingdom Viridiplantae; phylum Streptophyta; class Pinopsida; order Pinales; family Pinaceae; genus Pinus; species Pinus albicaulis. The sequence goes on along the minus strand of CM076580.1, from coordinate 999,238,466 downwards.
ACTCTTTCTAGAATCTAGAAGTGAACTTAGCATCGATGTTTGACATAATATTCTTCGAAACACCATGTAAGCTCACTACATTTCTGATGAAGACCTATGTCACATCATTAATTGAATAAATAGACTTCATTGGAATGAAGTGATGAAGTGAACTACCTTTTTAACCCTGTCCACCACAACCATAATAGAATCATGTTTTCTATATGTCCTAGGAAAATCTGTAATGAAATCCATGGAAATGACCTCCCACTTCCAATTTGGAATCAACATCGATTGTAGTAAACCACCTGGATACTTACGCTCTTCTTTTACTTTTTTACAATCTAGGAATTTAGCCACAAACTGTGCGACTTTCTTCTTCAGATTCGAATAATAATAATAAAAATTCACTGTCGTCAATGTCTTCTAATATCCTAGGTGACCTAAATATAGCTTATCATGAAATGCCCTCAAGATAATATTCTTGAGCTCACTATTATCTGGCACATATATCATATCCCTAAACCTAACCAAGCCATCCGTTGTGAGATGATAGTCCAAATCTTGATCACCTGTACCCTATTGTAAATTTTGTATAAGCTCCATGTACATGTCATCCTATTGTCCTGCTTGTAAGATATGATCCTATAAATATTTCCCATAGGAGCTCATAACTGCTATATGGTTCACCTGAATCCTCCTACTAAGAGCATCTACAACCCTATTCTCTTTACATTTAATGTACCTAATCTCAAAGTCGAAAGCATTGATCATGGCTAACCATCTAGATTGTCTGGAATTTAGATTCGGTTGGTCAAATAGATAATTCAATCCACTGTGATCGCTCATCAGTATGAACCTCCTGCCAAGAAGATAGTGCCTCCACATCTTCAATGCATGGATGATTGTTGCCAACTCAGGAGCATGTGTTAGATAATTATGCTCATGCTCACTCAGTTTCCTTGATTCATATCACACTACCTGTACTTCCTGCATCAAGACTCCACCCAAGTCCTCTCTTGCACGAATATGTACATACACAAACTCTTTGTCTGGATATGCAATCTTTAAAACTAGAGAATTTTTCAAAAACTACGTCAAATGTTCAAAAATGGTTGCACATTCCTTTTTCCATTCAAACTTCTTACCTTTCCTTTTCAACAACGTAATAGGATAATCGATCTATTAGAAGTTCCTGATGAACCTCTTGTAATAACCTGCTAGCCCCATGAATGATCTTACCTCATCCACATTCCTAGGAGTTTCCCACTCCATGATAGCCCTTATCTTTTATGGATCCATTATTATGCCTTCCTTGGAAAAAACATGTCCCAAGTAATGTACTTATCTATGAAAGAAACTGCATTTACTGATTTTGTCATACAATTTATTCTCTCTTAATAATATCAATACTACTACTAAGTTTTTGGTATGCTCTTCCTCATTCTTATAATACATTGAATATTCATCAATAAGTACAATATCAAAATTTCTAGATAAGGACACAACACACTATTCATTAAGCACATAAAAGTAGCTATAGAATTAGTCAAACAAAATGGAACTACAACAAACTCATAATGCCCATACCTAATCCAAAGATATCTCTTGTAGATGTCCTCTTCCTTAATGTGTATTTGATGGTATCTTGATCTCAAATAAATATTTGAGAACATTGTTTCTCTTTTCAGCTGATCAAATGAGGCATCAATCCTCAGCATCGGTTACCTGTTCTTGATGGTTACCTTGTTAAACTACCTGTAACCTAAGAGTACCATCCTTCTTCTTCACAAAAAACACTAGTGCACCCCACGGAGACACACATGGCCTAATGTATCCTTTTTCAAGAAATTCCTTCAACTAAAAATTTAGCTCTACTAATTATGAAGTGCTCATCATGTACAGTGCCTTTAATGTTGGTGTTTCCCTTGGTACCAACTCAATAGAAAATTCCACTTCTCTTTTAGGCAGAAACTCTAAAATATTTGTCGGGAACACATCCTAAAACTAGTGTATAACCCGGTACCTATTCAATACCTCTGCATCATCAACATCCTTACATTTATCACTCGAGATATGTATTTTAAATAACACACACCATTTCCTATGGTTGTGCTTTGCCTACATAAATCTCACCATTCTAATTGTGGTTGTCTTCTTCTCACCCTACAAGACACTTTGTTCTCCATTGTCATCATAGCACTCAATAGTATTATCATAGAATTCTACCTTATACCTGCAAATATACAACCAATCCATACCCAGAATCATACTATATGATCATAACGGTAATACATTCAAGTGCATTGATGTAGGCATACCATTAAACTCAAATTCACAAGCTATTACCCAGTGATGTAACCTCTTCTTTGTACCTATAGCCAACTGCACTAACCAAAACTCTACATGCACCTCTTTATTCAACTACACTAACCAAAACTTTGCATGCACCTCTGTATTCAACCCACACTTATCCACCAGGTCAGGATTAACATAACTATAATTAGATCGAGCATCAATAAAAATCGAAACAAATTGATCACAAAGGTTACCATCCATATCAATAATATATGCTTGATGATCTTCCTTCCTATCATACAACGTTGCATAAATCCGAGGAATACTTTTTCCAGCATCCCCCACTTGTGCCTCCTGATCACTATAGATCTGCGGTCTACCACCCTTATGTTGCAGAAAATATCTCCTCCGATTATCTTTGCCACAAGTCCAACACTGTAAAGGCTTCCAACCTACACCCTTTTTCTTCTTCTCATACTGAAATTCTTGTCCTTGGTCATATGCATTAAACTTATTAGGCGGCGTTGCATTCTCTTTGTTACATGTGTCATGCGGCCTTATGCGCTCCTTATCCCATTTTCCTTTATTCTTTACATTACCTCTCCAATCCGGCTTAGTCTCAGATCCACACTTTGATTTATCATAACAATTCTTTAGCTTCCTGGTGGATTCCTCCAATGATATAGGCTCATTGAACTCAATATTGTCTTTGAATGCTACGAGAAATCCACTGATGAATCTCTAAATCTTCGCTTTATCTTCCTTCAAATAAGGCACATAACTTCAAGAATATATTAGTATACTCCTCATCAGTCATAAATCCCATATTCAACTCATAGAATTCATTTTCCCTGTCATCATAGTATCTCTCTGATAGGTACTTCTTCTTGAATAGTCTCTCAAACTCACTCCAATTCAACTCCTATTTTGGAATGCCTCTGACATTCTTTACATCTTCCCACCAAATGTCTTATTTACCTTTAAAACTAAATGTAGCTATTCTAGCCTTTTTGTTCTCTAAGTAAACATGCAATTTGAAGAACTTATTCATTCCAAGAAACCAAGCTTCTACATATTGTGATTTATTAATTTCTCCATCAAATGTAGGTGGCTTTGCTTTCTTGAACTCATCCAGAAAATATCCCCTATCATTCCTCCTATAAGGATGATAATTATGATGATCATGATACCTTTCAGAACCAGAACTAGAATGGAACCAGTGTTCATCACCTCTCTTGTCCAGTGTATCCATGAACCTATCATCTCTGATCATGTCATCCCTATCTAGCTTGTGCCCACCATGATATTGACTACCATATGCCCCATTATTCCTATCCTCCTATCAATGATTGATTCTAAGTGGTCCCTATCTCTGTAATTATGACAAGCTCTGAAGGATAATTGCATTCACTTTTGCTTGTTTCTCCTTTTCCCTAACAAGTCTCTCTTGTGATTGAATAATTTTTCATTATTTGATTTTCAACTCCTTATTTATGCCTTTAAACTTCTCAAAGTTCCTCCTATGTGACAGGAGTACTCATTACCATGCTACTCATCTGATCTATAAGGATAATCTCGTGAACTATAGTCTACATTTTGATAGACATCTTTGTTCTTCTCTTCCTGCAAGGCATAGTATGTCAGCTAAACCAAATCATAAACAAACCATCGTACCTTAGTATAGTTCGGGGAGGATATCTCATCTGTAGGACTAACCATATTAGCATAATATATCTATAATCATAATCATGACATTATATATACATAATTTCAATCCTCATCCAGTTAACATGCATGATGCCACAACCACAACACCAACTAGACACAATGCATGCATAAAAACATGTGTACGACACACATACACACACAATACATACAAACACTGACATGAATATCCAGTGCATAACCAAAATATACTCATGATAAAAACATCCAACAACAACACCATCAACTTTCACATGGTGACACAACTAAAACCATGGCCACTACCATGCATAGGCAACAAGCACATATACCACAAGCTTAAAGAAAAAATATGAAATCTACATGTATACATGACCAACACACTGCCCATCCAGTCCAAGGGGTGAACCATGCTCTGATACCACTTTGTAACACCCCTTCCTCCCACATTTGCGTAGGCTAACCGGTCCACCAGGGTAAACATGTAACAAAGTGTTACTATGATATGATTCAACTCCCCAAGTATAGTTAAGGAAGTGGAATCAACATGACAGGACCAATATGACCTTCCACACATGCTACAGAACCTTTAGGAGCCAACCAACCCTTCCAGGTGACCAACCCCTTACACAACTTGACACTCTACCGATTTGTACCCTTGGACACTCCCATGACAAGGCATGCATATGACCCTGAATTATTAGCCAATTTTTCAGAACTAGGTCTCAGGCCACTTCACATAACTTTAAGAAACTCCCAGAAATGATAAAAAAAATTGAAATAAGGTTACTAATTCAAACATTTGATCAATTACTTAACTAAACCCCTACTAGTCATGACTTGAATTTCATGAAACATGTCACAAATAAGTAATCTACGGGTCATAACAACATATCTGAGCATTGGCATCTCATACTTATCTGAGAATCGTTAAGAAGAATTGATTCCTTATCAAAATATTTGCATTATCATCTATTAGGTAATATATTCATTTTTCATTCATTTTCTAATCAAAACATGATGAGATCCATACATCAATTTTGTCATAAAACATACTCATAACCAGCATATAACCAAAAGAAATAACAAGGATATAATAGCCATAAAAACCACATATGAGAAAGTATATTTACCCATCAAATACAAGAGAGAAAGAGCTTTGAACAACATATGTAAAATGCAGCCACATTTGGGACTTCCATGTACCACCAAACCATAGATTAGGCTTAACCAAATCTTTCTTTCAGCCAATCCCCCTCGTGCCATATTCCAAGCATGAATGTGGGATCTCATGGAGTAATCCAAAACAAAAAAAACCAGGGCTTCCAAAGGACCAACCACCTCAACCATCAACCAGTGATTCCACCTCACGATCGGACATCACTAACCATCACCATACCGGTCTCTACCCAAGCTATTCAGGGCTCCAAAGAGTTTGTTCCAACCAGGGATTCCAAGACTGGTAACTCAACCCACAAATATTGTCGGGATTCAAGAGCATTTATCCAACTAGGGCTTTCAAGACTAGTAATGCAACCCACCAATGGCTTTCATAACATTTTTCCAACCAAGGCTTCCAGGATTAGTAACTCAACCCAAGTTGTTATAGGGCTTCTAGAGCATTTGTCCAACCAAGGCTCCCAAGAACTTGTAACTCAACCCAGACCCAAAGGAAGATGAGAACCAACCTAAAAACAAAGATAAAACCCATAACACCATGACTATCCTGGAAATGGAAAGGTTAGGAAAAACCATGGTCAATCCAGGAAATCATTTATGCCAATGACATCTCATAACCAAGAAACCACATGTATGTGCCATGTACGCCAAAACTAGCAAGGAAATAATACATGCAACTCGGTACCTGCAAGCAAAAATTGATGCAATTTTTTATCCTGATTTCCTCTTGTGCTTTCCTTCTCTTCCTTTTCTGTATTGCTCCAAATACCAAGTATGCCACACTCCTCCAAGAGTGCTCCAAGAAAACTATAAGTTTCCAATATCATGTGATAGAGATATATAATTGAATTAGAGCTCCATAACTGAACTAACAAAAGCCATGAATTGATCCCTAGAAGCCTTTTTATTAATAAGGCCTCTATTTTCCTCAATTTTCCATTATTTTCTTTCATTTTCCTCCTCGCATGCAACCTATGACCTTTCACCTTCCTTTTCTCCTACTTTCCATTATTTTCATAAATAAAATGCCAATTAATGCCTCGTGCCTTTCCAAGTACTTCTCCAATGTCTTTGCCAATTTCCATAGCCATTAATTAATCACAAGTGATCCACATCACTATTTTTTTTTCGCAACATTCAGCTTGGAATAAATTTCCCCTGACTATGGTCTTATTTTTCCTTTATTAACTTTATTACATGTATTTTTTATCAGGGTTGTTACAGAACCCTCCCCCTTGGGAGAATACCATCCTCAGTGTTCAATGACACCTACAACCAACAAGATTGTTGAAATAAAAACATACTACCCACGGAGATTTATAACTTAGCTCGTTGCATTATTTACAATGATCAACCTGATAAGAAGCAAACCAACATGACAACATAACAACATAACAACCATAATGACATGAAACCCATACCGCTTATTAGATATTTAGAATATAGCTCATGGCGGTATATACATATATACACATGTACCAAACATCACACCACAACACATACCAAAAACATTCACTCAACCAATGAATAAAGAAGGATACATAGCCCACGTCTGATCTTCCATCTCCCATGTAGATTCATCAGGCCCAAAGTGATTCCATTGCACTATAAGCTGCTCAATTTCTTGTATCCGAAGCATGAGAATATTTCTCTACAAAATACGTTTAGGTTCTGACTAGAATTCTCCTTTTGGCTCCACTTGCAATACAGACCATTCAATCACATGATTAACATATTTAACATACTCATTAAGCAATGACATATGGAAAACATCATGAAATTTCACTCTCGAAGGCATTGCAAGTTGATAGGCTGATGGACCAATCCTTTCAAGAATCTTGAAAGGTCCACAATACCGAGGTGCCATCTTGGCACGTGATCCAATCCTCAAGGAGCTCTTCTTAGGCTTGATGTGCAAGTACACCTGTTTCCAAACCTGAATTAAACATGTTCTAATTTGCATAACATCTGTGTCTATCCTATGATACCCTCATATTCTTCTTGATTATCTGCATTTCTTGTTCCATATCTACCAACATGTCTGGTACAGTCAACAATTTTTTCACTGGATCACTCCAACTAATCGAAGTATTACAACTCCACCCATAGAGTGCCTCAAATAGACTCATCTTCAGTGACTCTTGATACCCATTGTTGTAATAAAACTCAGCTAGAGGTAGATAATCTTCCCACTTTCATTGTTGATGCATCACATACATCCTCAACATGTCCTTTAAAATCCATTTGACCCTCTATGTCTGCCCATTTGTCTACAAATGATAAGTTTTACTAAATGCCAACTCTATACCTAAACCTGCAAATATATCTTTCCAGAACCTAGAAGTGAACTTACCATCCCTGTCTCACACAATCTTCTTTGGAACACCATGCAACCTTAGTACCTTTTTTATAAAGACATGTGCTACATCATTAGTTAAATAAGTAGACTTCGTTGGAATGAAGTGTGCTACCTTTGTTAACTTTTCCACCACGACCATAACAGAAGCATGTTGTTTAGATGCCCTCGGGAAACCTGCAATGAAATTCACAGAAATGATCAATACATCTCCTCTCTTCGTATATCTCCAAAATTTAAAAATTCAATACAATTATATAAATCAAAAGGATATAAAAATAAATAAGAGGTTGAAAGAATTTATATAAAATGTGGGAAGTATAAGGAAATTCAACATAGCTATGGATGCTTCCTAGCAGCAGATCAATTCTCATGTGATGCTAAGGTACCTTTGTCGAGCCTATGGACATTAGCGAGTAGTGAAGCAATGTTGGTTTAAAAAGACATTAGGAACAAATGCCTACAATATTTTTTGTTGATATTAAATTTTGGACTTAGAAATTATAATTCAAAATTAATTAATGTCATTAATAATAATGAACTCCATATTTTAGCTCTTGGAACAATAATAAATAAAGAATGAGTTCCTCTAATTATTGACTTATCTTTATCGTAAATATCATGCTTTATATTTGATACTTATCATTATTTTAATAACATAATTTAGAGTTTATTATAATCAATATTATTTTATTAAATATAATTGGCTCTTCCCAATGTGTTGTCATTTTTTGTTATGTACACAACAACTTCCCATTTGTTTTCAACATAAATGGGGACCCTATTAAAAATATTTATTTTGACTTGCTTATTTTCTTAGGTAAAGTATTGATAGTCTGTTTTTAATATTTTTTGTGTGAAAGTCTCAATCTTCTTTGATTTTATAAAGTCTTGGGCTAAAATTTTTGAAAATTTGGATTTCTTCCAAGGCCATCTGTCCTGTAGAAATTAAAAGAAATTTTCTACTACTGATGAAATTGAATTGAAATCAAGAGATTACAAATTTCCTCTATTATTCTGCGGAATGGAAATCACGATTTATAAACACATGCAATAACTTGAAACCATTAAAACACCACAAGAACACAATGATTTATATGGGAACCTGCTTCAATCCTAAATCACACCCTGCATTGTAAACTTGTTCTCATGTTGATTGTCCTGCTCTACCCAACACTAGCCAATTCAAGGCCCTAGCTTGCTCCTATTTCCTTGAGCAATCTTGGAGGGAATTAGCTTCTAAAATATAGGAATTTTATCCTATTTTACTTCACAATTCCCAATGAATGATGTTGAAATGGAACCAAGAAATGGCACCCTAAGGGGTCTTCTGATTTAATTTTCCCTTAATTAAATTGGAAGAGAAATTATAATTTCATCTCATGACAATTTGTATTAGTTAACTAAGTCAGAATGACTAAGTTGTCTTATTATGACTAAGTTAGCTTAGGAAATTCAATTTTAGGTTCAGAGACGAGGCATGTAGAGTTCTCCAAATTCAAGGGGTTCCAGTTACAGTTATTTGTGAGTTGTAATTAGTCAACTCAATTAATTGAGTTAAAACCAGTTTAACTAGTTCTAGCTAAGTGATGAGCTAGTGAGAGGTCTAGTGAATTAAATCTCATTTAATTCACAAGTAGTGATCAATAAATTAACTAATAATTTGCTATAAATATTTGTTGCATGTTAGTTCTAACGAAGGCCTACTTGAGACTGAGGTTAAAGGGATGATAACTATCAGTTGTATAATTAAATAATTGTACTAGTCAATTATAGAGTCATGTGGAGGCCAAGGATGCATTGTGAAATAAATTCAAGGAAATTTCCTATTTAATAGAGTGACAATTCCTCCAAGAATGCGTCAACAAGGCAGGCTGAGCAGAGGCTGAGAATTGGTTAAGTAATTGACTAATTTTTCCTAGAATAGAGAGATACAGTTAGCAGAGTGCAAGATTTTCTCTAAGAGAGAAAAGAATTGTATTGTTTCATGGTCTTGACTTTATACAATATACATATAGTGGGGTTTAGGCGGTGTGCTTTCCCCATATACATCTTATGTTGTGTGATTGATTGTCTCTTTCTCTTGCTTGTTATGTGATTGTGCAATTGTTTTTTTTTTCGCAAATTGTAGAAGGATTCGGTATTTTGTTTTAGTAAATTACAAGATTAGTTTGAATCTCTTTGTTAGATGGTATCAGAGCACCAGGAATCACAATAATAAGAGAATAACAAATTTTGTTTATATTAGGTTCGAATTTGCAGATTTATTCTTCAGGATCTAGCAGCATATCAAGATGTCTTTCAATGGTTTGAGACTCGAATATGCACTCGAGGGACAGTATGGAGGCAATGCTCGAGGACAAAAAATTGAAGGCTTTCATAGATACTTATATCCCTCAGCCCACAACAGCAGATGCTCAACTTCTTGATGCATGGAAGAAGAATGTAGCAAAGGCGTGAAGGATCTTGTTAGAGGGAGTTCGATATCATATTATCTCAAATATCCATGGGAAGGTGACTCCATATGCTATGTGGAAGGCCTTGACATATTTGTATCAGAATAGCAGCAAACACAAGAAGATGGAATTTAAATACAAGCTCGAGAAGATCAAAATGGAGAAGATTGACACGATCCAAAAATACTTGACGAAGTTCACTCAATGTTGAGATGAGCTTGGAAGTGTTGGGATAACTATTTCCTCAGATGATTTGGTGAGCCTAGATATTTTATGCATTCCCAAGAGCTAGCATAGCTACCAGGACTCTATGAATGGGAGGGAGAAGTTATCGGATTAGGAGCGATTATGGTCCGATCTGGCACAAGAGTAAATTCGACAAAGCACCAAAGATGGATCATAGTCAAAGATTTATAATGAGGATAATTGTGCCTTGGCTAGAAAGGCGAAGAAAGGAAAAGGGAAGACATCCCATTCCAAATCTAAGGCAGGCAAGAAGCGATACTTTTCAAAGGTAAAATGTTTCAACTATCATGAGCATGGACACTATGCCACAAATTGTCTATAAATGAAGACCAACAAGAAGGCCTCAGGATAGTGGTGAAGCACTGGATTCACAGTTTGAGTTGGACTTCACTCTCATTGCATGCATGGTATCATTGGTGATGGGTTTTCTGTGAAACTTGGATAGTGGTGCTTCATTCCATATGACTGGCAAAAAATAATTCTTCAGTAGCTTGGAGGAGAAGGATCTCCAAATGCACATTGAAATGGGTGACGACGGGAGGTATAGCGCTACCAGTGTAGGTACAATTACCTTTCATAGGGAGTCAGGTAATCCACTCACATTAAAATATGTCATGTATGTTCTTGGTTTAAAGAATAATTTGGTTTCTATTGCTATGTTGGAATATCATGGCTATGATGTGATATTTATTGAAGGAAAGGCATTCCTTCATCAGAAAGCCACAGGACATGTGAAAAATATTCGGATTCGAGTAAAAAATATCTACAAACTGGATGTAGAAGACTGCCTAGCATTGAGCACTATAACATAGAAGGTGGAGAGCCAAGACATCGGTGAGTTATGGCACAGGAGTTTGGGACATATACACCACATCGCTTTGAAAATCATGCAGCAGATTTCTACAGGACTTCCAAAGGGTGCAATTGCACAGAGAGATACATGCAAAGGATGTACATTAGGGGAGTATACCAAAGTCACCTTTCACGATAAGGAAAACCGATCCAAGGCGATCCTTGAGATAGTTCACTCAAACATGTATGGGTCGTTCTTAATAGCTTCCACAGTAAAGCACAGGTATTATGTGATTTTTGTTGATGATTTTTCAAGAAAGTGTTGGATTTACTTCATGCAGAAGAAATATGAGTCGTTCTCCAAGTTTTGTGAGTTCAACGCACTTGTAGAGAAAGATATAGGGAATAAGGTGAAGGCTTTGATGAGCAACAATGGTGGAAAATACGTCTCTAAATAATTCAATAACTTATGTGCCTCAGAATAAATTCAAAGAGAATTGATGCACCTCATAACCCACAACAGAACGAGGTTGTAGAAAGGAAGAACAGAACTATTGTGAGAGAAACACGAGCTATGTTGCATGATCAGGGCCTATGTTGCATCTGTGGGTGGAATCATGCAATACAACGGTATTTTTTCAGAACATTAGTCCTTATCAGATACTTGGGATGAGTACACTAAAGGAGGCTTTTTCAAGTAAGAGACTGGATGTGTTGTATTTTAAAAATTTTGGTTCATATGTTTATTTCCATGTAACCAAATATGTCACGAAGAAGTTAGAGCCAACAACAAAGTTGGGGATATTTGAGGGGTACACTGATACATCTCATAACTATCGAGTGTACTTTCCAACACAGAGGATGACAGTGGTCAAAAGGGATGTGAAATTCGATGAAGATAAAGCCATTTGATTGTCCCTTGAGAGGGAGCTCAAGTTGCATGTAGTTGAGTAGCTCTTGGCTCCAAAGTATGAACCTCTAGATTTGGATAAGCCACAAGCAGAGGAATAGAGAGTGGTAGAAACCACTCATGCAGAGCCATCTACCAAAGATGGAAGGAAGCACACTAGAGAGTTTGATAGATTATTGCTAGATGTGAGAGATAATTTGGGAGAACCCACATCACAGTGCATGAAGAGAAGGTCCCTATAGTGGTACACTAGATATATGGATCTTATCAGCGAAGGTATTGAGATAGATCCATCCTCTTTTGAGGAAGCAGTGCATCAGCTAGTGTGGGTTGATGCCATGGTTGAGGATTATGACTCCATTATCATAAACAGTGCATGGGAAGTTGTCCCAGGACTAGTGGGGAAGTTAGTTGTAGGATCCACGTGGGTCTACAAGGCGAAGCAGGCATCATATGGTAGTGTGGAGAAGCACAAGGCTGGATTTGTGGCTAGAGGGTTCTCTCGGGTGGAAGGGATCGACTAAGATGAGAGTTTTGCACCAGTCACAAGGTACTCATCTATTAGATCCATCCTAGCACTCTCAACATAGATGGGATGGAAGATACATCATATGGATGTAAAGACAACCTTTCTCAATGGATTTATTGAGGAATAAGTGTACATTGAGCAACCGGAAGGTTTTGATACCTTGGACAGGGAGTCGCATGTGTGTAGACTCAAGAGAGAATTGTATGGGTTGAAGCAAGTACCTCATGCTTGGTACACCAGGATCGACGGCTATTTCACCAGGTTGGGCTTCACCAAGAGTGAAGAGGATGCGAACCTATATCATATTGTGGTTGATGGTAAGATTTTGATTATTGTAATTTATGTCGATGATTTGATACTGATAGGTGATGAGTAGCTCCTAAATTCTTGAAAAGAGGAACTTTCAAGAGAATTTGAGATGAAGGACATGGGGCTTGTTATCACAAAATTGGATCTGATAGGCTGGTTGATCAATCAACTTCAAGTAACTATTTCAAACCTAATATTTTAACTGAGGCTTAGCCTCCTCAGCCTAAGAGAGCTCTCTCAAGGGTTAATGATTTGGATAAAAATATAGATGGCTAACTCTATTTGAGTAATGAACAGATAAATGACAGATATAGGTTGAGAATCACATTAGCATGTACACATTGGGCTTATGGATTCAAACAGTTCAGTAATCCAATGAATCTACTTAGCATGGAAGTTGAGGCATATCAGAGATTTAGTCAAGAGACAAACACATATGAAACTATAAAAACACAGTCAGTTCATTTATATAGGAAGTTAGAGCATCTAAAAGATGAATTATGAGTAATATAGATAAACACCACTGCAATAGGATAATAAAGATATGCAAATAGAATATGAACACACTAAAACTCCTTCTGAATCTTAAGTTGGTTAAGTGGAAAATCTTTGCATTAGCTGAAAACCAGTCAATTACAATAAGCACAGTTTTGCCAAAAATGTCCAACCCTTTATTAATTCGACCTCTTGGCCTTTAATAGACATTTTACAACATGATATGATCTACCTCTAGGCTATATCCATTGAATTTTTAACTACTGGCACCTTTCATAACCATAAGACATGGAATTTATTACAAAAAGACACCTACTCTACTAAACAGTCCTATTACAAATAAGACTCAAACTTCTTATCATTATCTATAACAACTTTATCTAATTGAAATTACATCATTTTCCAAGTGTATCATCACATGGTCGAGTTTGGATGATGGGCTTCAGCTTTTCATGACCACTTTGTTTGACCTCCACAAAAGTAGGAAACAATACCCTATATTTTAGGCATAAAATCCTTTGCATTCTTTAAACATTTTGACCATCAATTAAACTTCATTTTGTGGTCCTTAGATTTTGGATATTATCTTAACATGCCTCATCACTTATCCCTAGCCTCCAACTATCCAAAACCATTTCCAAAAATTTTCAAAATAGTTGTAATGTACTGTGCTACGAAAACTCAGCAATTTCGTAGCGCCTTTGTAACACTGCCATTTTAAGTCCTAATTCTCCAAAAACTGAATTCATTCCACTTGCATAATTTCACTTACCCTTTAATTCATCTCCCATATCATTTTCAATCCTTGATTCATTCTTCAACCCTTCAAAATTGATCAAAATGAGCAAGAAAAGTTGCTACAGCAGTTTCATAGCGCTTTTCTGCTTTTTTACACTGAATGTGCTACGAAACTGCTGAGTATGCAGTTTTGTCAAAAAATTTCAAAGTTTCAACTGAAATTATGCCCAAAACTCCAAATATACCTGTCTCCATCATTTAAAAAACCATATAAACTATAAAAACACAGTCATTCTAGCTTCCTTGAGGCATTTCTTGCATATTTCTCCTTCTTCTTTTTCCAGAAACATAGGTCTTGGGACAGAACCTATATCTCCTCATCCATGATGTATTTTGAGAAATTGAAGGAGGTTTTTGTAGGAAATTATGTCTTGAATAAAAAACTCTCTTGGGTTTTTGAAAAACATCTCTTGTTTTCCAGAAAATTCCTTTGAAAAACATGTGTAAAACAGGAAACATTTGTTTTCTGAAAATAGGGCTTCAAAGAAAGCCTTGTATCTCCCAACTGATAACACCTGTGAAAAAAGTGAGAGAGGTTATTGTTATTTGATATGTTTTTGAAAATAACCTCTCTCGGTTTCTTAAAAGACGTTTTATTTTTTCTCAGAAACCTCCTTTTAGGTTAACTGCTCAAAACAAAAAAGCAAAGTTTTTGCTTCATAACTTTCAGCAGTTTCGTAGCACTTTCTGACTTTTTTACACTGGATGCGCTACGAAAACAGGGATTCTTGGCTTATTAGGTATTTTTGGCACAAAAAAATTGGGAAATGAAATACAAATGGAAAATGATGAATGTTTTACATGAAAGAACTTTAAAGAAGGCTTTATTTGAACCTTAGGATGAGCTTTAAACTATAAAAATCTAAAACCTACCCTTGATCAAACCTAAATTGAATTCTAAACCAAATTTTGAACCATGAAATTTTGTAACCTTGTCACAATGATATGCTAAAATTTTTGGGTGATAACAGGGCTCTTGCACTATTTCCTTTGATTGGAAATATGGCAAAGAGATGGGGAGATATTTGTATCTCAAGGCAAGTTCCACATGGAGGGCAGAAAACCCATGGAGACTCCTCCAGTAGGAAAATAGAGGAAGGAGGATGCTATTTCAAGTGAAGTATTGGATGCTATTTTTTACAAGAAGCTTATGGGTTCACTCATGTATTTGGTGAACATGCAACTCGACAAATGCTACACAGTTAACCAGTTAAGCCAAACTATGGTTAATCCTACGAAGATATTTTGGAAGGCAGGCAAGCATGTGTTTAGATATCTCAAAGGCACTACAGAGTATGGAGTGTGGTATAGACAGACAAAGGGAGTGAAGCTTCAAGGCTTCACCGATGCAGATTGGGCAGGGAGTCCATTCGACAGGAAGAGCACATTAGGAGGCATCTTCAACATAGGATCAGTAGCAGTTTCTTGGTACAGTAGGAAACAAATATCAGTTGTACTCATTTTAGTAGAGGAAGAGTACATGGTGGTCAATCAAGCAGCATGTGAGGCCATCTGGATGAGGAAGATACTTTTTGTTTTGTTTGGTCAACAGATGGATCCGACGATGATACATTGTGATAACCACAGTTTCATCAAACTCTTGGTTAATCCATTATTCCATGATAGTTCCAAACATATTTATATCTCGTATCACCATCTCAAAGATTGTGTTCAAAGGCAGATTATGTCATTATAGTACATTCCCACGGAGGAGCAGGATGCAGGCATCTTGAAGAAGGCGCTGACAAGAAGAAAATTTTAATTCCACAGAGATAGGATCAGGGTAGCATATAATCCCTTTATTTTTGGGAGGGAGTGTTAAAATGGCACCCCAAGGGGGCTTCTGATTTAATTTTCCCTTAATTAAATTGTAAGAGAATTTGTAATTTCATCTCGTGACAACTTGTATTATTTAACTAAGTCCGAATGACTAAGTTAGCTTAGGAAATTTGATGAGGGTCAAAGAGGAGACATGTAGAGTTATCCCATGATTTAAGGGGGTCCAATTACATTTATTTGTGAGTTGTAATTAGTTAACTCAATTAATTGAGTTAAAATCAGTTTAACTAGTTCTAAGTGAGTGATGAGCTAGTAAGAGGTCCAGTGAATTAAATCTTATTTAAGTCACAAGTAGTGATCAATAAATTAACTGATAATTCGCTATAAATATTTGTTGCATGTCATTTCTAATGAAGGCCTAGTTGAGACTGAGGTTAAAGGGATGATAATTATCAGTTGTATAATTAAAAAATTGTACAAATTAGTTATAGAGTCATGTGGAGGCCAAGGGTGCATTATGTAATAAATTCAAGGGAATTTCCTATTCAATATGGTGAAAATTACTCCAAGGATGTGTGAGCAAGGCAGGATGAGCATAGGCTGAGAATTGGTTAATTAAATGACTGGTTTCTCCTAGATCAAAGTGAGACAGTTGGTAGAGTGTAGGAGTTTCTCTGAGAGAGAAAAGCATTGTATTGTTTCATGGTATTGACTTTATATAATATACAAATATCGAGGTTTAGGCAGTGTGATTTCCCCATATACATATTGTGTTGTGCGATTTATTGTCTCTTTCTCTTACTTGTTATGTGATTTTGCGATTGTTTTTTTGTTTCCGCAAATTGTAGAAGGATTCAGTATTTTGTTTTAGAACATTACAAGATCAGTTTGAATATTGTTGTTATATTTTCTACAAATTATTCACTTTCTTAACTCTTAAGCTTGTACACTCGACTAATATACAATTGATAATTAAAATGTGCCTTTTCCTCCACTCTAGCTAGGAAATTTGAATTCCATGCATGTATCGACTATTTTTAGTTGATTGACTAGTTAACTAAGATATCAGCAAGATAAAAATAGTCATAACTATTCAATCGACCTTCAACTTACTCAACTAATGACTACAACTCAATTAACTGAGTTAAACTAACAAAAAATCAACTAGATTGTTATATCTTAGCAATCAACTCATGCAAAACTCTACTCCAATCCTACAAACTCAAATTTATTGAGAAAACTAGTAGAAAAAACGATGTCACATAAGTTAACTCAATCTAAGTCATCCTGCTAATGCGAAAAATCAAATTACTAAATTTGACTAAGGCACAAGTCAATTTTAGCCTTTCTTGCTACATTTCTAACACTCCCTCTTAGCAAGAAAGGGATTTTGCACCACCCCTATCCTGCACTTGTGGAATTCGAATTTTCCTCTTGAAAATGCCTTTATCAACATATTTGAATCCTGCTCCTCATTTGGAATATACTATAGCATCATAATTATCCTCTAAAAACAATCCCACAAGTGATGGTACCTGATATCGATGTGCTTGGACCTATCATGAATAATGGACTCTCGTAAAGTTTGATACAACTCTGATTATCACAATAAATCACTGTCAGATTCATATCCTAACTAAAAATACCCACAGGTATTTTCCTCCTCTATATGACCTCACATTTTGCTTGAATTTCAACCATGAATTCAGCCTCTGTTGAGCTGAGTGCCACAGACCTCTACTTCTTGCTATACCAGGAAATAGCTACAGACCCAACACTGAAGATAGCACCTAAATTATTTTTCCTGCCTTTTGTACTCCCAGCCCAATATGCATCAGTGAAGCCTTGGAGCTTCACTCCATCTATCTACATGTACCATAAACCATACTCAGATTTTCCTCTGAGGTAACTCAACACATGCTTTGTTTCCTTCTAATACAAATTGGTAGGCTTGACCATGGCTTGACTCAACTGACTAACTGCATAGCATATGTCGGACCTTGATTTCACCAATACATCAAGGATCCCACAAGTTTTTTGTAGATGGTGGAATCTACTAATTCTCCCAAATAAGCACTCTCCTTCCTCCAGTTTATAGCTAGAGGTGTGTCCATAGGCTTGCATTTCTCCATGCGAAATCTATGAAGTATTTTAGGGAAATACTTCCCCTAGCTCACAAACATCTCACCATCACCTTGCCATACTTCCAACCCAAGGAAGTAATGCATCAATGCCATGTATTTTATCTCAAATTCTCTTGCAATATCCTCTTTGAAAGAGTGGATCAACTACTCATCCCCTGTAAGTATCAAGTCATCAACATACAAAACCAAGATAAGAAATTTTCCATATACCATAATGTGATACAGGTTGGCATTTGCTTCACTTTTGGTGAATCCCAATCCATTTATATATGTGTTTATTTGAGTGTACCATGATCGGAATGTTTGCTTGAGACCATACAAGGCTCTCCTGAGTCTACACACATGTGTCTCCCTATCATAAGTCTCAAATACTCCAGGCTGCTCTATGTAAATTTCTTCCTCAACAACACCATTGAGAAAGGTGTTCTTCACATCCATCTGATGGATCTTCCAGCCCGTTTGTGCAACTAATGCTCAAATGGTTCTAATGTAGGAATATCTTTCCACTGGGAAAAAAGTATCCTCATAGTCCACTCCCTCTACCTGAGAAAAGCCTTTGGACACAAATTTGGTCATGTATTTCTCGGTGCTCCTATCATCTACATGCTTCACTTTATAGATCCATCTGGAACCAACCACTGACTTGTTCTTTGGTCTCAACACCATCTCCCATACATTTTTATTCATTATGAAGATATACTCCTCCACCATGGCATCAACCCACATTGGTTGAGAAACTGATTCCTCAAATAAATAAGGCTTTGTCTCATTGATTTATGTCATGAGATCCATATATCCAGTGTACACATCTAGTGACCTCCTCTACCTGCACTGAGATGAAGGAGCTCCCACATGATTTCGTGTATCTTGTAACAACCTGACATATTCTTTGGTTCTCTTGTTCCCTTCTCTGGAAGGTTCTGGTTGAGTGGATGCCTCCACTCGATCTCGTGTCTGCTACTCTGCATGTGGTTGATCCACAACATCTTGAATCTTTGCATGAGGCTCCTCCTTTGGAGCTAGAAGATCCTCCTCCGGTGGGATACTCAACTCTCGATCTAGAGAGAATCTCATACCCTTATCCTCATCAAATTTGACATCTATCCTCACTATTTTCACCCTTAATGGAGGGAAAATACACCCTATAGTTATGTGGTATTTCTGTGTATCCTACAAAGACTATCATCTTAGTTTTAGGCTCAAGTTTCTTCCTATTATCCTTGGAGATATGACAATACACAGTAGCTCCAAAAAAATTGAAATGAGATACATCTGGATTCCTACCAAAGAAATCTTCTTCCGATGTAATCATGCCAAGTATTATATGAGGGCTCTTGTTCTCAAATAAACTAAGGTGTTGCATGCTTCCGCCCATATATGTATTGACAACCCCTCATCATACAACATGGATTTTGTTACTCCCACTATACTTATGTTATTCCTTTCATCCAACTCATTTTGTTGTGGGTTATGGGGTGCTATCAGTTCTCTTCTAATATACTCTTTGGCACAAAATTCCTTGAAGGTACTAGAAACATATTCTCCTCCATTACTACTTCTTGGGGCTTTCAGTTTCTGACTAGTCTCCTTTTCAACCAATTCTTTGAATTCAACAAATTTTGAGAAAACTTCATCCTTCTTCCGCATGAAGAAGATCCAACATTTTCTTGAAAATTAACCAACAAAAATTACATAATACGTGTGTTTTGTTGTATAGGTTGTAGAAAATGGTCCACATCAAAGTGGAGTCACTCCAAGATTGCTCTAGATCTAATATCTCGGCCCCGGAAGGTGGATTTCACGTATTTTCCCAATGTGCATTCCTTGCAAACATCATGCCGTTCAAGGGTGAATTGAGGGAGACTGGTGGTAATTTGTTGCATGATTTTTAAGGCCCTATGGTGTAAGTGTCCCATGCGCCTACGCCAGAGTTCTCCAACATCTCGACTCTGCACCTTTTCTAACTTGCTACTTAGTGCAGCACAAGCTTCCACCTCAATTTTGTAGATATTTTTCACTCTAAATCCAATTTGTTTCACTTTCTCGATAGCTACATGTCTCATAAAGGATTTCCCCTTACTGAAAACAACATCATAGCCACGATCCTCCAATACAGCTACAGAGATCATGTTCTTCTTCAGCCCAGGTACATACATGAAATCTTTCAGATGAGAATGGGAGTCAGACACCCTCTTAAAGATAACAGTTCAATTCTTTTGTTACAGTACCGCCCATAATGCCCAAGTTCTATGTGCATCTGTAGATCCTTCTCCTCTATGATACTAAAGAATTTTTTACATCTTTTCATATGGAACAAAGCACTTGAATCTAGATACCACACACTCCCCATTACATTGCTCTCCATGCATGGAATGAGAGTGAAATCTAATTCAAATTGTGAGGTAAGTGCTTCACCTCCTGTCCTCTTGACTCCTTGTTAGCATTCTTATTTAGACACTTTGTTGCATAATGCCCGAATTCATGGCACTGAAAACATTTTATCTTTCTTAATTCCTTCTTGTCATTGTTCTGGATGGTCTCTGGTTTTCTTTGGGCCTTCTCCCCCTTAACTTTCTTTCCCTTCCCAACCAAGGAAAAATTTTCTTCCTCCTCAGCTTTGGATGTTACTCCATCTCTAGTGTTCCGATAAATCTTTTCCTGCACTAAATCGGACCAAAGTCTCTCCCAATTTGGAAATGTGTCTCTTCCATTTATAGAGTCTTGGTAGTTGTGCCAATATTTTGGAATGCCTAGGAGAGCTAGGCTCACTAGTTCTAAAGAGGTAATATTTTCTCCAACTCCTCCAAGCTCATCTGACACTGAGTGAACCTCGATAGGTAATGTGGAACGGTTTCTCCTTTCTGCATGTAGACATTTTTGAGCTTGTCTCTCAATGCCAATTTTCTAGAATCACTACCATTTTTTAATAGCTCAGTGAGGTTCTTCCACATAGCAAAGGGAGTCTCCTTGCCATGTAAATTCAAGCATATGTGGTCTCTCACACCCTCCAGGATGATCCTCCTAGATTTTTTGGTATCCTTCTTCCACTCGACTAATTGTTGTGCATCTGATATTGTTAACCTTGGAATATCATTTTTGGTGTACTCCAACACACAATTATCATTGAGCACTGCTTCCATATTATCCTTCCAGGCTATTAAATTTGAGATCCCGTAAAGGGCATACTCTAATCTCATTCTGTTGAAATACATTTACCTGCATGGAAGAAAACTACTTCATTGAATCCGCAAATTGAAATCTCTAAAGGAGAGGCTCTATAGATTAGTTTCTAGTGTGATTTCCGCTTTGATACCATGTTGAAATTAACATAAATTTTCTACTACTGATGAAATCGAACTAAAATCAATAGATTACAAATTAACTCTATTATTTTGTGGAATGGAAATCATGATTTAGACACACTTGCAATGACATGCAACAATTAAAACACCACAAGGATACAATGATTTACAAGGGAACCCAACTGGGAAAAACCCCTCTATTGTTTTTCATTAATCAGATGGGAATGAGAAACTATTATAAAGTCTTGCTTCAATCATGATGCACATTCTGCACTGTAAACCTATTCTCCTATTGATTGTCCTTCTCTAGCCAATTCTTAGCCAATTCAAGGCCCCAACTTGCTCCTATTTCCTTGCACAGTATTGGAGGAAATTAGTGTTAAATTTTCAGATTTTTCAATGTTATATCAATTACTTTAGCCCAAATTACTTCTTCATAAACAATGCATCCAACTAAATCCAAGTGATATCAACTGTCAAATCCTAGATCTGAATCCATGATGCTATCAAAGACCGATTTCAAACATCTGTGGTTGAGCGATTAATGTCTGCAATCACTACGCAAGCAACTAAAGATTACTTAAATGAGATATGCTCATAAAAAAACCCTAGCCACAACCACAAGGCATTGTGCCTGCGGCTATAGCTCCCTCGTCATTGGCAGGACACACGGTGCCTAAAACTTTGGCCCTTATTAGCCCGATCTAGCCTCAGAACCCTAGTAGTGACCTTGCCATACTTTACCCACAGCTATGGCACCCTAATCGCTACCTTACCACATTGTTCTCGTAGCTCTAATCTGATTTTAGTAGTTATGTGTCTGTGACTATGGTCCAGAAACCCTAGTTTAGAGTGATCCTCTCACGTGTGATTTTGTACCCTGCGCGAGCTTCTTCCGTTGAACTGTGCAAAGAAAATAGAATATACGAACCAAGAAAAGGAGTGAAAGAAGAAAATCTCATGAGCGAATATGTGAGAATGAGCTTGAGGTCGCTTCTATTTATAGATTTTTTGAGGGACCGCTTGGGGCTTTGACAAAATCCAGATGTGTTGAGGTTGACCCATTCCATTTCATTGTGATGTAGTTTCTGGATCCATCACATTAAGTAAATTATTTTATCGATGTTTTGAACCATTCCATTTCATTAATAAATAAAATAATTCATAATTTAACTTCTACTTAACCGATTAGGGCGATTTATAGGTCGATTTTATTCCTCTCGAAAAGAGGAAGTTAATGCAATTATGTTAGGTCCCTATATTACTAGTTTATTCCCTTATTTTTGTTAGTATACTCCCTTATTGTTGTTAGTGTAGCCCCTTTATTGTTATTGTTGTACCCTTGTAACCCCAATTTTGTTATTATTGTGCCCTTACATTATTATTGTTAGGTTGGATAGGATTATATTGTGACCCCATGGACTCTTATATATAGAAGGAAGTTTTATCATTTGTATCATCCAAGAATTGCTCATTTAAGTAATGTAAAGGAGGATTCCCCCTCGATGTGGCTTATTTCTAGGGTGTTGAGCTCTCTTTTCTTCTATTTTTGGAACTAGTTTCATAACATTTAGTATCATATCTTTGGATTCTAGGGTTTCATTGCTCCAAACAGGTCATCGTGGAATTTTCGCTATAACATATTTTCTAAGAAGTTTCAAAAGCTAAAATTTTTATCACACGAAGCCAAAATCCTGAGGAACTTCATGTAAAAATTTCAGATCTTGGTTCGCAATATTTTCGGAGATGTGATTTGTGGAAGTTAGGATTTTTTCAGGCTCCCAAATTTCATCTCAAAGAGGCGACCGTGGGAAAATCGGCATGACTCTCTCTCTGAGCATCGGATTGGAATTCTGTAAAAAGTGGTCACAAGTACATAGACTGTAGTTTACTGTGTATCAATTTCAAAGCTGAAGGAAAAAACAGTGACATGCCACACAAGTTCGCTCTACTGAACCAGTTCATAATTAGGTCATTGTGGGAGATTAGACATAAATTTTCCTTGAAGAATCCAAATCAAGTCAGACCCATGGCATTCGAAAGAAAAATCAGGGGGCTACTACAGCACTGAATTTCAGATATTGAAGATCCAAAATAACATAGATAATTCAATTTCAATATCGAGCTCCTCAAAAGAAAGAAAAAACTGTGTATTTTTTTCCGAATGCATAAGTCTTGTTTGAAAAATCAATTTGAATTGATTCCAAGGGAATATTGTAGAATAGATATCAGTATTGGGTTATAAAATGCCCCTTAAAAATAATTCAACGCCCATTAAGCCTTCATAAGGCTCTACTATGACTCATGAAGACGAAGAAGTGCAACATGACATATCAAAAATCAAGAGCAAGTGCACCAAATTTCGCTCTCGCAAAGAGAAATAAAAAATGAAATGGAAGTTTTGAAGAAAGGCGTGGAAGCTAAGATGGATGGTTTGAAGAAAGGCGTGGAAGCTAAGACAGATGATTTGAAGAATGGCATGGAAGCTAAGATGGATGACATGGAAGCTAAGATCGAAAACATGAATAATGATATAAAAGCAGACATAGAATATTTTACAAAGTTGATACAAGAAATGTTTCCTAATGGCAAAAATATAGTAGAGGAAACTCATGATGAGAACAAAATAAATGTTAATCGTGATTTCATAAACTCTAATGTTGGATGGAAGACCCAACATATTCCAAAGATTGATATGAGGAAGTGTGATGGCAAGGATCCCGTAACATGGATACTACAAATGGAGCAATATTTTGATCTCAATAATGTGCAAAACACATAAAAGTTACGCATTGAAACTTTTTATTTAGAAAAAAATACATTTGTATGGTATCGATGGCTTTTCTCCCATAAAAAAATTGTCAATTGGTCAATTTTTCCGGAGGAAATGATAGCACATTATGAGGATACAAAGAGAAACACCTTTTTTAGCCAAATGATAAATCTCAAACAAAAGGGTTCAGTGGGGGAGCACATTGAGGAATTTCAAAAATTGAATATAAGGGTAACTAAGATTCCAGAGGAACACATGATTGATGTCTTCATAGGGACTTTAAAGGATAAAATCCAACATGAGGTTCACGTTTGGGAACCTGATTCATTGGAGAAGGCATTCAGGTTGGCAAGAAAAATTGAATGTAAAATTATGGCGACAAGGAAGCTTACCACTCACATCTATAAATATGGAGGTGTTGCTACTCCTAGACTTCCACAACCTACAAGTTTGACACCACAACAATTGGAAGAAAAAATAGAAAAAGAGCTTTGCTACAATTGTGATAGAAAATACACTAAAGGTCATAAGTGTGCTGAGAAGAAATTATTTTACATAGATTGTGAAGAGGAGGAAGAAAATGAACAAGAAACTTCAAAAGAAGAAGATATACACCAGGAACAAACCCTAGAAGAAGAAGAAATGAGACTGACCATATCGTGTAATGCATTGGAAGGAATTACCACTCCTAAAACTCAAGATAGAAGGACATATCAAGAAGACAAAGGTAATAGTGTTGTTTGATTCGGGTAGTACCCATAATTTGATTCATTTTAAGGTAGCCAAGGAATTGAATTGTTTCCTATACCTAGCACCAGAATGTGAAGTGGTGGTTGCAAATGAAGGAACTATAAATTTCTCTATAAATTTTAATAATATCAAGCTAACCATGGGGGAATATGTATTGAATAGTACAATGCTTTCCATTCCAATGGGAAGTGTTGATGTTGTACTAGGAGTACAATGGTTACAATCTTTGGGGATGGTAGCTTTTAATTTCAAGAACTTTTCTTGAAATTTTTTTCGAAAGGAAAGGAAGTCGAATTACGGGGTATCATAGGGAAGACGAGAAAGATAATAAACTCTAATGTCATGAAAAAACTTCTGAAGAAAGAACAACGAGGTGTAATTGCACAATTATGCTCACTAGAAGTTCCAACATCAAAATCATCTATTTCTCTAGATCTTCAAACAGACTTGGACAATCATTCCAAGGTGTTTAAAACTCCCAAAGGAATCCCACCTATTCGTGATCATGATCATGCTATTCATTTGATTCCAAGAAGAGTTCCTCCAAACATCAGGCCTTATAGATATCCCTATGTCCAAAAGAGCGAAATTGAACGTATGATTGCGGAAATGTTAGAGGCTGGTATAATTCAACCTAGTTAGAGTTCTTTCTCTGCTCCAGTAGTATTGGTGCACAAGAAGGATGGATCATGGCGCATGTGTCCAGATTATAGGGAGCTCAATAAGCTCACTATTAAAGATAAATTTCTCATTCATGTGATTGATGAATTATTGGATGAATTACATGGAGCAAATTATTTTACCAAGTTGGATCTTCGTTCAGGATATCATCAAATTAGAATGAAGACTGAAGATATTTCGAAAACAGCATTTCAAACCCATGAGAGTCATTATGAATTTTTGGTCATGCCTTTTGGTCTTACTAATGCACCTTATATATTTCAAGTGTTGATGAATTCCATTTTCAAACCCTTCCTTAGAAAATTTGTGCTAGAATTTTTTGATGATACACTAATCTACAACAAGTCTTGGAAGGATCATGTTCAACATGTTGACATGGTGCTCAAACTATTAGAGGAGAAACAAGTATATGGAAAAACATACAAATGTTTATTTGGAGTACAAGAGGTGGAATATCTGGGTCATATTGTATCTCACGAGGGTGTTAAGTTAGACCCTAACAAAATTAGAGACATTAAGGAATGGAAAGTCCCCACAACCATAAATCATTTGCGAGGATTTCTCGAGTTAACAAGGTATTATTGCAAGTTTTTTAATAATTATGGGAGAATAACAACACCTCTACCAACATTATTGAAGAAAGATGCATTTTCATTAACTTCTGAAGCAACTAAGGCCTTTGAACATCTTAAAGAGGTAAAGAGGCAATGTTCCTAGCACCAGTCTTAGCTATGCTAGACTTCACAAAAACCTTTATTGTGGAATGTGATGCCTCTGGAAATGGAATTGGTGTTGTTTTAATGCAAGAAGGAAGACCCATTAAATCATCCAATCAAAGGAAAGTATTTACATAAACCTATTTATGAGAATGAAATGTTAGCAATACTACATGCACTAAAGAAATGACGACCTTACCTAATGGGAAGACACTTCAAGGTAAAAATGATCATGATAGTCTTAAACACTTTTTGGAACAAAGACTATCTTCAGAAGAGTAGCAAAAATGGGTCACAAAGATGTTGGGTCATGACTTTGAAATCATCTACAAAAAAGGGCAGCTAAATGTTGTGCAGATGCACTCTCAAGAAAGAGTGAATAGGTGGAAGCATTGCTTTGTGCCATTTCTATTATCCAAGCAAATTGGATAACCGAAGAAAGGGATTAATGGAAGAAGGACGAAGAAGTGTGGACACTCATTCAAAAGTTGCAGTAAGATCCTAGTACATTTGATACATTTATTTGGAAAAATGATTCCTTATGGTACAAAGAACGCTTATATCTTTGTAAGAAATCCTAACTAAAACAAAATATTCTTTTGGAATTGCACACTTCTCCTTTAGGAGGACACTCGGGATTTTTAAAAACTTACCATAGGGTGAAGAAAGAATTTTTTTTGGATGGCCTTAAATCTAATATTCAAAAGTTTGTGGCAAATGTTTGGTTTGCTAGCAAAATAAAGTTGAGACAATTAAGACCTCAAATCTTTTGCAGCCTTTATCCATTCCAAGTCAATGTTGGGAGGAGATTTCAATGGATTTTATCACAGGTTTACCTAATTCCCAAGGAAAGAGTGTCATCATGGTGGTAGTTGATAGACTTACCAACTATGCACACTTTTGTGCATTATCTCATCCATTTAAAGAAAGTATAGTTGCTACTGCATTTATGGAAACAATTAAAAAGCTACATGGAAACCCAAAGATTATTGTAAGCAATAGAGATCCCATTTTTATTGGAAATTTTTGGATGGAATTATTTTATTGTTTGGGTACTCAACTAGCTCATATCTCATCTTATCATCCTCAATCCGATGGTCAAACTGAGATAGTGAATAAATGTTTGAAATCTTCGTTGTTTTGTATCTAATAAAAAAACACAATGGGTCAAGTGGTTACCTCTCGCTGAATGGTGGTACATAACACTTCCTTCCATACTTCAGCAAAAATAACCCCATTTATGGCACTTTATGGATATCATCCACTGTCCATCACATCGTCTTTAAGAGAAAATTATAAGGTTCAAGCAGTGGAAGATCACATCGAGCATCAACAAGGAGTTCTCCAACTCTTAAAGGATAACCTAAATTTGGCACAAAATCGAATGAAACAACAGGGAGATCAACATCGCAACGAGAGAAGTTTTGATATAGGAGACTAGGTATTTTTACGGCTACAACCATACAAACAAATGCCTCTTAATCAAGCTAAGGATAATAAATTATCGCCAAAGTACTATGGTCCTTACAAGGTGTTGCAAAAGATTGGTACTATGACATACAAATTGGAGCTTCCTGCTTCTTCGCGAGTGCATCTAGTTTTCCAAGTTTCATGCTTAAATAAGGTTATAGGTGAAAATTTTCCAGTTCAAAAAATATTGCCAGAATTTGATGAGAAAGGAAAAAGTCATATTGGAACCTGAAGCAGTCACGAAAACAAGAACTCGACAGCTACAAAATCGATCAATTTCAGAGTGTCTCATCAAGTGGAAGAACTTACCCACTGAATATTGTACATGGGAGGGTGAGAATTTAATACAGAAGCACCCAAAGCTACTCAAGCATTGAGGACAACACTTTTTGAAGGAGAGGGGCATGTTATGTCCCTATATTACTAGTGTAATCCCCTATTGTTGTTAGTGTAGCCCCCTTATTGTTATTGTTGTACCCTTGTAACCCGAATTTTGTTATTATTGTGCCCTTACATTCTTATTGTTAGGTTGGCTAGAGTTATATTATGACCCCATGGACTCCTATATATAGAAGGAGGTTTTGTCATTTGTATCATCCAAGAATTGTTCATTTATGTAATGTAAATAAGGTTTCCCCCTCGAAGTGGCTTATTTCTAAGGCATTGATCTCTCTATTCTTCTATTTTTGGATTTGGTTTCATAAAAGGTTATGATATTGATATTTTAAGCTGTCCAAAGTGGAATTTGACCCTAGTTGCAAAAATTAACACTCCCTCTCAACTAGGAATAATTCCACTTGGTAACCTCTGCATGTAGATCTTTACATCATGGTTTAGTTACTGCTCAACTCCATCTGCTGAAAATTTCTCAGGGAGCAATAGCTTCCACCCATACCGAGCAACATGATAACTCATCATACACAGGAGCACATATCTGACCCTAGAATATCATCAGGGAGTTTATACTCAACCTGGAATCACAAAAAGGGAGCAAATCTCAACCCAATATTATTGCCTATTGATCTTCCCATCAATGACTCTCAACAGACATGTGGTAGAACACCTGCATGATAATCGACTTGGTTTGTACACCCCAAGTACACTCTCAACTCGTTGGCCAAACGAGGAGCAGTATTTCCATCAAGCCTTGCTTGAGGGTATGATGCCAACTAGGGTATAGTTTTTATAGACCATATAGGGGAGCAGAATCTTCGACCCTATGAAGATAGGGGAGAAACATCTCAACACTGGGTAACATATAGGGGAGTGCCCTATTGTCCAGAGATCCATCAACCCTAGGAGCCCTCTATCTCAATTCCTCACCCCAAGAGCTCAAGAAGGTAGGAATAGTTTGCTCAGTGTCCTCGATCAATGTTTCCCCTTATCCGGAGGGGCCATCCATCATTCCAAGTTGTTCTATGAAAACCAAGAACTTTCCTTTCGGTAGTGCCTTATTGACAGCTCCTCTCTACACCATGTCACGAATAAAGTGATATCAAATCTCGATAAGCTTGGACTTGTCATGAAACACGAGATTATCTTCTAAACGTATCCCACTCTTGTTGTCATAGTATATCACTGTGGTATCTAATACTTGACCAAATAGCTCACCAAAGAGCTTCCTTAACCACCAAGCTTCGCAATTGGTCGTGCGAGCATAAATATATTCTGCTTCCATGGTGCTCAATGCTACCAACTTTTTCTTTCTACTCATCCAAGATTTCATGGAAGAAACAAGACTAAAAAAACATCCAGATGTACTCTTTCTGTCGGTAACATTTCCAGCCCAGTTAGCATCATTGTATCCATGGAATTGAATAACTCTAGCATAATATCTCAAACCAAGTGTGATCGATCCATGTAAGTATCCCAATACATGTTTGGCAGCAATCCAATGCGCATAAAGAGGCTCAGTCATGAATTGACTCAATGTGTTAACTACATAACATATATCTGGATGGGGTTCACAAGGAACATCAGAGTCCCAATTAGTTTTTTGTACTCCGATGGATTTTCCATATCAAGTCCAGCTGCTTTTCCACACAGCTTCTTGAAATTCATCTCCATCAGAGTAGTCATGGATTTTCACTCAATAATACTAAATCTTTCCAACAGCTTCACAACATACTTTTCCTGTGAGATAAATATCTCTCCAGGCCTTTTCCACACCTCAAGTCCCAAAAAGTAGTGCATGAGCCCAAGGTATTTGATCTAAATTCAAAGGCTAGCTTCCTCTTACATTCGATCATTAGCGGTTCACTTCCTGTTAAGAATAGATCATCAACATATAAAACTATAATCAATGTCATACCTTGGAAAACCTTAAAATAGTGGTTGGGATTAACATTTCTTCTTGTGAAACCCAGTTTCATTAGATAGTTTTCAACGCATGCATACCAAGATCAGGGAGCTTGCTTCAAACCATATTATGCTTTCTTCAACATGCAAACATGTGTCCTGCGATCTTCCACTTCAAATCCCTGTGGTTGTTCAACATATACTTCTTCCTATAACCTGCCATGAATTAAATCGGTCTTTAAATCCATATGATGAAGGATCCATCCTTGAAAAGCAGCAAGAGAAACTATCAAACGGATAGTTGTGTATCGAGCCATAGGAGAAAATATTTCATCATAATCTTCTCCCTCTTTCTAAGAGAAGCCTTGAGCTACGAACCTTGATTTGTATTTCTCAATGTTTCCATCGATTCCATGTTTGATATTGAATAGCCACTTTGAAGTCACAACAAACTTCCCATACGATCTTGGCACAACATCCCATACATTTTTTTTCATAATAGATTCATATTCCTCGGCCATAAAATCCTTCCAAACATGTTCTCTGACTACTTCTTTGAATCAGGATGGTTCAACTTGAATCATAGTGCTCATAGAAGCTACATATCCCTGCTACCTGCATGGTTCCTTCCTTTCTTTGAAGCATCTATGAATGGGAACAATTCTTTCATTATCCTGTAGAGTTTTGCGAAGCCAAAGTGGTCTTTTCTTTGAATGGGGATTACTGGGAGGTGGATCTAATGGATCCATATGATCCATGGGAACATCAATATCATCTGACTCGTGCATAGAAGTACCATCTAGAATATCCTTGTCATCATCATCTTCCTTGGGAGGTGGAGGAAGGTCTCTTGCTTTACAGAGTGTTGCATTTTCATTGAAAGTTACGTCCCTACTAATTTCAACCTTCCTTTGACCAGGAATATATATTATGTATGCCTTAGAGTTTTCACAATAACCCATAAACATGCATTTTCTTCATGTAGCTTCCAGCTTGTTTCTTTTTTCCTTTGGCACATGAAAGAATACGGGGCATCCAAATATACAAAGATGGCTAATGTCAGGTTTGTTACCTGTGAATATTTCTTCGGGAGTCTTGTTTTTCAATGCTTGATGAGGCACTCAGTTTTGAACATATACAACAACATATGTGGCTTCAACCCATAGAAGCTTTGGTACCTTTTGATCATGAAGCATGGCATGAGAAGCTTCCAATATAGATCGGTTCGTCCTTTCAGCTAAGCCATTATGTTTAGGTGTATATGGAACAATAGTTTCCTTCTTGATCCCTTCTTTCTTGCATAGTTCTATGAGTTATTTTGACATGTATTATCCTTCATTGTCGGACCTGAAAACTTTGATTCTTTTCCCTTATTGATTTTTTATCAAAGCTTTGAATTCCTAAAAATTTTCAAAGGCTTCATCCTTGTGCTTGAGGCAGTATAACAATGTCTTTCTTGAGAAATCGTCAATGAAGGTGATGTAGTAGAGATGACCACCAATATAATTCACAAGCATCAGACCACATATATCTGAATGAATGAGATGGAGGATGTTAGTTGTCTTGTTCTTACTGGAAGGGAATGGTCCCCTTGTTTTCTTTCCACTCGTACAACCTGGATAAACTCCATCATGATGAACTTGAACATTGGGAATACCTAAGATCAATTTCTTCAATTTCAGAAGAGCATCATAGTGTATATGAGCCAACCTGTGATGCCATAATTCACTTAGATGGTTAATGTTATGAACCAATGCTATAAGTGACCTTCCTGTAAATTTATAGATTCCTTCAGATCTCAGACCTAATGTGAATGCATCTTTCCTATGTAAATCAATAGACCAAGTCAAGACATTTCCATTGATGAAGAAAACCCTCATCCCTTTATATTTTAATGCAGATATAGAAATCAAATTCTTCATTAGACCTAGCACATACATAACATCATGTAGCAATACTAAATCCCCAAAATTAAACTGAAATTTAAGAGATCCAAATCCTTTTACGGGATGAGTGGAGTTATCTCCAAGAATGATCTTCAGTTTAGTCTCCCTCTCTACCAGATTAGAGAGGACTTCCTTGTATCCTAATAAGTGATGAGTGGCCCCACTATCAACCAACCAACTATCCCATGAATCTGGTGGAGAAGGACTGATAAGTGTAGAAATGAGAATATATTCAGATTTATTCACAACATTAATTTCGTACTTGGGAACCTTGACTTCTTTTTAGGAGGATGTTTTTCTTCACGGTCGCTTGAAGAATCTCTTCTCCTTTCATATATTTTGTCATGGTTGTTCCTTTGATTGTATCTTCTTCTTTTATTGTTGTTGTTTCTTCTGGTGTTGTATCGTGGCCTCTTTCTCTTCTCAGGAAAATCATGTGCATAATGACCTTTCTTGTGGAAGTTATACCATTCAATATGGGATAGTGATATTTCATTCCTTCCTTTTGAGCATTGAGAAGGAGGTTTTCTATAAGGGCCTCCTTTTGACCTCTTCCTTTTGTTATGGGTGATTTATGCATCATTCTCTCCTTCTTCATGCTTTTGAATTCTCCCTCTTGCTATCATTTTGTATTCTTCTTGACTAAGCTTTCCAACAATTTCATCAAATGACAGGAGAACGTTGTTGTTGATTGTAGTAATGAAGGTTTCCCAAATAGGAGGGAGACCTCTAAGAGTCACGACAACAAGCTCTTTGTCGAGAAAATTATCTCCAACCCTCTACAGTTGATCTCTAAGATGAGATATCCTCATAATGTATGACTGAACATTCATTTTCACTTCCTTGAGTTGATATTTCAATGTGATAATCTCATTCAGATTGTTGATTTCATACATGTTGACTATGTAGTCATACATGTCTTTAGACTTTCTTAAGTTCTCAACATATGCAAGTAAATGATCTTGTAAACCATTAGCTATAATTTTATTTTCTTTGGACTCAACTTTCTTGTATCTGTTATTGATAGAAGTGGAGGCATTTTCTAGAGGCTTGGGCATCCTTCCTTGAATGTATTCCAATACATTGTTGTTGTCAGCTATGATCTCAAATCTGACTTTCCATGCAGCAAAGTTTGATGCATCATCCAATTTTTCATGCTCCTTGAAGGTAGAGGAAGACATCTCGACTTTGGAAAGTAGATATGCTTACTAATAATGAGGACTCCACTGCTTGTCTTCTTTTGGGCTTGTCCTTTACCTTAGCTCTGATACCATGTTAAATTTTTCAGAATTTTCTATGTTGTATCAATTACTTTAGCCCAAATTACTTCATCATAAACAATGCATCCAACTATTAGCAGTGTAACTAAACATAAACTATAGTTGAAGATAGAACAATACATGTAGTGATAAAGAAGACAACAACACAACCATAAGAGACAGTAAATTGGTCCAAGACCAAGGAAAAAACCCCACAAGGGGGAAACCCTTTCAAATATTCTTCTTCAATAGATCGTCATAAAAAAATTTCAGCAGAGAGTACATTGAGCCCAATACATATGCAGCGGAAATATACAGATTAGATCTATAGATCTCCAGATCTGCAACATAAATAAACATGAATCCAATAGATCGTTGAAACCAAGTGATATCAACTGCAAAATCCTAGATCTAAATCTAGGATGTTATCAAAGACTAATCACAAACATCTGTGGTTGAGCCGCTAATGTCTATAACACTACGCAAGAAACTGAAGATGACCTAACTCATATCTGCTCAGAAAAATCTCTTAGTTGTGACCACAAGACGTTGTACCCGAGGTTATAGCTCCCTAGCCGCTAGCAGGACACACTGTGTCTGCAGCTCTTGCCCTGATCAGCCCAATCTAGCCTCAAAACCTTATTCGCAACCTTTCCATGCTCTACTCTCGGCTATGGAACCTTGGTTGCTAACTTTCCACGATGTGCCCATGACTCTGGCCCGATTTCAATATTTTTGTGCCTACGGCTATGATTTTGTACCCTGTGTGAGCTTCTTCCATCAAACTTGTGGAACTAAAATAGAATAGATGAACCAAGACAAAGACTGCAAGAAGAAAATCCCATGAGAGAATATGTGATAATGAACTTTAAGTTTCTTCTATTTATAGTTTTTGTGAGGGACCTCTTGGGGCTTTGACTAAATCCACATGTGTTGAGGCCAATCGATTCCATTTCATGAATAAATAAAATAATTCATAATTTAACTTCTACTTAACCGATTCGGGCGATCTATAGGTCGATTTTGGTCCTCTCGAAAATAGGAATCTATTGCAATTATAATATTGACTGGTTGAGATGTCCAAAGTGGAATTTTACCCTAGTTTCAAAAATTAACAATTAACTCCTAAAAGATAGGAATTATCCTATTTGCTTGCGCAATTCCCAAGGAATGATTCACTTGCTTAATTGTTAATCATGTACACTCAACTAGTATACAATTGATAATTACAATGTGCCTTTCCTTCCACTACAGCTAGGAAATTCAAATTTCATGCATGTTTGGGCTATTTTTAGCTTATTGACTAGTTAACTGAGAGATCAGTGAGTTAACAATAGTCATCACTACTCAACTAACCTTCAACTAACTCAACTAATGACTAGAGTTCAGTTAACTAAGTTCAACTAACAATAACTCAACTAAATTGTTATATCTTAGCAATCAACTCATGCACAACTCTACTCCAAGCCTACAAACTTGAATTTACTAAGTCAACTAGTAGACATAGACATGTCACACAATTTAACTGTAAATGTTGATGTGGAATTTCGAATTACTAAATTTGACTAAGGCACAAGTCAAATTTAACCTTTCTTACTACATTTCTAACATGCCCATCTGACATCTTCCTTATGGATTTGAGGGATATTTCTTTGCTTCTTCAGATGCTCGGATAAGTGAATTACATTTATCAATTTGAAAATGAATCGAGCATGCAACCAATTT
This sequence comes from Pinus albicaulis, assembly GCA_034641835.2. Lineage (NCBI taxonomy): Eukaryota > Viridiplantae > Streptophyta > Pinopsida > Pinales > Pinaceae > Pinus > Pinus albicaulis. The sequence continues at coordinate 999,203,593 of CM076580.1, read as the reverse complement.
GCATTTTGTTATATTTTATTTGGAAATTGCTTCTTGTATTTTCCATCTGAGCTAGCCTTAAGCTTAGAACAATTTAACCACCATCTCCCTAGATGCATGAATGTCTGCCTATCTGGGCCCACGCAATGATAATCAAGCTCTACATATTCCACACACCCACCCACCGAATGGATCATGTCATTTAAACCATTTGATTAATAACTAATAACACATTTGTTAATCCAACCATTTGCTTGAATAAAATCAATGTGCATACCCAGCACCATGTATGACCAAATCTCGTTTCAAGCTTGCTTAATCACCAATTAAGAAAGTTAATCATGTTTAACAAACAATTAAGGTAAAATTTGACAAATGAATTCTTTGAATAGATACTACTCGTTGTATCCAACGGACTCGTATGTTTGGATCCTATACATAGAGATATTTTGTTTTAATTTTTTATTAAATTTTATTAGAACAATAAACAATATTTGTTTGTCAAAAAACATTTACTCTATATATACGAATCACTTCGATGTGGAAAGGGTTGTTTGGATGAATTTGTATCGAAAGGAAAGTAGTATTATCTATCAATTATTTTGATAGATTTTGAAGATCTAAGGAGTATTTTTAGGAAGTCTACGTTTTGTTCAACAAAATTATACAAGTGATATACTATTATATATATGTATCTGTGATTTTAGTTGAATATGAACTTAGGATTTGATTAAATGTTTGTTGTACATGAATATTATGAATAATTAGTAAGCTCTTTTTAATTCTATAATTAAAACAAGTATTTATGCTCATCAATTTGTTTATGTTTAGATTATTTCAGTTGTTTGAATTGATTAACTTTCTATCTAATGTTTATGCTTCAAATTGAGTTTTTTTATCATTCGTGATGTAGATTAGTTGTATTTGTTTTAGAATAGACTTTATAATTAGTAAAGGAAATATAAAATAGAAAAACTCATATTTCTTTGATATTTTTTTATTAGAGTTTATTTCTTTAGGTAGCTTAGTTGAGTTTACATATCAATCATAAGTTAATTTATCCGGTTTGGTGAACACAATTGATTAAATTCGTAAATCTAATCTCAAATCAACAAGAAACACGAATAATTTCATGTCTAAAATTCTATTCAAATTCATTCAAATTTGTTATGAAATTACAAGAAATTCAAATCAGAGTGTAATACAAAAATAAAAATACACTAAAACCCTAAGGGCTAAAACCTGTTTGCTTTTAAAAAAAATCTAAGTTGTATGTACTAAAGGAATGTTGTCTCTAAATGTGAAACTTGACAATACCAATTAAGTTAGCTTTCTAAGGATGCTAAGAGTCACATTGTTAATTCACTTAACGCATTGTTTTTTAATAATGTTTTTCATTTTTATTTTAATAATATTTTTTATTTATATTTTTTATATTTATCTTCACAATTTTCATATGTTAATTTTTATTTATACCATAAACACTTAAATTATATAAATTTATATATTTATGAACAGTTAGAATAAAAGTCTAATATTTCAATAAAACATAAAAGTTAAATATATAAAAGAAACATGTGTAAATTAAAATATATATATTTTAATCTTTAAATTTTGTTGTGATTTGAATATACACTTAGTCTAATGATGTTTCAAAATTGACCAAAAAAACAATAGAAATTCTGACGAGATTGAAATAAAATTTGATAGAAATTTTGGGGATTTTGGGTCACAACTACCAAGTACAATGGAAATTTCAATGAGATTGTCATAAAATTTGGTAGAAATTTTAGGAAATTTGGGTCACAACTGCCAAATTTCAAGATTTTGGATGTCTTAGGGGTTTGGGATGTTGTTGAATCAATTTCTACCATTGAAAACAAGATTCACACACTCTTACTCTCACAATTTTTAAGGAAAAAGTGGTCATATTCCTAGGAGTTTTTGTTGTGCTAGAAAAATTTCCATCTAAATAGACAACACCTTTGAATATGTGTATGCCTGTGTTAATATGTGTAAATTAAAAATATATATTTTACTCTTTAAATTTTGTTGTCATTTAAATATATATGTGTTATTTTTTTATTTACACTATACATACTTAAATTATATAACTTTATATATTTATATATAATTATAGTAAAAGTATAATATTTTAATAAAATATAAAATTTAAATATATAAAAGCAATAAAAAAAATATATATATATATATTCTTTCAATAAAATATATAAAGTATATAAAAAAAGCACATATATTAAAAAATATATTTTAATCTCTAATTTTTATTGTTGTTTATTATTTTGGAATATATATAAAGAATATTTTATTTATATTATCCACACTTAAATTATATAAATTTATATATTTATAAACAAAATTTATAAAGCTTAGTGGTTAAGAGCATGTGTTTCATCCTAAGAGGTCACAGGTTCAAAACCAAAGGGGGTAGAGTATGTATGTGTCCCTTGTCCCACAAATAAGGGGGTTTCATAGGGGTAGAGTATGTATATGTCCCTTGTCCCACAAACAAGGGGGTCTCATACACCAATTTGTGTCTCACTTGGTTGTGTGTGGAGTACTTTTCCATATTTTGTGGATGGTAAATCAATGGGGTCTCATGTTAGAAGTGTTGTCATTGATGGCAAAGGACAACAACAGAGGCAAAGGAGAAGACAGTTTGGTGAATGGTGTAGTAACACTTACAGGGAGCATGAGGAGAACAGAGTGAAGTTATTTACACTACAGCAGCAAATATAAGGCTTGTAGAGATAGAATGAGAACTTGTAGAGACATATGAGAGTTTATTTACATTTGACAGGGCAGCAGACTATACATACAAAGAATACAAAGATCCAGAGGGTGTGTGTGTATCGTGACTCAGTTATAGTTTTGAAAGAACCTCCAACAGTGAAGAGCTCACAGAGAAAGTTTTGGACTATGCAGAAGATGAAAGGGGCACAAACTGTTAAGGAAGTATACAGGGCCACAGTGCGAAGTTGAAAAGCTATTGACATCTTTACATAGTTCCACCACATGTTTTATCTCATCCTATTGCAACTTTCATATATAGACACAGTGAGGGTTTCGAAGAACTTTCATATATAGACACAGTGAGGGTTTTGGAGAATCCCAAATACAAACCTGGAATGCACATTGTAATTTCTGATAGAACTGTTGGTTTAGCATGCGGAAGCGCCAAGAGTGCAATAGAATGTGTATAATAAAATGTTGAAAGGTCAAGACGGAACCCTGAGGGTAAGAGGTGGAACCGAGCTTTGAGCAGTGAAAACCTAATGGAGTTTGGGTGTTAAATCTTATGGTAGTGTCGTGTTAAATTAAGAATGAAACAGGGGTTTATATGTTAAGGCAGAAATGAGAAATGAAACCTTTGAACAGAGTATATATATGCATATATAACGAAGGCGCGAAGGATTTGAAGTGAACCATGAATATAAGTGGAACTCTGAATGTGAACAGTAAAACCAGAGGTGAGAAAACCGGCAGTATCGCGCGGTGTTTAAAGTGGTAAGTGGATTTCTCATTTCGAACGCAATCTATGTCTTTAATCAACACGTGTCCTAAGGTGGTTTTGTAAAAAAAAAAAATTTGCTCAATTTTAAAGTGTTAATATGTGTATCAATAAAAAACGCGAAACTCATTAAGGATCGTCGGATTGAGATTGAAGGAGCGATAAGCTCACGACCATTGGATGAAAGGGGTAGGTTAATGAATGGGATTGGTTCATTGTGTGAGTTAGAACGACTAACACCTGTGCACCTGATTTGCGCGACATTGCGTGATTGTCGTTGGATTGAAGGCTGGTAGTGCGATGAATCTATAGCCATTGGATAGCACGATGATTTATGATGGTGTGTTTTAAGTACTGTGGGCCCGAACGCTATAATATGTTGACATATATATATATTATCGTTGGATATATAATATATAGGGTCTTTGTTTTTAAGAAAATCGAAAGATTATATAGGACCTTAATATATAAATTATATGGGTTGGCCAAGGTTTGTGTTCAGTATCTGTTGATGTCGAGGTTTGTAGTGTTGATTGTCCATATGTATGTTTATAAGAAGCAAAGCGCCTTTGGATGTGCAAAAAGGATTAAGGTGTGAATAATCATTTAATCGAGAGGTTTGTGAATATGCTGTGGGACCCAACCGGACCTTAACATATGTCGGAGTAGTAATAAATTCCAATGCTTATTATATGTTTGATGGCTGGTACTTTGGGTTAAATAAAATTCAAGTATTTAATCCAAATACTCTTAAGAATAGGTCCTCATATGGTGAAATTGTAAAGTCGATATTAATCATGAGGATTGGGAAAAGCTTCCGAAACTAAAACGAACATTGGCTGGATTTTATTAAACGAACATTGTATATGCTTGAGGGTTTATAATCTTATTAAAGGAAGGTTCCGCACAGTATTGAAATTGTCAATTGAGATTATTGAGAGTTGCCCAGATTGTGCATTGTATTGGAGGATAGATTAACCATTGGGGTTATGGTTTATAAGGTTTGAATATTTAATTAGAATGTCGAGAATGAACATTAATTTGCATGAAATATTAGAAGGAGAGAACCTAGCATAGAGGGCTTATTTTGGGTTTATAACCATGGTGATATTAAAGCCTCCACATTCATTTATTTATATTTCCAGTGAAGGAAACCAAAGCATTGGAATTTGCCAAGTTTTTGAAATCAACAGTTATGTTAAAAGACAGTTATATATGCAGCAGTTATACAACTGCAATGAACAAGGAAGATGCAAAAACGAAAAAGACAGAGATAGAAAAAGGGTATTGTAAAAAAAAGACAGAGAAGAATTATTGAATGGGGTTGATTTGAAATTTATACTATAACTGAATGAAAAGTTTTTTTTAATGTTTTACATTATTTGTGATGTAATTGGCAAGTCTCCGGAGAAAAACAAATCCCACTGTAAAATTGAAATGAATACATATTTCTGAATAAGCTGATAAAAGAAATGAGAGTGCAAAATTGAAGCAGAGGAAATAAATAAGGCAGACATGAAGTCTAGAGGACAGTAGTAAAGAAGGTACAGAACAGGGTTGATATCCAAGGTAAATCAGCAAATATTTCTCTTATGAGAAGTGACGGAGTTGGAGCTTCCTTGCAAGTTGTAGCTTGCAGGATTTGAGGTTGGAGCCTCCTATAGGTTGGTGCCTACAGAAAATCAGTGGTGAGAGGGAGTTGGAGCTTGCCTTTGCATCACAACAATAATAAGATGTGGTTTTCTCCCTTTATGGGTTTCCACTTATATCTATTTTCTATTTGTGTGATGTTTATGTGTTGGTATGGTTATTCAGTTTGATTAATACTTGCTGCTCTCATAATAAGTCTGCTATTACATTATCTTAACACTTATGCTCATATATTAAGGTTGTTCACTTATAAAGTTGATCATGAAGTTAAATTGTAAACAAATTAAATTGAAAGTTTAAAAAGTTCATGAATGTGTTAAACTGATTCACTCCCCCCCCCCCCCTCTCAATTTAACTAAGGTTTCAACAATTGGTATCAAATCAGGTTCCTTTTGTAGCACTTTAACAACTGAAAGGAGATCCTAGGTCCCCAGGATGGCTAGTCAAGAAGGATCCTCAACTAACAACTCCCCTTTCTTCACTGGTGCAAATTATGCCTTCTGGAAAATCAGAATGAGAACATACATAATTTCTTTAGGAATATAAGTTTGGGCTGCTGTGGAATTTGGATATGACCCGAAAGAAAATGTCTTAGAGAAAGAAGCCAAACAAGATTTTGTGGCTAATGCAAAGGCCATGAATGCAATCTTGAATGGACTGTGTGAGGCATAATTCATCAAAGTAATGCACAACAAGACTGCCAAAGAAATGTGGGAAACTCTAGAAAATATCCATGAGGGAGACAAAAAGGTGAAGACAGCCAAACTTCAAGTCTATAGAGCCCAATTTTAAAATTTAAAGATGAATGATGATGAAGACATTGCTAGTTTCTTTTTAAGGGTTGCAGAAATTGTAAATAATATGAAAGCTCTAGGAGAAACCATACAAGAATGTGTAATTGTTCAAAAGATCCTAAGATCTCTGCCATCTAGTTTTAATCCCAAGGTTTCTGCCATAGAAGAAACAGCAGATTGGGAAACCTTGACCATGAATCAGCTACTTGGAAAATTAACAGCCTATGAGATGAGACTACCACAGAGAAAGTCAAATCTAAGGGAGGCATCCTTTAAGACAGAGAAGAAGAAAGAAGAAAAAGAAGATATATGATCCTGCTCTGATGAAGAAGAGGCCAAATTTATCAAAAAATTGGATAAAGGTTCAGGTAAATATAAAGGTAAACTTCCATTTAAATGTTTCAATTGTGGAAGAGTTGGACACTATGCTTCTAAGTGTCCTTATAAGAAAACAAAGAATCAGACTCAAGATTCAGAGAAAACCATACCAAGGAACTGGCAGAAAGGGAAGAGATTCAATAGAAAATCTTTCTATGCTCAACAAGACAGCAGTGCATCTAAAGATTCAGCTGAATTCTCAAGTGAAGAAGGAACATCTAAATTTGTATTAATGGCTATAGAAGAGTTGGAAGAATTTTTTCTAGAAGATGAGGAAGAAGGTGAAGTGGACCTCGAGGAGGAGCTTAGAAGTACCTTGGAGGAAATTGACAGACTCAAACTGAAGTGCAGAAAACAAAAAGACATTCTCCTCAAATATGTAAGAGAAGAACAAAATTCAAAAGCCCTCATTCAGTTGAAAGTAGAGCTTGAATAAGCCAAGAAGGTAGAAGACATTTTACTTAAGCAAATTAAGGATAAAACTCAGGAACAAGAGAAATTGGAAGAAGAAGTAGTATGCTTAAGGAAGAAATTAGAAAATGCCCAGAGGAAAATAAACACTTCTCAAATGACAAGTTTTGGTAAGTTGAATGAAATTCTATATGCTCAAATATCTCCTCTAATAAAAACTGGAATAGGCTATGAAGGAGAATCAAGCAAAAGCAAAGAAAAAGAAAACAAAAAGATCATTTTTGTAAAAGCAGATGAAGATATAAAAGCAACTCAGGAGATTTCTAAAGAAGAAGAAATCTGCAATGAAGTAGATAGAAATCAGAAGGAATCACAAATGACAAAGGATGAAATAAATAAACCGTCAACTGAAAAGGGCTCATATACTCCTGAATATGTCAAATTTGGAAGCCATCAAAGGAGAATTTTTCCTCCTATGAAAAATGCCACCTATTATGCCTGTCACAAACCGGGACATATTGCTGCATATTGTCATACAAGAAGAATAAATACAAACCAGCAAAGGATGCAAACAGTGAAAAGTTTTCCTCAAGCAAACAAATGAAGAAGACAACCTTTCATCAGGTATGCAAATTGTTTTTATGGATATTGTTTTTACTGTAAAGAATTTGGCCATAAAATCATAGAATGCAGAAAATATGGACAAAGACTGATGTTCAAAACCTCAAGGAGGTTTATGAATCATGGAGAGTTTACTCATACTTATAATTCTGCTAAAGATATACTCAAATGCCATGTATGCAATAAAAGTGGACATATGTCTTCCAAATGTCCTCTCAGAGAATGTGGTTCATCACCTCAAAAAAGGTACCAAACAAGAGGATGCTTGCAGTGGAAAAAGAAGGTGAATAAATGTGACTTGGCTCTAATAGCTCAAGATCTGAAAAGCCAATGGTATTTGGACAGTGGCTGCTCAAAGCATATTTCTGGAGATAGAAGCAAGTTTATAACCTTTGATGAAAAGAAATCTGGAAATGTTACTTTTGGCAATGATAAAGCAGGAAAAATCAAAGGAAGAGGCTCAGTCAGTCTAGATAATGGGAGAGGAAAAGCCCGGGATGTACTATTTGTGGATGGGCTGAAAGCAAATCTGCTGAGTGTCAGTCAAATGTGTGATAAAGGTTATGAAGTTATTTTTGGAGGACAGGGTTGTGAAGTAAGATCAAGCACCACTGGAAAGACCCTGATCAAAGGTGTTCGAACAGAAAGCAATGTCTATGTAGTGAAAGAAGAAAATGAAGGATGTCACTTTAGCAAATTTGAGGAGTCATGGTTATGGCATAAGAGATTGGGACACCTAAACTTTGATCATATCATAAGTCTAGGCAAAAAGAATGTAGTCAGAGATATGCCAGCCATAAAGAAGCCTTCAAATACAATATGTAAATCCTGTCAGCTAGGTAAGCAGACCCGCACATCCTTCAAAACCAAAGAGAAGCTATCTACAAGCAGACCTCTTCAACTTGTTCACATGGATCTATGTGGGCCTTCAAGAACCAAAACACCAAGTGGAGAATCCTATTTCATGCTAATAATAGATGAATTTTCTGGAATGACATGGGTTGCATTTCTCAGACACAAATCGGAAGCACTTGAGAAATTCAAGATATTCAAGGCATTGGCAAAAAATCAAACAGGATGCAAGCTAAAGTGCATCAGATCAAACAGAGGAGGTGAATTCACAGACTATTATTTTTCAGATCTATGTAATGAGCATGGGATAAAACAACAGTTCACAATTGCAGGAACATCTCAGCAAATTGAAGTGGCAGAGAGACAAAACAGGTATGTACAACAGATTGCCAGAGCCATGATGCAAGAAAGTAACATTCCTCAAACCTTTTGGGCAGAAGCAGTACACACAGTTGTGCATATCCTAAACAAAGCTCATTTAAGACCAAACAATGACAAGACTCCTTATGAACTATGGCATGGAAAACCAGCATCAATCAAGCACTTTAGAGTCTTTGGAAGTAAATTTTTCATAAAAAATAATGATGAAAATCTGGGAAAGTTTGATGCAAGAGCAGATGAAGGAATATTTTTAGGATATGCATCCAAGAGTGAAGGTTACAGGTGCTACAACAAAATACTTCACAAAATTGTGGAAAGTATTGATGTAAGATTTGATGAAGAACTATCAGACAAGACAAGAAGTACAGATTGCAGCAATCCTCCAAAATATCTTGAAGAAGAGAATCAAGATGATGATGAAATAAGAAAGACAATAGAAGATACTGAACTGAAATCAAAAGGCCCCTCAAGATACACTCAAAAGAACCATCCAAAATATCAAATCATTGGGGACAAGAGTGTAGGTGTACAGACAAGAAGACAACTAATTGAACAGACAGAAGAGGTATACCTAGCAATGTTATCACAAATAGAGCCAAAGAAGTTTGAAGAAGCTAGCAAAGACAAACATTGGGTGAATGCTATGAATGAAGAATTGGACCAAATTGAGAAGAACAACACCTGGGAACTAGTTCCAAGACCCAGAGAGAAAAATATCATTGGCTCAAAATGGGTATTCAAGAATAAGATGAATGAACAAGGACATGTAATCATAAATAAATCCAGACTTGTATGCAAGGGATATTCACAGGTTGAAGGTCTTGATTATGATGAAACATTTGCCCCTGTAGCTAGAATGGAAGCTATCATACTGTTTTTAGCTTTTTCTTGCTATCATGACTTCAAGGTATATCAAATGGATGTAAATTCTGCCTTTCTGAATGGAGATTTAGAGGAAGAAGTCTACATGGAACAACGAGAAGGGTTCTCCTTAATAGATAATGCAAACTATGTGTGCATATTAAAGAAAGCATTATATGGGCTAAAACAAGCTCCTCGAGCATGGTATTCAAGGCTGGACAAATACTTGCAAAAACAAGGGTTTAAGAAAGGAGGAGTAGACAGCAATTTGTACATAAAAGCAAATGAAAATGAACTTCTGATTGTAGTAGTGTATGTAGATGATATCATGTTTGGAAGCAGCGAAGATGAGTTAACAAAAGGATTTGCTGAAGAGATGAAATCAGAGTTTGAGATGTCTATGATTAGAGAATTCACCTTTTATCTAGGACTTCAAATTCAACAAAAGAACACAGGCACATTCATCTCACAAGAAAAATACTTAAAAGAGATGCTGAAAAGGTTCAAAATGAAAGACTGCAAACCTGTGTCAACTCCCATGACAACTGAGTGCAAAGTTTGTGCAGATGATGGATCAACTGATGTAGATCAAAAACTTTACAGATCCATGGTTGGAAGTCTATTATACCTAATAGCTTCTAGACCAGACATTGTGCTCGCTGTAGGACTTGTGGCAAGATATCAAGCAGCACCAAAACAAAATCACTTATTATCAATTAAGAGAATATTCAGATATCTACAAGGGACTGCACATCATGGGCTATGGTATCCAAAAGGCAAAAATTTCATTTTGACAGCATATACAGATGCAGATTGGGCCGGCTGTGTTGATGACAGGAAAAGCACAAGTGGAGGTGCATTCTATTTAGGAGAAAGTATGGTGGCATGGCTAAGCAAGAAACAAACATCTATCTCTCTATCTACAGCAAAAGCAGAGTACATAGCAGTAGCAGCTTGTTGCACACAAGTCATGTGGATGAAACAAACCCTCCAAGACATGAAGGTAAGCATTGATGAACCTATCTCTATCAAATGTGATAATACAAGTGCAATAAGTATATCAAAGAATCTTGTGCTTCATTCAAAAACTAAACACATTTCAATCAAGTATCATTTTCTTAGAGAACAAGTAGCTCAAAAGGTAGTGAAGTTGGAAGATGTGCCAACAAAAGAACAAATAGCAAATATATTTACCAAACCTCTTGCTAGAGAACCATTTGAGTATTTGAGAGATAGACTAGGGGTGGTGTCTGTAGATGCTACTCTCTGATATGAAGAGAAAGCATCATTTCAGGGGGAAAACAGAAAAGAAAACATCATTCCAATTAACAAGGAATGCCACAAAGAGCATGGAACAGGTCCTCAAGTTCAGAATATCAACCCTTTGCCATTGATGTCAAAGGGGGAGGAAAAGCTACAGACAGAGAATATGTTAAAAGGCCGAGTAGAGGAAGTGTATTGCCATCAATTCCAAAGGGGGAGACTGTTAGAAGTGTTGTCATTGATGGAAAAGGACAGCAGCAGAGGCAAAGGAGAAGACAGTTTGGTGAATGGTGTAGTAACACTTACAGGGAGCATGAGGAGAACAGAGTGAGAAGTTATTTACACTACAGCAGCAGATATAACGCTTGTAGAGACAAAATGAGAACTTGTAGAGACAGATGAGAGTTTGTTTACATTTGACAGGACAGCAGAATATACATACAGAGAATACAAAGATCCAAAGGGTGTGTGTGTATCGTGACTCAGTTATAGTTTTGAAAGAACCTCCAACAGTGAAGAGCTCACAGAGAAAGTTTTGGACTATGCAGAAGATGAAAGGGGCACAAACTGTTAGGGAAGTATACAGGGCCACAGTGCGAAGTTGAAAATCTATTGACATCTTTACATAGTTCCACCACCTGTTTTATCTCATCCTATGGCAACTTTCATATGTAGACACAGTGAGGGTTTCGAAGAATCCCAAATACAAACCTAGAATGCGCATTGTAATTTCTGATAGAACTGTTGGTTCAGCATGCGGAAGCACCAAGAGTGCAACAGAATGTGTATAATAAAATGTTGAAAGGTCAAGACGGAACCCTGAGGGTAAGAGGTGGAACCGAGCTTTGAGCAATGAAAACCTAATGGAGTTTGGGTGTTAAATATTATGGTAGTGTCATGTTAAATTAAGAATGAAACAGGGGTTTATATGTTAAGGCATAAATAAGAAATGAAACCTTTGAATGGAGTATATATATATATATATAACGAAGGCGCGAAGGATTTGAAGCGGAACCATGAATATAAGCGGAACCCTGAATGTGGACAGTAAAACCAGAGATGAGAAAACCAACAGTATCGTGCGATGTTTAAAGTGGTAAGTGGATTTCTCATTTCGAACGCGATCTATGTCTTTAATCAACACGTGTCCTAAGGTGGTTTTGTAAAACAACTTTTTTCGCGCAATTTTAAAGTGTTAATGTGTGTATCAATAAAAAACACAAAACTCATTAAGGATCGTCAGATTGAGATTGAAGGAGCGATAAGCTCACGACCGTTGGATGAAAGGGGTAGGTTAACAAATGGGATTGGTTCATTGTGTGAGTTAGAACGACTAACACCTGTGCACCTGATTTGTGCGACATTGCGCGATTGTCGTTGGATTGAAGGCTGGTAGTGCGATGAATCTATAGCTGTTGGATAGCACGATGATTTATGATGGTGTGTTTTAAGTACTGTGGGCCCAAACACTATAATATGTTGACATATATATATACTATGGTTGGATATATAATATATAGGGTCTTTGTTTTTAAGAAAATCGAAAGATTATATAGGACCTTAATATATAAATTATATGGGTTGGCCAAGGTTTGTGTTCAGTATTTGTTGATGTCCGGGTTTGTAATGTTGATTGTCCATATGTATGTTTATAAGAAGCAAAGTGCCTTTGGATGTGCAAAAAGGATTAAGGTGTGAATAATCATTTAATCGAGAGGTTTATGAATATGTTGTGGGACCCAACCGGACCTTAACATCTGCCGGAGAAGTAATAAATTTCAATGCTTATTATATGTTTGATGGCTGGTACTTTGGGTTAAATAAAATTCGAGTATTTAATCCAAATACTCTTAAGAATAGGTCCTCATATGGTGAAATTGTAAAGTCGATATTAATCATGAGGATTGGGAAAAGCTTCCTAAACTGAAACGAACATTGGCTAGATTTTATTAAACGAACATTATATATGCTTGAGGGTTTATAATCTTATTAAAGGAAGGTTCCGCACAGTATTGAAATTGTCAATTGAGATTATTGAGAGTTGCCCAGATTGTGCATTGTATTGGAGGATAGATTAACCATTGGGGTTATGGTTTATAAGGTTTGAATATTTAATTATAATGTCGAGAATGAACATTAATTTGCATGAAATATTAGAAGGAGAGAACCTTGCATAGAGGGCTTATTTTGGGTTTATAACCATGGTGATATTAAAGCCTCCGCATTCATTTATTTATATTGCCAGTGAAGGAAACCAAAGCATTGGAATTTGCCCAATTTTTGAAATCAGCAGTTATGTTAAAAGACAGTTATATATGCAGCAATTATACAACTGCAATGAATAGGGAAGATGCAAAAACGAAAAAGACAAAAATATAAAAAGGGTATTGTAAAAAAAAGATAGAGCAGAATTGTTAAATGGGGTTGATTTGAAATTTATACTGTAACTGAATGAAAAGTTTTTTTAATTGTTTTACATTGTTTGTGATGTAATTGGCAAGTCTCCGGAGAAAAACAAATCCCACTGTAAAATTGAAATGAATACATATTTCTGAATAGGCTGATAAAAGAAATGAGAGTGCAAAATTGAAGCAGAGGAAATAAATAAGGTAGACATGAAGTCTAGAGGGCAGTAGTAAAGAAGGTATAGAACAGGGCTGATATCCAAGGTAAATCAGCAAATGTTTCTCTTATGAAAAGTGAGGGAGTTGGAGCTTCCTTGCAAGTTGTAGCTTGCAGAATTTGAGGTTGGAGCCTCCTGTAGGTTGGTGCCTACAGAAAATCAGTGGTGAGAGGGAGTTGGAGCTTGCCTTTGCATCACAACAATAATAAGATGTGGTTTTCTCCTTTTTATGGGTTTCCACTTATGTCATTGTCTGTGTGTGATGTTTATGTGTTGGTATGGTTATTCGGTTTGATTAATACTTGTTGGTCTCATAATAAGTACGGTATTACACTATCTTAACACTTACCTTTGCTCATATATTAAGTTTGTTCACTTATAAAGTTGATCATGAAGTTAAATTGTAAGAACGATAGCATTGGGTCATTGGTCTCAGGGAAGTGCCTGGGAAAGCCCCGATTCACCCCCCCCCCCCCCCCCTCATTTTAACTAAGGTTTCAACATCTCATACACCAATTTGGTGTGCTTTTCCATATTTTGTGAGACCGTGCCCCAAGGGAATCAAAGAGACTCAAACCCGTGATTGGCAACAATTAACAACAATATTAAAAAAAAATCACCATTAGCTGTAGATCGCTTGAGCTAAGCCTTGGGAATGACTATATATATATATGCATGCCTTGGGAATGACTATATATATAAGAGTTACAACAATTCTTAACATTATATATATAAGAGTTACAACAAATTTTGGATATATATATATATATATATATGCCTACCTTGGGAATGACTATATATATAAGAGTTACAACAATTCTTAACATTATATATATAAGAGTTACAACAAATTTTGGATATATATATATATATATATATATATATATAATTTTCAAAAAAAAAAATGTCAAACTTAACATTGGATTTCATTTTCAAAATTTTAACTACCAAATTTTAAATTCGTTAAACACCAACACGAATCAGAGGGCTTATGTCACAAGAACTACTACAAACATTTGTAGTTTCTTAATAAACCTACATTTGGAGAGTTCTTTTTATCCTCCTATTTGTAACAACAAGCTTCACAAACACCAGCATAGTAGGATACAAACTTAAATAACAACAAGCTTCACAAACACCAACATAGTAGGATACAAACTTAAATAGATTTATATAATAGATATTTAAGATAATTAAGTTAGAGGGTAATAATAATAATATTAGGAATAGTAAGTTTGATATTTATTGTAAGTTAGTTTAAGATACGACAATCAGGTTATAACAATGAGTTCCACCACACCAAATGAGTAAGGGTAAAATTGAAGTCTTGATTGGGTGGTAACTCCTTGTTGGAAGCTAAATTTTTCCCACCTATCAAAAAACATTATTTTAATGTATTGATAAAAATAATCTATATTGAAGCTCTGCAACTTTGCCACTTCTTCCATTTGAATTTGAAAACCCTAATATTTGCTAGTGCATCATCCGCCTTTCTGTTGTCAATCAATGGCGATAGAATTGGGGGGTGTATATGGCCCCCCTATTTCCTAGAAAAAGCTTTTCTCTCATCGGTCCAAAACCTTAAAGCAAATCTTCGGTCAAGAGAGTTGCAGCAGAAGTTCGTCAAAAAGGAAGCGAACATTTTGTCTGTTGTTTTGCGTCAGAACTTTCATAGGACTTCATTGACCTATTCTAATAGAGCTTTGGTCTGAAATTTTATGGGCGTGTGACCCTCCCCCAAGTCAATGGAATAGTGGATTAGCCGCACCTGGAAGCAAATGATGAAAGATAAAATTGTAGTTTACGCTGTTGCAAACGACTTTTTCACTCTTTTGTTTGAAAACAAGGAGGAAGGGACGTGATTTTTCGTAATGGCCCTTATTTCTTTACTATTTAGTGTAAGAGGTAGGCATGTACCTCCACGCTTGGACTATCAACTTCAATCCTAATGAGGAGGTTAACAAGGCGATTCTAGTCTATCTAAGGTTTCCTCGACTCCCTCTCCTACCCTTAGAAAGAAAGGTGGAAAACTTGTTTGTGACCCTTGCCAAGAAAGAATGGAGGATTTTATTAGTGATTGGATCTATTGGATATTGCTCCAGAAAAAGGAAAGTTCATGTGGACGAATAGGAGAAGTGGATTTGGGTTCATAGCATCCATGCTTGATCGCTTCCTTATTCACAACAGTTGGATCCTAAAAGGAATATATTACTACTCCAACATCCTAGCTAGAGGAGACTCGAATCATAAATCAATTGGGTTGGTTTTGGACCTCCCTGAGGATTTGGGACCAATCTCCTTTCACTTCAATCCTGGTTGGCTTCACTCTGATGGTGTCTCTGACTTAATCATTCAAGCTAGACTCTCCCAGTCACGGGCTCCTCGGCCTATGTTTGGGAATCAAAATTAAAGTCAATCAAGCAAGCTCTTAGAAACTGGGCTAAGCTTCACTACAAGCATCTGAGTCAAGAAAAAGCAGAGCCACTAAAGCAGATGGAAAGTCTTCAAGCTCAAGTGGAGAAAAACCTCGTCAGGGGTGAACATTTTGAAAAGGAGAAACAAATGAGCTAAGTCACCTAATACGGGGATACGGGGATACCGAGATTCGAAGTATCGAATACGGGTACGGTGACCCCGAAACAGGATACTTCTAGGATATGTTACGTTATATATTATTTTATTATATATATATATATATATATATATTAAAAATTAGATATTTTTTGCACAAATTCATACAAAATTCATTGATTCAAACATAGATATTAGATACTCATGAGTCATACATCATCATTGATACTATAATACAAATTACAATGATACATTGATACACCATACATGATACAATCGTCAAATTTACTCATAAAGACAAGATTGAAGATAGTAAGATACTGTAGTTTTTTCATTAAGTCATCAGAATCAAAATGTGTTACATAAGAACATTGCCAATGGCAAATAGAAATAGAAAATACAAAATCAACTACAGTCTACAAGACTACAAGCCTGAAGCCTCAATGAGTCAGAGTCATCAATCCTCATAATCAGCATCACTGTCCAAATCCTGATCATCATGCTCACCACTGCTCTCCTCTGCCTCTGATGCATCCTCCTCCTCTATCATCTCTGCATCTGCTCGTGTGGAGGATGAACCCTCTAATCCATCATCAAATCTGACAGGCTCTAGCACTGGCGCATTGAGATCCAAGTTGGCCATTGCCAACTCAACACTGCTGTCCAGACCCATATCATCAGGAAAGACATCCCACATCTTTGTCTTTCCCTTCAACCACTCCTCCCTCTGCCTGTAGATGAGACGAAGGTTGGTGTGCACATACACCATTGTCTCTGCCCTGGACTGCTCAAGCTTGCTCCTCTTCACACTATACAAATTCCCATATGTGCTCCAATTCCTCTCGCAACAAGAGGATGAAGTCACCTGAGAGAGGAGCCTCATGGCTAACTGCTGTAGAGGAGGGCTTGTTGCCCCATGAGTTGCCCACCAAGAATGGGGCTTCTTAGCCCCCCTGTCTCGAATCAAATCATACCCTCCAAATCGCCCCCTGTCAATGGAAAAATCTGCAAAGGCATCTTCCACCTCATCAAGGGATGCCGTATCCTGAAAAATCCTCCTCAATGCATCTTTCCTCCCCTGTGAGATTTCAGCATCCATGTGAGGAGGGAATCTGCGGGAAGGTCCACCATTCAGCCACTCATGGCTGTAGTATTTTGGGTTCAAGGAGTGAGCCAAACAATGTAAAGGTGTGCAATTCTTGTCCCATCTGCTGACAAGAATATCCTGTATGACGGTGAAGAAGGCCTCAGGTGATGTCTCATACTCTGGGCACTCACTCTGTAAAATAATGGTCCTCACAGACTCAATCATGGAATCCCATCCCTCATAAACCTCTCCTAGGATGGGTTGGTCTGTATCTGCAAATCTGAGCAAGGAAATGATAGACTCCATGATCTGAATAATTAGATCTACCTTCTCCCACCATATATCATCCAACACTATGTCCTTCACCTTCTTTGAGGCTGCTTGATCCGTCTTTCTCCAAAAAGACCAAAACTCTGAAATAACCATAGACCCAAGAGCGGTCTTGGCCTCCCTCAACCTCTTCAACATGATGAATGAAGAGGCAAACCGTGTATCTGCAATCTTCAACAATGATAGATTGTTGTACTCCTTGTAGATAGTGAGGGAATTTGTATGGTTTGTTACAAAGTTGCGGATATGTCGTGCATCCTCAATAGTGGCTCCAATCCAAAGCACATCAGAAGCAATAGATTTCAGTGCCAAGTTCAATGAATGGACAATGCAAGGTGTCCAAAATACTTGTGGATATTTTTGCTTCCACAATCATGCCAGCAGCCTTGCAAACAGGTGCATTATCTGTAATGATTTGCACACAGCAATCCACACCTACACTTTCAATAACTTTGAGAAATAACTCACCCATATATTGTGCATCCTTGTACTCTCCAAGTGCATCCACTACTTTCAAGAAAACTGCACCATTCGTGGATGACACCATGAAGTTAATGAGTGGGTGGCGTGCTGGATCTGTCCATCCATCAGAAACAATGCTAACCCCAGATGTTGGCCATGCTGATTTAATAGGCTCAAGCATTTTATCCACCTCTTTCTTTGCCTTTGTCAACAATGTGGTTCTGAGCTTCTCTGACCCAGGAGGCACATACCCTGATGGAGCCCCATGACAAAGAGCTCGACACATCTCAATAAATCGAGGTGACCGTGCAACATTAAAGGATATGAAGTTCTGATAGAAAAAAAATGCAATGGTGAGGTCAAGCTCTTCCCTTTTCTCGTTTTGGAAAATCTTGTCCATTGGACCAACTGCAGTTGCCTTTCTCTTTGCTAATTCTCCCCTGCTAGAAGTCTCAAAAGGGAACTTGTTGTTGCTTTTCCTCAAGAATGGAAGGGGGTCATCAGTCTTGGATTTTTTTGATTTTGCTGCCACATTTGCCTCACCAATACTCTGCTCTTTCTCCAATTTCTTCCTATCTGGCGATTCAATTGTTGTACAACATTTAACGCACAACCTGGAATACCCAACAAATGAGCTTTCACACGGAAATATGTGCCATTGAAATGGCCATTGCAAAAATTGCATTTCCATGAACAATTTCCTCCTCCCTTTTTTGCTGCCCCTTCCTCTCTTGTCGCATATTTCCACAATGGGTATTTGGGGTCAACAATTTGTTTTCCCTGCACATTTAAAGCTATTGTTGCAGCCCCACTTCCAATGGATGGAATACTTGCAGACCCTAATGAAAGAGGGACAGGAGGGGCACCTCCAATGGAGACATTCTTCCCCTTTCTTTGCCCCTGTCTTGCTGCCTTTGATTGAGCCATGAATACTGTAAAAAATAAAAAAAAACAACTAAATATATAAAACATATGCACATGCAAACACTAACAACAAACTAAATGCAAAATATAGAGGGACAATGCACTTACCGGATGCTCGAATCTCTTCGAAAGAACTCCCTTTCTCCTTGCTCACACTTGCTCCTTGCTCACACTAGCTCTCCTTCTCACTTCACAAATGATATGGATGAGAAAATAGAGAAGAAGAAACGCACTTTATAAAAAAATTAGTGCGATTTTGCTTGCCGCGGGCCTGACTATACGGGATACGACGTATCCGACGGGGTATGGTCGGGATACGGCATATCCCTTTTCGGACACGCCGTATCTCGACCGTACCCCGTACGGATACACCATATCCTTTGAATTGGGGCCAAATCTGGTACGGGTAGGTGTCCAATACGGGGATTCGGGGATTCGATGGCATTTTAGGAGTATCCGATGACTTAGCAAATGAGCAATTGCATCCTCACGCTAAACAGGCAAGAGGAAGAGCACTGGAGATTGCAGTCTAGAAGCCTTTGATTAAAAGTTAGAGATTGTAATACATCCTTCTTCCACAAGCAAGAAAAGGCCCAAGAAATTAGAAACATGGTCAAGGAGATCGTTCTGGAAGGTAAGTCAAAAATATCTACCCTTTCGGAAATTAAACAAAAACCTACTCTTTTCTTAAGAAATTATATTAGGAAAACAATGAGAATGACCCCAGGGAAGTTGAATCCTTCAGAGGTTTCCTACCCCCGTTGTTTCTAGTTCTAATAATGACTTCCTAATGAGACCAATAGAAGAAGACGAGGTCATCGAAGTCATTTAGTCACTCGATCCAGATAAATCCCCAGAGGCCCAAATGACTTTCCAATATAATTCTATCATTTGTTTTGGTTTGTAATAAATAAGGACCTAACGAGGGAAATATGAACTCCTTTCTCGCCCTTATACCAAAAGAAAATAAGCCCACATATTTCTCTCATTTCATACCCATATCCTTGTGTAATTATTCATATAAGATCCTCACCAAATCCATTTCCAACATACTCAGAACTCTTCTCCCTACAATCATCTACGAAAATCAAGGTGGCTTTCTCCAACATCGTCAAATCTTGGATAATGTCATTCTCATTCAAGAGGCTATCCAACCAAGTAAACTCAGTGGGGAGCTTGGTATAGTCATCAAATTAGACATGGAAAATGCTTTCTACTGTGTTCGACATTCCTTCCTCATTGCAATATTTGGAAAACTTGGTTTTGGGAAAGATTTTATAATGTGGATAAAATCCTGTATCGGGAGACCCTGGATCGCCCCTTTTTTCAATGAACGTATTTGTCCTTCTTCCCTGCCTCCAGAGGCCTCTGGCAGGGTTTTGCCCCCTTTGCCCTCTTCTCTACATTATTGTGGTTGAATCTTTGAGTAGGAACTTGGAAGTGGCCCGCCTACAAGGAAAGATAAAAGGATTAAGCATAGTGACTAAATTCAAGGATGTTAATAATTCACAGTTTGCCGATGACACCCTTTTAATGGGAGGTGCCTCATGATAAATCGCTATTAGATTGAAAAGGATCCTAGATAAGTATTTGGGTCTCTCCGGGGGAAGCATCAACAAGAAAAAAAACCAACTGTATGGGTGGAACGGCTCCTCCCAAACTCGCCAGGAGATAGCCATGGTTTTATAATTTTCCTTAAGGATGGAGTGGGACTACTTTAAATATCTCAACATCCCAATCTCTCTCGCCTCAACAAATCTAGATCGTTGAGAGGAAATCCTTAATAAATTCAAGAAGAAAATTCAGGGTTGGGGGCTCAGTGGCTCTCATCTGCAAGAAGAGTGATTTGGTCAAGTCGGTTATTTCCTCCCTTCCAATTTACCTCTGTTCAGGCTTACTTGCACCCAAATCTATTCTAACGTAACTGGGAATTTTAATCTACAGATTTCTTTAGCAGGGAGGCAAGAACAACCAAAGAAAAATTCATCTCATCCTGTGGAACACAATTCGACTGCCAAAATCCAATGGAGTTCTGGCAGTGAAGGACCCTCTCTATATTAATCTAGCCCTGGGAGCAAAACTAGTATGTAGAATAGTTATAGACACAAAGAAGTGGTGGAAATCGGCACTAATTCAAAAATATTTCAAAAGGAATCATATGGTCAAAGCGGAAAATGCCTCTTAGACAGGACTCGGTTCAAAGATTTGGGCTTTAAGGAAGTTTCCCCCTTAATTGTAGATCATTTAAGCTGGTGATCGGGGAAGGAGCTAGAATTAACATCTGGAATGATTCCTTTTCCTCTTCATGCCCAATCAAGAATCTTAAAGAACCCAAGGATTTAAGGCAGTGGATGCTAAAAAGTGGTTATAAAGAATTAATGGACATCTCAGATCTTCTGATTCATCTATTGGCTCAATGGCATACCCTCATCCATGACTTAAAAGGTATGGCCCCTGCCTCAGCAAAATAAGGATTGTCGTATTTGGACAAAGAGCTCCACTCAAAAATTTTCAGTTCGGGAGGGATATTCCCTACTAATGAAGCGTCTCTCGCATCCCCCTCCAAATCAAATATGGGCTAGTATCTTGAGTAAAGACAGCATCCCAAAAATTAGCACCTTTTGTTGGGATTTAGTGCATGAGAAAATCCTAACTTTCGAAAAACTCAGGAGACGAAATATCATTAGGCCAACAAGATGCATCTTATATTGCAGTGATGAAGAAAATATTCCTCATCTCTTCTGGCATTGTCATTTCTCTTTGGAAAATAGCTTTTTGTTCAGTTTGTAACATAGAAGACATTACCCTTGGGTCAGAAAATTCTCATCCATCCCTTCCGCTGCTAGGATTCCCTTCTCCAATATCTCTATTGGTCAATTTGGATCTCTGGAAATAAAAAAATATTCAAAGAAGAAGGCCCCTGAAAGTCATCTTCATGGCCTTTTCTATGCTCTTGGAAAACATATATGCTCGAGGTTTTAATTCAAATGAGCTTGCAAATTTAAACTCTCAGGAGCTCGAATGGATTAAATCTGGTCTACATCCTTCCAAGAATGTGAAATCTCAAAGACAGCCTTAAATCAACAGGGTCCCATGTATAAGAATGAATCATCAAGGCAGAACAATTTTTTTTCACTTTGTTTTTTGATGGGGATTCTCGTGGAAACCCAGGGGCGACTGGAGCGGGAGGGATCTTATTCGGTCCAATGGAAAAATGGTGTCTCAGTTCGCCTAGGGTATTGGAATAGAAACTAACAACCATGCAAAGTTTTTGGATTTACGGAAAGATCTGGAAATAATTGTGGAATGCAAAATTACAAAACTAAATATATTCAGGGACTCGATGCTTGTTATTTGCCTATTCAAAAAGGCTAAAAATTCTATCTCTAAGGAGTCAGCAACAGCTAGTCAAAGAATCCTCTCTCTAATGTCAAATTTTGAAGTGGTAAACTTATATCACATCCTTCAACATTTTATTCAGACGTTGATATTATTCAGAGGTTGATATTTTAGCAACAACAAAAAAGAAAGGGCTACGATGGCCCAAGGTGAAATTAGTTATAATCAATGGATAGACTATATCCCAATCCCCTAATATGTCATGCCTTTGTTACTTATTGACATTCTGGTGTATCTTTCAGCGTTTGTCGGAGGCTCTTCTTGTGGCAGATCGTTGGGATCTTCCTCCCCAGTTTCTTCCTTTCTTTCTCCGGCCTCAGAATCTTAGTAGGGGTAACAAGTGTTTTATGAAAGGGTACTAGTAGATAAATCCCAAGGCACATCTCCTTAACGTCGGTCATATCCATCTAATGGAAAATGGTTTCAAGCAATTTCAAATCCTATGATTTAAGGAGCTAAGTGCATATTCGCAGAGAATGAATTTATTTCTTATGATTCTGAACATCCCACTACTGCAGTTCTCCGGTGTTGGTGGCTCTGCAGTGAGGGATTTAGTCTTTTCAATGCAGGTTGGCTCGTGTCAGGCTCTGATCCTCATCTATATATCAATGTCTTCGGCCTCCCGTCTTCTTCATTGGATTATGGTTGATGCTCTTGGTTGTTTGGATTGTCACTATCCAGCTATTCGTATTGCCTATTCTATTCTTCATCCCAAGATGGCAAATAGTCCAGACCCTCAAGACTATGTGGTGCTCGCAGTTGTGATCAATAGAATCTCAAGTGTTGCTCAGGCATTGCTCGTCTCAATAAACAATGTAAAGGACATGGTGGAGCGGTAGAGAAGCTCTTTTCAGCTTTTCCTGGAGGAAAATTTTCTTACTCACTACGTGGAAACAAAGGACACTTGGATCTACTCCGTGGAAACGAAGGACACTTGGATTACTTAAAGGAGGAAATTTGCCTCCTCTCGGATCGGGTTACTGCTTTGGAGGTTCCATTGTCACTTGCAGCGGGAAATTCATATTCTTACTGCTTTGGAGGTTCCATTGTCACTTGCAGCGGGAAATTCAAATTGAGAATATGTTTATGGAGCTTTTTTTTCTTGATTATTGCAAAGTCATGAGTTATTGATATATGTGACTTGGGGGATATAGGGAGATTGTCTAATTCCTGTTAAAAAATAAGATCTTGTATGCCGAGAGGCTCGGACAAGACAAGAGTCTTGGATGCAGTGTTAGATGACATCTCTCAATTTTTTAAGTTTTTTTGATTACTACTACCGGTTTAGTTATTTCCCCCTCTATATAGTGTTTTTTTTAAGTGTGATTTATTGTTTGGTTTTTACTGCAGAAACTATGTAATTTCTTTTTTATTTTTTATTTTTTTCAATATATATAATTTGTCTATAATCAAAAAAATAATCCAAAAAAAATTTCTTGGAATCATGAGTTTGAGTTGTAAACTTTCCATAATCTCAATGCTATATTTACAATCAAACTTATTTTAAACAACAAAAATTTAAATTTACCAAAAAAAAATCAAATTCCAACCAAAATTAATTAATTAATTATATTTTTTTATTTTTAATTTGAAAAATCGTATGAGAAGATTAATTTCTTTGCTTAAAATTAAATATATTTATATCACACCCTCATCGTTAATTATTAAAATTTATAATTCCCTGAAACTCCCTATTTTCAAATAAAAAAAAAATGGTTACCATTTTTTATTGATCACTATAAAACCTCCCTCACATTGTCATTTTATAGTTTTACTAAAAAGCCTATTGAAGTACAGTGGCAAGGTTTAGATGACTGAGATTGGAAATTCTAAACAAACAGATGTGACACAATTGAAATCTGTTTTAGAAGATAATCATAAAATTTTGATTATGTTAGTGATAAATGCACATAATCAATGGAAATCTGTTTTAGAAGATAATCATAAAATTTTGATTATGTTAGTGATAAATGCACATAATCAATTGAAATCTGTTTTAGAAGATAATCATAAAATTTTGATTATGTTAGTGATAAATGCACATAATCAATTGAAAATATTAAAGAAAATAAAATAATTCAATATTAAAACAATTATAGAAAAATATTAAATATGAAGTCATATCAAATTTAATATTGGAAACATTAAAGAATATATATAAAATTGAAATTTATCAATGATAAGAAATGAAATCTGTTCTGGTTTATTTTGTTATTTATTATAATGGATTTTTATAAAATATATAAAAATTATCGATATTCATTCTAACATTATAAGAGTTAGTACATTAACATTAGATGTGTATTATTATTTTGGTTTTAATATTTTTTTTTCAACTTTTTATTAATTTATTAATATTATCTATTAAGCTGTAAAACTATGATGTCACATGCTTTTTATTTTAAAACAAGCTAATTTATTCAAGATGTGCCTTGTAACATATGTATGTTGGAAAACACACCAAAAATGATGTTAACCCTTTTATTATAATCTTTAATCATGCAGACATTCAAACTGTTGAATCTCTATTTTGATAAAGAACTCATTTAATAAAGAACCCCATTAAATGAGAGAGTGAAGAGTAATTCCGGGAAGATAACTCAGTTTTTTCTCATTAGCTTGGTAAGAGATTTACTAGCAAAATTGGTAGGAAAGCTCAATTACCATAAATTGAGCTCGTTGCATAAAAAAAACTAAGGAGATGAGTAACCAGGCAGGAAAGCAGGCATGTCTGAGATATGATCACACTAATTCAGTCCATTTGGGAGAACTTGCAACTTTTAAATCAGAGCTGGTTCCCATGAAAGAACTGGTTGCTATGCTTCCCCTCATTGCTGGATAGGGTTGAAGGAAAGCTTAATTACTTTTAGGATATGGT
Source organism: Pinus albicaulis (assembly GCA_034641835.2). NCBI lineage: Eukaryota > Viridiplantae > Streptophyta > Pinopsida > Pinales > Pinaceae > Pinus > Pinus albicaulis. The sequence continues at coordinate 999,178,597 of CM076580.1, read as the reverse complement.
CGTTGCATCAAAAACTAAGGGGATGAATAATCAGGCAAGCAAACAGGCATGTCTGAGATATGATCACACTGACGTACAATTCTTTTAAGTGGAAAAGATTATTGTGTCCAGCAATCCTTCATGAGGTGACTTTCCTTCTAAGTGGAAAAGATTGTGTCCAGCAACTTTTCATAAGGTGACTAATTCAGTCCATTTGGGAGAACATGCAACTTTAAAATCAGAGCTGGTTGCCATGAAAGAGCTGGTTGCTATGTTTGCCCTCCTCGCTGGATAGGATGGAAGGAAAGCTTAATTACTTTTAAGATATGCCCGTTGCATAAAAAACTAAAGGGATGAATAATCAGGCAGGCAAGCAAGCACGCATGTCTGTGATATCATCACAGTGACGTACATTCCTTTTAAGTGGAAAAGATTGTATCCAGCAACCTTTCATGAGGTGACTAATATTCCTTGTAAGTGGAAAATCTTGTGCCCAGCAACCTTTCATGGGGTGACTAATTCAGTCCATTTAGGAGAACCTACAACTTTTAAGTGGAAAAGATTGTATCCAGCAACCTTTCATGAGGTGACTAATATTCCTTGTAAGTGGAAAAGCTTGTGTCCAGAAACCTTTCATGAGGTGACTGATTCAGTCCATTTAGGAGAACTTACAACTTTCAAATCAGTGCTGGTTGCCATGAAAGAGCTGGTTGATGCTTGCTTTCCTTGCTGGATGGGGTATATCTATGTATGCATGCTTGATGATGGACCCTCCTAATGCAAAATATCTTGACGCAGTTTCAATTTAAAAATAAAGAATGGGAAAGAAAAAGATAGGTTTAAAAGATTTTATTGAAGCACTTGGAAGCTAAAGAGATTCAACGTCCAAAAAAATTAGGGAAAAAATGAGAAAGAGGGGATAGAGAGACAGAACTTTGACTATTATCAAACGAGTATTTACACACAGTTCATTTGCAATTATTACAGATGGGTATGCACATCATTCTTCCAACATACAGCACAATACATATGGTATCAGGCCATATGAAATCAAAAAGCATCTCTTCCAAATAGTGCCAAGGATCTTAAGGAGTCTATATTTGAACTCCCAAGCAGAATCTTAGAGCGTGAAAGAGACTTTCAAGAAAACAGAAAGTGGGAAAGAACAACCCCGATTGGGAACAATAGAAGGTGAGAATATACAAATTTTGAAGTGAGACTTGGTATTTAATATTGCATTAAATGCTCATTAATAACCAAGAATCTGGCAAGTACAATGCCCCAAGCTACCTAAAAAATCTATACCATTTGGAAGCTTCATTGTATGCCATCTGATATTTTGACTGATCTTCCCATTCTTTACAGGAACAATCATGGCAATCAGTGCAGACCCCATAGTACCCACCAAGTAAATCTTCTCTTTGCTGCTTGACATTGCTAATATCAATCTTGGATCCCAACCCAAAAGAAAATCTTCAGGCTGACACTTTACAGGCACCCAGCGATCATCTTCTGGAATATATTGTTTATAACCACTAAAATCAATAATATAGAGCTTACCATCCATAACAGTGCTTGGCTTCCCCCATCCTTCATGTAAGCCCGGTTTTATTTCGGACCATGTATCTGTAACGGGATCGTACATCCCCCCATTCATACGACCTCTAATGCTCTGTGGTCCTGTTACACATAAATTTCCATCTACCACCGCTACATGTTTAAGAGGATTAGAAGGATTGTCAGCAATGGCACCTCGTGCGCTTGCTGCATACCTCCATGTATTTGTAATGGGATCATAAACTTCCAAGCAAGGGAGGGAATAGCCTGTCAGATGGCACATACCAGACCCTCCAACTACATACAGCTTGTTGTCAATTACTCCTACTAAGCAACCAAAACGAGGAGTCGACATGGATGCCATCCTTCTCCACTTGTTCTTCCTTGGATCATACGTCCACACATCCCTGTAGATAATCGTCAGTGTTAGTGTGGAACAAAAATAGCAATATACAAAAGGCCCTTAGTGACAAACATAACAAATGAATCCACACATGTAACATTAAATATCCTGAAGGTAGGCAAGCAAGGTAGGCAAGCAAATGGAAGAGGTGAAGTTAAATAACAGGCTTTGAAATGAGGACTTTCTCCCTGGTTGCCTTGAAGATAGAATGCATTTACCACTCAAATGAAATTTTGTTCACATGTAATAGAGGATAAATGCACCTTCTAGAATTTAGATTACATTCCATGCATTTGCAGTTTAATACAATGGCCATTCAGAAGATCGATTGAAACCATGCACTGACCAAAGGGTCTTTTTGTATTGTTCTTTCCACCATGATTGTGATTTAAGGGGGTTCCAAACGAGGACTCTCTCCCTTGTTGCTTTAAAGATGAAATACATTTACCACTCAAATGACATTTTTTTAACATGCAATAGAGGATAAACGCAATTTCCAGAGTTTAAATTGCATTTGAAAAACATGAATTTGCAGTTTAATACAGTGGTCATTCAGATATTTGATTGAAATTATCCACTGACAAGAGGGCCTTTTTATATTGCCCTTTCCACAATGATTGTGTTTGAGAAGGATATACGAAGATAACCAGATATATATACATAAAGATGTTAATTTAATCATATTTTAATGTTTCAAGTTACAAGCAGGTCCAGGAGGTACCTTATTGCTGCTTTACCAAATGGAGCACCGCCAATGACATAAAGCTTTCCTTGCAAGACTGCTGATGCGGCACCCAAAATTACTTGCCCTCCAGTCAGAGCTCGATCATACGGTATTGAAGGAAGTGCGTACCACCTATATCGCTGTGAATCTAGTGCATGCCACTGGCTGTAACCACCAATAAGTTGCCATCTTATTCTCTTACCTTGGCTCCTCTCATCCAAGTGCGGTGACGTTCCAATATGAAGATAAAGCCAGTCCTCAGAGCAGCCAAGCAGCTTCCGTTGTTCCAAGAACTCGCAGCTATCAATTGAATGGCACCATGCTCTGGATACAGCACGAAGACTAGAGTGATAGAAACGAGGAACCCTTGCTAGACATTGCAACCCTAAATCATTTGGCAATCCTGGAAAAATACTTAAGCCATTGCCTTCAAACTCTGAATTGGAGGTATTAAAGAATTCTGTGCTCTTTGCTGGCAGCTCTTTCTGGGAAAACTTTCTCCACTGACCTACTTCAACCAATGCCTGATATCAGTAATCATGGAGAACAATAACATCAAGCAAAAGAAAAGTATCTTAGAAAAGTTTCTCCAAAGGCCCTTGAATTCTAAGAACATATTTAGAAAACATCAGAGTTCAGACATCTTTACTAAAGGGTCCCAATGGAATTGTATCTTAGCCAAACAGGACAAAATGCTGAGTGGCTGAGCAAACATGTGTAAACTTCCTGGAGGAAATATTTGACCCTCAAAAACCAAAATCTAGCATGGAACCTAGTTTGGTCCTCTTTCTTGAAATGAATCTAGGCTAATAAACTATACATCTGATAAAAGATTCTAAAAACAAAGGTACAAAAGAGAGCTTCCTGGAAACCTATTTCGGTCCACATAAACCAGGATTTACTTGGCTTAAGGGAAGATAAGTCGTTATAAGGTTTAATAGAAAAAACCTTATAAGATAAAAGGAAGATAAGATCCTTTTACCAACTATAAAAGAGTTAAGAGAGTGGAGACGAACTGGAGGCATATATAAGTATTACTTGCCCTCTCATCAAGGCATACAGTGGGGGACAAATCAGATTTTACCATTCACACTGTGTCCGATTAGTACAAGATCCTTTTGAAGGCGACGGTTTGAATAGAGCGCACATGTGTTATGATCTCCCAGGTAGTCGAGCTTACTCTAGTTCCTTTTAGGCATTCCACAAGCACAAAAGTGCATTTTATAGGAAAAACTCTGCTACAGATGCCCACTCTTAAAAACACATCACATCTAACAGCCCTGAGGTGAAATTTAACACCTTTAATAAGAAGACCTATATTCTTTGAGAACAAATTAAACTTCTTATAATGGTATGAGACTAAGGCACGTCTGTTTACATGGTTGTTACCAACTATTAGAAACTTTGCCTCTAGTGGAGACGAGCTAGAGACATGTAAGTATGACTTTCCCTCTCATCAGGGCATACAGAGGAGGACTAGACAGATTTTACCATTCACATTCTGTCATCTTGGCATATCAAGATCCTTTTGATGAGGTTGATTTGAATAGAGAGCTCACTAGTCACAGCAGCAAATCATAAACAGATAGACCATGACTATCTAGAATTTATAAGCAACCACTCTGGACTTCCCAAATTACAGTTGGAACATGCATGCCTAATAGAGGTACTTACACTCTGAGCCTCCCCATTACGAAATTAAAGGAGGGACTCTGAATAGGAACCTATACAGAAAGTCATTCGAAATTTCCCCAAAAAGTGGAGCTTTAACCATCTTTCTTACATTAAAGATCAAAACCCTTCACAAGGTTTGAACATCTACGGCAGAATACAAAAATAGGACAGGAGATATGAAAGACTAAAACCCCAGATCAGCATGTCCCATTACAGACTATAAATTCCAGCAACTTTCATTCACATAACTGATCTGCACAATGTACTGAATCTTAACTTAACAGACTGGTGGAACGGCCATCAAAATCCCCAAAAGGAGGTCCGGGGAATGAAATAACTAACTCACCTGGACTAACAGTCTTGAGTCTTTTGCGAAGCCCGAGCCGAAGCCATTTTAAAGACTTTAGCCCATGGATTCTGGCCCCAATACCGAGCAACTTGTTTCGAACCCGTGACTTGAGTGACGATTTTTGGCAGCATGAAACAGCGATTCCCATCCTTAAACAGGCACAAATAAGGCTCCGCCTTCCGTGAACTAGCTCTCTTGGTTATCTGCTTTTATGAATACATTTCAGATGGGGTTGGTCAGTTACTTATTAGAGACACAGTGGCCAGAAACCCATATCTCCGTCGTTTGCTTTCAAGTAGCAGGGATCAAAATTCTACGTCACTCACAGATTTCACTCCCTCGGTAATAGACGGGGCCGAATGACGTGGCGTGGCATTACCGTCAACCGTCAATAGACGGAGAATGGTTGGTCACTTGGCCTGACGGACTACAATTTAACGTACAGGTGTGTTTGTTTTCCGTCATTTGGCTCCATCGGAAAATACCACGTGTCCATGAATTTGCTTTTAAGCGTTATCCAAAGGATATATGAGTATAATTACGTTCAGTGTAATTGCCTTTGGACCAACTGACGTTTGGCCCTCCGACTTTTCCGATTCCGATCATTGATGTAATCCCGATAGATAGATATTATGATGGGGAAAGGGAATGAGTGAATGAATGTTATCGTTCATTTATATTCATGTAAATATCATTCTTTTAAAAATAAAAATAAAAATTATTTAAATATGTATATATATTTTAATTATTTTAAAATACAAAAAAATTGTTTAAAAGAAATTAATTAGTGCCAAATATCTTCACAATTATCAATGTCAATATCGTAAATATTCAAGGCTTGAACGTTTCCATAATCTAGTGAGAAACGTAATGTAGTTGAAAACTTCTGGAATCTTGTGTAGAATGATTGAAGAGGGTGAACACTTCACTCATCTTTATGAGGAGAAAACGTATTTTTCAATCATTCTGCATAAGATTCCAAAAATTCTCAACTATACCCTGAATATTATTAAATGATAAAATAGAATAATAATGCTTATGATTCTCAAGTTGAATTTTTTTCACGTGGTCAAAATGAATTGTTGTTAACCTAGCATTGGTGCAAGTCAATATCATTTGAAAATAAGAAAAACACTCAACAAATTTTATGGTTTTTATGACTATATTTATTTCATAGTTAAAAAAAAAAAGTATTGACTAATTACTAAAATCGTAGTTTAACTAGATTGTTATAGCTATCAAACTTTAATATTTTGGGTGTCTTAGAGGTTTTTGATGGTGCTGAATCCATTTCCACCATTATGATTTAAACGTTGTTACTGGAAGATTTCTTTAAAAAAATTGCCTAGATTTGGCCACTTTTGTGGTTCGAGCAATTCGTCCACCTCCACAAACAACTCTATTACTAAAATTTAATCTTCAAAATGCAAAGGTCCACACAAAAAAATTAATAATAAAATATAGTTATAAAATAATTTTGAGTGTATAGTTGTTATCTATAGACTATTATCATCCTCACATGGAATTTCAATATAGTAAATATCATTAAATATTAAAATAAGATGATTATGTTTATTATCTTTAAATTACGCTCTAATAGTTATTTTTTTATTTATATATTTCAATATTATTTAAAAAGATTAATAAGTTATATTTATTAAAATTATTTTTCTAAATGTGTGGATCTAAAATAAATAATGTAATTATTTCACGATCGGGGTTAGAGGTGATAGGGTGGTAATGGCAGAATCTATGCCTCTAACATGCTCTTGAAAATTGAACAGGGTTGGTAGGTACGAAGTTGTCCACATTAATTTTTTCCCATGAGTAAGGTGCCGAAAGGCAAGAATATTTTCAGGGATCGACAATTGGATAAGCCCGCAAACTTGTTCATTGGCTTCTCCACTTGGTGTATGGTAGGGTTTTCAGGAAGTCGACAGGAGAATTCTGATCATCTCAGCAAGGGCTTCATCGACCTGAAGGTGGTGATCCTAGCAGCAATCAATCCAAACCACCTTCATAATAGATATACTCACAAGTATGCTTATATAATTGACCCTTCGTATCACATCCCCTATGTAATTTACTTGGGACTATTTGGTCTTTGGTTGGCATTTCTGGGTATGAAACCTTGGCTTGGAACTATAATGTTTCTCTTAGGACATGTAGAGGTAAGCTCTATCGCTGGTTTTCTTGGAGCCTTAAGGCTTAAGCCCAGAAACCGATTTACCTGTATAAGTTATGTGCCAAATTATGTCTTTATGCATCTGTGGAATGTCAAGTTCATTATTGATTTTGTAGAGGGTTGGGAGCTTCAGTCCAACTCCTCGAATAACCTACAATTCTCTTAGCATTATCATTCCTGGAATGGTCTCGAGGGTTTACCCTTGTGCTTCCATTTTTTATTTTATATCAGGGTACCTGGTCTATTTGGGAATTCTGAGGTCGGAAATATTGAGCAAAACATGGTGAAGCGGGAAGACACTTCTCTTTTGGCTTGTTCTAATGTTTTCGTTTCAATTTCAATTGTTCTCCTAACTTCTACATGGTTGCTCCTTCATACAGTTTGGTGGCTCCCCCTTCTAATTCGCCTACAACTATTGTGGTCAGCTATAGGGAAGCGCTTGTTGAGGGGTGTGGTTTTAAGGTCAACATATCTTTGCATTTCTTTATCTCATAATTGTATGTTTCACTATATGGCTCGCCTGGCCTCACTCCAGCAGCGAAGGCCCAAAGGCAGTCGTGTTCGTAACAAAAGCAGTGGGAATGGGAGAGAGCATCCTCGTTTGAGGCCATCCAAAGGTTGGGGCCGCATAATGACTCAAGACCATATTAAAAATGTTGTTGAGTCCTATCATACCATCACACACCCTCAAGCATGTCAAATAATAGCGGATTGGGAGAAAGAAGTGAGACAACTAATTTGAGAATCATGAAGTGGGGCTTGAGGAGTGGAAAACTCTCATTCCATACCCTGGACATACTAGATGGTGTGGCACACAATATCAACAGACATTATATCTCTTTTGGATGATGAAGACCCTCTTAGCAAAAGCAGTGTTCTCGTCTCTTATAGGGATCGTCGAGCCAACAACAGAAAGTCAAGAAATTCATAAGGAATTTCAGCTTATTCAATGCCAAATCTAGTAGCAAAATGTTCATTTGGCCCACATAGAGAGGCATATTCCGTGTATCCCTCAGACTGGACTATCAGGATCCACTGCCAAAGACTTGACACCAATAGAATCTTCAGATGATTAGTATGATTTGATGTTTAGTTTAAATAGTTAATTTTGATATGTATCGATGACTAATAAGTTATTATTTTCTATTATAGGGATACAATTAGTAGACAGTATAAAGACATTCAGGTTTACAATGCTCTACTAGACATTCTCAAACTCTTTAGATTTTGGATAGCTTATAATGCGGTCATATGGCCAACGGGCCTAGTTTCCCAATAGGCAGGTTAAGGCCATTTGACCATAGATGTTATTTATGTAAGACCTACCTATTTTTAAAATGGAATGAAAAGGATTTTCCAAGCTTACAAAAAAATAATGTAATTCTAAATTTTTTTCACTATATTGCTCTAATAGTTAATTATAATGGTCTTTAAAGTCAATGTGATAAACAACATTAAACAATAGAATAGATTATTTTATTATTTTATTTAGGAATAATAAAATGAGTTATTCATGCCTTGGAGATGGAAAAAAATGTTTTCTAAAATATTAGAGTTTGTGGAAAAAAATGTTTTCTAAAATATTAGAGTTTTTTTAAGTATGTATAAATAAATAACTAAAATTAATTAATTAATTAATTGGAAGTAGAGTATATAGGCATTCATAAATTTTATGGTTACGTGGAGAGAATCCCTTATCCCATAACAAAGGGGTCTCATATATCAATTTGATGTTTATCTTGGTGGAGGCCTTAAAATTAGAATATTATTATTATTATAACAACTTTAGTATTTCAAATAGCAGGATATAGGGCCAAATCCATATTATTTTTGGTAGTTTTTCCTCTTAAATTTTATTAGAATTTGGTTTTAGATTAATTTTAGGGACCCATCTACTTAGATAATCAAATTTTCAATTTGAAAGTTATACATTCTACTATTTGAGCAATGGTGTAGTCTAACTTTTTTATATTTAGTTTATGAATGCATTAATAAATTCAACACCCTAAAAAACTTGTGAAACACTAAGAAAATCAATCCTAACTATTTTTTAGCAATTTTTAGCAAAATTGACTAAAAAATATACTCAACAAAAAACCAAAACATAAAATATTTAAACTACAACTTTGAACCATTCTTTATCTATCAAATTCTAATTAATATAAGATAATTTGAATACTCTTATCACAGTGTTTCAATACTTTGAATACAAATTTATATCTTAAAATAAATAATATTTTACATTTCTTTAAAACTAAAAATTTCAATAATATAATGGCTAAGAAGCATTGCTCCCCTACATCATAAGCTATCATGCAATCGATTTAACCATAGATACGTTGTGCATTCATTTAAAATTAAAAACATGGAGAGATCCATACCTCATCATGTCACAATACATGCTTATAATCAGCGTAATGCCAACAAAACTACCATGGATACATCAACAATAGAATCCATATATAGACTAGTGCATATACACATCAAATACCAAGGCAATGAACCTTTCATTAATGAATGTAAAAACCAACCCGGAATGGGACTTTCATGTTCCACCTGACCATACACATGGTTGAGCCAAATCTCACTTCAGCCAGTCACCCCCATGCCATATTCCAAGCATGAATGTGGGACTTTATCAAACACATCAATCAACACCAAACCAGGGCTCCAAAGACCACACCATCTTAACCCCAAACTAGTGATTCCACCTCGCGGTCAGGCATCACTAACCATCATGGATTGGTCTCTATCCAAGCTGCTCGAGGGCTCGAGAGTGTTTGTTCCAACCAAGGCTCCAAGACTAGTAACTCAACCCCAGTTTTTCTCAGGCCCCAGTGATCTGGATTTATGCAGGAACGCAATAGAATAAACATATAACCATAAATACAAAGATGCAGCGGAAATAACACTTCATTTCATTAATATCAAAGAACTGAGATTTACTTACAGACAGAATGGAAATAAACTAGCTAGGGCGCTGGTAGATATCTCTGAGAAGAGATGTGGTGACTACAGGCCTCTGAACTGAGTTACAATGAGGCTCGAGGGCCTATTTATTATTTAGAAAAAATGGAAAACCCTAAACATCCAAAACCCTAACCCTAGGAGATGAAGCGCCAAAACTATGGGCCCCATTTGGGTAAATTGGTGTTTCAACTTCTCGAGGATGTAACTTTGGCATATGATCTCTGTTTGACGCGAACCATACCTCATTAGAAAGATCTATCCAAGGAATACAAATTTTGAGTGAGAAACATCGGTCCATGGACCCATGTTGCTCCTGGTTTTCCTAAAAAACGTCATTTAGGGCCTCAAAACGGCTCCGGAAGTTGGGACAGAAAAAGCTATTAAAAAATAATGAGATTGTCTGGCCCGAAAAAGCGAAAAGGAGACAATGGTGGACTAGTGGGCTGGGTGGGTGACCAGCCAACCATCCACGGATCCATTCCCCTCCCCAGGAGCGATGGTCCCATAGCGTTAAGTTCCTCCATGAGATGAGGAAACTTCTGTGTGAACTTGGTCCAATGATGAACCCTTTCCTTGGTGCGGGGGTTGGCCGGCTTTGACAACCCGATATAGTTGGATCTACAGTGGCAAGTGTTCTTGATTTATATGCATGATACAATGCGCGCTTGTTCCATGCAGTCTAGGTTTAACTCTGTTGGTGTGAGTTGTTCTGCAATGTCAGAGGTGTCCAGTAGAGGTGGGAAGTAGGGACGAAGGCGGTCCACATTGAATATTGGGTGCAGACCAAGGAATGGTGGAATATTTAGCTCGAAGGCATTGTTCCCTACAGCCTTGGTGATGGTGTACAGCCCGTATCGAAGCAGGCGAAGCTTGCGGTGGGGTTCAGTGAGGCACTCCTTCTGCAAATGTAGCCACACTTTGTCGCCCACCTGGAAGTTGTGTGGCACTCGATGTTGATCATGGCATTGCTTGTACTTAGCATTGGCTCTGTCCAATATGTCATGAACCTATTGGAATATGTGCTGAATGCGCTCGATGAAGCTATTTTCTTTGTCAACTTCAGACTGGACATGAGCCGAATCGGCCTGAGTAGCCGCAAATGGCATGGCTACGTCAATGGGACATAGTGGCTGGAATCCCAATCCCACCTGAAAGGGGTTGTGGTCGGTTGAGCTATGGAGAGCCCGGTTATAACTATGTTGTACATAGGGGAGGCTCTCATCCCATGTGCGTGGATGCTTTGAATTGTACATGTGCAGAATGTGTACAATCATTCTGTTGACGACCTCTGTCTGGCCATCTGTTTGGTGATGGAAAGCTGTGGACTTGGTGAGCTTGGTGTCCAGCATTGACCAGAGGCTGGACCAAAATGTGCTGAGGAACCTACTATCCCGATATGATATGATAGACTATGGGATCCCATATTTCACCCACACTCATTCAAAGAAGAGTTTAGCAGTGGCTTCTGCTGTCATATTCTTCTTGTAGGCCGCCATAATGGCCATCTTCGAGAATCTATCGACGACCACGAAAACACAGTCATTTCCATGCTTAGTAGAAGGCAGGCCCGACATGTAATCCATGGAGATGGATTCCCAAGGTTGACTAGGGGTAGGTAGCAGAGTATATAGGCCTTGCTTCTTGATGGTCGGTTTGGCAATGGCACAAGCAGTGCATGATCTGATGTGCTTCCTGACATCCTTTTAAAGGTTCAGCCAATAGAAATACTTCTGCAATACTACTACTATTTTCTCGACCCTGAAATGCCCAGCGATTTTACTATAGTGTGCTTCCCATATCATCTTGGCACGCTCGCTTGAAGGAACACAAAGGTGTGCTAGGTGACATAAAAGTGCATCTTGGAGGTGAACATTTGGAACTTGCGTACCCCCCAAGAGTGCCTTGTACGTGTGGCCGAATTCTGGGTCGCTCTCATAGATAATCGGCCAAGTAGAAGTCTCGTGCCCACAAGGGTTGAGAACAGTGGTGAGCGCCACGATCGGTGGTCGGCTGAGGCAGTCTGCAACGTTATTGGTGCTACCCTTCTTGTACTTGATGTTCAAATGAAATTGCTGCAGATATGTGGACCACTTCTGATGGCGATCATTCTGCAACTTCCCTTGTGTCTGTATGAACTACAGGGGGCGGTGGTCTGTGTGGATGATTGTTTCCTTCCCCAAAATGTAATGCTTCCATTGTCAACAAGCTTGCAAAATGGAATACATTTCTTTGTCATAAGTGGGATACTTGCGAACTATGTCAGACAATGTCTGACTGTGATATGCCACTGGATGTCCCCATTGAGTAAGAACTACCCCAATAGCATAGTCAGAGGCATCTGTCTCGATCTCAAATGGTTGTTGCAAGTCTGGTAATGTGAGCACTGGGGCAGAACATAGGCGATTTTTCAATTCTGTGAACGCCTTTTGTTGAGATTCCGACCAAAAGAATTTTTCTCTCGCTCCTCCCTTAGTGACTTGACTCAAGGGCCAAGTGATATGAGAGAATCTCAACACGAACCTACGGTAGAAATTAGCAAGACCCAGAAAGCTGCGAAGCTCTGTTATAATGGTTGGGGCTGGCCAATCCCGAATGACTTGGATCTTGGTTGGATCCACATGCACCCCCCTTTCATCAATAATGTATCCCAGATATTGAACCTGGGTCATGCCAAAAGTGCACTTCTCTAGATTGGCACACAACTTGTGTTGCTGCAGTGTTTGGAGGACTTGTCAGATGTGGTGAAGGTGCTCTTCCCAAGTCTGGCTGAAGATCAGAATGTCATCTAAGTACACCACTACAAATGAGTTGGTGAATGGCGCAGATGTCGTCCATCAACCTCATAAGAGGTTAAGGACATTAAATCGGCTAAGGCGACCAGCCATTGAAAAGCATTCCTTTCCTTTGAAGACGAGTCTTCACACATCATAATGTTTGATTGGTACTGGTGATTCACGGTTCAAGTCGATCTTGCTGAAATATTCTACCTTTTGAGTTGAGGTCCACAAGGTTATCGATCAAATAGGATCTAAATTTTTATTCTAACGAGTGATCTTTGTTCGAGCTTGGAGTAGTCGATACGAGTCTCCCGTGCATCCTTCTTACGTACCAACACAATCGGGCTCACGGGCGACAAACTTGGTCGAGATGTGACCTTTGTGACCCCTGATACCACCTCTTGATTTCATCGTTCTTCGGGAACAAGCGCAGGTAGATCGGTCAATTGGGTAGCGACGCACCTGGGGTTGGATCAATCGGGTGCTTGACCTGACAGTGCAGAGGAACCCCTGTGGGTGAGGTGAAGATGTCCCCGTACTCCTCCACAACCTTGTCCATTTTTTGTTGTCGTGCAGAGGAGCCCTGTCTGGAGGTCGTGGCCACAGTATTCTTCTTGCCCTGGGGGCGGATCATCAGGAAAATGAATTTCCTAGTTTGGGAAAAGAGCTTACTGCATTTTTTTGCAGTAACCAAGGAGATAGCAGCAGGAGGTGGTACCTCTAGTATCCTGTACAAATTATTTGCCAAAGTAACAATAACAGTGCGAGGCCAAGACTCATACACAACATGACGCTTCCACAAGTATGGTTGTCCTAATAATACATCAGAAACATCAATAGGAGCAATGTCACATAATACCTCATCTGTGAAGGGCTTGATGCTATAGGGAAGGTGACACTGCTGGCTGACGCAGAGATCTCGTCCTTGGTGAAGCCACCCGATGGTGTATGGATGTGGGTGAGTTGTGGCCAGCAAGCCCAACCGCTTCATGGCGTCTGCTGAAATGAGGTTATTTTCACTCCCATTGTCGAAAATGAACTATACTGGGGAGCCCTTTACCCACATCTGGGAGTGGAAGAGATGTTCCTCCTCCTCTGGATCTTTCGATTCCTCCTTCTAGATCTTCGTAGTGGAAACAGTGGCGTTGGGCTCCGCATCAATAATCTGTTTCCCTTTTTCATTCCCCTTGTCAGGTTCTGATTCAGAGTCAGAGCATGCATCTGACTCAAAAGCCCTCATCACGGCCACCAGCGACTACTTGGCCCGACACTCACTTGTTTTGTGAGTGGAGCTCTTATGGAACTCACACCACTTTCCCGTGTCCTTCTTTGTCTTTGCGGTGTTGTTATTTTCTTGTGGCTTTGACAGGTTGTCTTGAGCTGCCATGCCTTGGCTCTGTCCTTTGTTCTACGGTTTAGGAGCACTATTCCCTTGCTTTTTATTCACAGATCCAAAGTCTCGCTTCTTCTGTTTGAAATTCTGCTCACTCATGGCAGCATACCGGTATGTCGTACCAAGCGAGGAGATGTCAAGGAACTCCATTTCCTCCTGAATGTATCTATGTAGAAAACTGCGATACTTTAGCACCAGATGTTTCTCTGAATCTTTGATACCCAAATTGGTGCGCAGGGTATGGAACAAATTCGTCGCTCATGCACATCTTGATCCCTTTGTTGTCGCAGTGTGGTTCATTGTATGTACTTGTCCTCATAGCTCCCCATGGGATAATATTGTTCCTTGATGGCGTCTCGAAAAGAATTCTAAATGGGTACAACCGAGAACAGAGAGGGTTCTGTCTTGTCCTTTTTCTCACAGTAGTTTTCCCACTAGTCCTTGACATGGTGGGTAGCTTTGAGGAGTGGAAAAATAATCTTCTCCCGGTCAGAAAAGTCATGAACCGAGAAATATCCTTCTAATAGATTCAACCACAGATCTACGACATCTACATCTATTTGACCCTCAAATATGGGAATGTCAAAATTTACTTGTACCTTAAAGGGAGTCGCACCTCTAGAGTGGCTGCTGGATGCATATGCACCGCTGGTGGGCAGCTGTTGAAGGATCTAGGAAAATTTATCCATCATCGCGTTCCTTTGTTTTTCGAGGGCCTCCTTGAGCAATATTTTGATAGGATCTTCTACTCCTTCATCTTTCTTTTCGTTCCCTATGGGAATACGTCAGGGTTTGCGAGGCTGATCTTGCAAAGGTTCCACCAGATTGAGCCCTAAATCCTTATACCCCGACCTCGTTGGGGACCTGCAAAGAAGGATCAATAAAAAGTAGACTGCTCTGATACCACTAATCTAGATTTATGCAGGAATGAAATAGAATAAACACATAACCATAAATACAAAGATGCAGTGGAAATAACACTTCATTTCATTAATATCAAAGAACTGATATTTGCTTACAAACAGAATGGAAATAAACTAGCTAGGGCAGTGGTAGCTATCTCTAAGAAGAGATGTGGCGGCTACAGGCCTCTGAACTGAGTTACAATGAGGCTCGAGGGCCTATTTATTATTTAGAAACAATGGAAAACCCTAAACATCCAAAACCCTAACTCTAGGAGAGGAAGCGCTAAAACTATGGGCCCCGTTTGGGTAAATTGGTGTTTCAACTTCACGGGGATGTAACTTTGGCATACAATCTCCGTTTGACGCGAACCATACCTCGTTAGAAATATCTATCTGAGGAATACAAATTTTGAGTGAACAACATCGATCTATGGATCCATGTTGCTCCCGGTTTTCCCAAAAAACGTCGTTTAGGGCCTCAAAACAGCTCCGGAAGTTCAGGACCTGAAAAACTACTAAAAATAGTAAGTTGTGCCACAACTGGAAAAATGAAAGAGACAATGGTGGGGGCCTAAGTGGAATAGGCGGGTGACCACCAATATCCACCTGGATCACCTAGAGAGTTTTTCCAACCAAGGCTCCAGGACTAGTAACTCAACCCAACAGTTGTCTGTCGAGCTCCAGAGAGTTTGCCCGACCAAGGCTCCGAAAACTAATAACTCAACCTAATAGCTAAAGGAATCATGAGAACCAACCAGAAAACAGTCAATGGAAAGAAACCCACAATACCATGGTTGTCCAAGAAATGGAAGGGCTAGGCAAATCCACATGCATACACCATGCATGCCAAAACTAGTGAGGAAATCATACATGCAACTTGGTACCTGCACTCAGAACCTGTTATAGATGCTGACCCCGATGTCCTCTTGCTCTTTCCTACTTTTCCTTTGCTTTCTTGACCCAAATATCCTCAAATGCCACACTCTCCAAGAGTGCTCCAAGAATACTCTAAGTGTCCAAGAGTATGAGAGAGAGAGAATAATTAGAGCTCCAAAACTAAACTGAAAAAAGCTTCCCAACTGATCCTCAAAAGCATTTTTATTAATGAGGCCTCTATTTTCTTCATTTTACTCCTCACATACAACCTGTGACCTTTCACACCCCTTTTCTCCTAATTTCCATTATTTTCATAGATAAAATGTCAATTAATGCCTCGTGCCTTTCCAAAGCCTTTGTCATTACCTTTGCAAATTTCCTTAGCCATAATAGATTGAAATGAACACCCACTAGGATGTTTTGCCCACCATTCAGCTTGGAATATATGTCCCTTCGATCGTGGTCTTATATATTTTTTACATGAATGTTTTTACCAGGGTTGTTACATAACCCTCTCTCTTGGGGGAACATTGTCCTTGGTGTTCAATCACACCTACAAACTAGCCACTGGTGAAAACAAAACATACTGCCTATGGAGCTTTATAACAGAACTCGTTGCAGTATCTACAATGACCATTGTTGAACATGACAATCATACCATTTACTGGATATTTATAGCATAGCTCATTACAATATTTACAATAACAACCACATATACTCATGCACATTTGCTTCAACCAGAAAATAACCATATTGTTTGTGGAGCTTTATAAACTAGCTCGATACAATATTTACAATAATATACATATACACACATATACACATTTTTTCAACCAACAAATAGAAGGATATGATTCCTGTATCAACAACCTCCACCCTCAAAGCAGTATCAGTATTCACCTCCTTCCTAGGAAGTCCAGAATCCATTTTTAAAGTAAAATCTGCATCCAATGTCCAGTGCTACAATCATGCGCCACTTGTCCACTCAATGAGCAGTTTCTAGCTCATTGTTTCAGGGCACACTCCCAATGTGCATTTGATTCCATCCGGAAATGCTAATGACCAAAATAAATCCATCTCGACCTTCCCTTATTTGTTACACAGTCCCTCGGGCAATCTGGTCACCCCTTCTGTGCAGTCACTCACCTTCCAAGTTCTGTTGGCACCCCCATCCCGGGCAGTCCATCCCTTGGAAAGGCTTTCGTCACATCGGAAGATATAAAAACCAAGGCATATACCTTCCTCAAAACCATCATACCGGTCATATCATGCTCATGTAAATCAATGGACACTGTTAAGCACTAGTGTCCCACAATGGCCCTGCTCTTGAAGTGCTTTATCAATAGTATATGTTGCATGTTTCAATTCCTTTTGTTGGCGCTGCTGGTTCTTGTAGTAGGTTTCAACCACCCAACCAGGAATTTCCGTGCTTCTTGTACCAAGCACGTAACTGCCATTAGATTGAAAACAAATTGAAATAGATTCACATCATACCTCATTGGTAGCTTGTCAATAAGGTACAATTGCAATTCTGTTCACTTCTTGTCACAAAAGTCAAACCAATTGTTTGATCAAATCATCATGTATAAACATATCATATCTAGTTAGCTCAAAATGTAACCATCATAGATCAAAATCATAAGTCACATGCAATCATCATAAACCATAATCATAAATCACATGTAACTATCATAAGTCAGAATCACATATCACATGCATAATATAAATGAAGTAAAATATTGATACTTATCCTTCATCAGTCCTTACTTCTGCCTTTTTTCTTTCTGTACACACACCAGATCGATTTCCACACCCTACAAGCACCCAGTTCCTTCTCTTCGATCACATACACATACACGCAGTGTACATCACAACACATACATCCACACAAGGCATACAACACCACACACTTCATACCCCCACATCCGGCACACAATGTAACACATACACCTACACTTTGGTGTACAACACAACACATACACCTATGCCTACATCAATGTACAACATATACATATACAAAGTACCGCACAACAAATACACATGTCACAATACAATGAATACACCATGCACATACATAACATTTCATGCCCGCAACACAACATGTATGACATGCACACAATACCACACGTATAGCAGTACCATATGCACAACATGTACATAGTACCACCTGTACACACACTACCTGCACAATGTGTGCACTACATCACATTTACACGACACCACCTGCACAATATGTACACAACGCCAAATGTACACCGCACCACCTATACAATGTGTACACAATACCTCATGTACACAAAACCACATGCACGACATGTACACGACACCATATGTACACAACATCACATGCACTACATGTACATGGCACCGCCTACACACAACACCACATGTACAACTTGTACACAACACCGCATGCCCGCAACACCATGTGTACAATCATGCACACAACGACAAATGCACATAGCACCATATGTACATCATGTTGATCAGCGGTTGTCATTGATGTCAACCCAAGTAGCACCAGGGGCTAACCCAATATTGCATGGGAATTTTGACCTACCAAATTAATACATTCTAGGTCAATAATGATTTTGATGGCTTCTACTTGTCGAGATGTTTCCGTTGATATATGGCACGCCATGTAATTCTTCACAGTTTGAGAGATATTCATTTTTGAAGTTTGTACCCCCATTTAGTCGGCTAAAACCCCATGGGGTTGGGGCATGGGTCATTGAAAAGTCATAATTAATATTTTTAAGCTCCTAAAATCCCTCCCACGTTCACTTGTTGAAGCCCCTCTCAACTTAAGCATTCATATAAATTGTGATCTTCATTTCCTCCTTATGCAATGGATTTGGCCATCTAAAACAGGTCATCTTGGCATTTTCGCTCTAATTTTTTTTTCTACAAAGTTTCAGAAGCTGAAATTTTTATGAGGCGAAGCCGAAATCCTGAGGAAGCTGCAGTAAAAATTTCAGATCAAGGTGCGCAATATTTTTGGAGCTATGATCTGTGTAAGTCAGGGTTTTTGCAGGCTCCTGAAATTCATCTCAAAGAAGTGACCTTGGTAAATTCGTCATAACTCTCTCTCTGAGTATCAGATTGGAATTATATAAAAAGTGACGGATAGTGCACAGTCTGTACTATTCGCTTTATCAATTTTTGAAACAAATAAAGAAACAATGACATGTGGCACACCTTACAAGTGCGCTCTGCTGAAACAATCCTTAATTAGGGCATTGTGAGATATTGGGTATAACTCTCTCTTCAAGAATCCAAATTGGGTCAGACCTATGGCATTGGAAAGATGACTCAGAGGACTACTACAGGACCAAAAATCAGATATTGAGGATCTGAAATAACAGAGGTACACCAGATTCGATATCGAGCTCCTAGAAGGCAAGAAAAAGCTAGATCATGTGTTGTCAAGGATTGCAAAGGACCAGAATTTCTACGGCAGAAAAGCAAAACAAGGTGCAGCAGAGGGTAGCATGACAAGAGCAGAAAGAAAGGTGCATAACAACAGCAAGAAGTTCATCATATGAAGTCTTCAAGTGGGCAGCACTGCATACAATCATTGTAAATGTATCATTGTACTTAGTCATTGTAAATAAATTATTGTACAAATTGTACTAGTGTCTATCTGCCAAGGGTTGAAGAGGCAGTGTTGGGAGGTCTATGATCATCATTAGGTGGTTGTGTCAAAGTTTGGGTTATGGTCTAGTATATCTTCTTCTTCTACATCATTCTATATCATTGTAAAGTGGACCATTTTCCCTGGTACGGGAGTCCATTCTTCTTTTATTCTTCTATAGGGTGTAGGGTGGTGCTAGGGTGTGTTGTAGCTCATTGGGTGTTGGGGCATCCGTTCAGTGACTACTAAATAATCTCAGGCATTGGAGCGTCCATCCAGTGGGAGCTGGAGAAGAATGTTTTTCTAGATTATAGGAAGTTGGAGCTTTATTTTCAATTGGAGTTGAAAAGAATTATTAGAAAAGCATTAGGTGGTTTTTGTCCCAGAGTGTGTTTCCACCTTAAAAAATATGTGCATTTGTGTTCCTCTTGTTTGCTGCTATCATTGTACAAACACTGATAATAATTGAAGATTAACTAATGCTCTAATTGAAAGAAATACTGATTCACCCCCCCTCTCAGTATTTCCAACAAGTGGAATCAGAGCTTGGTTCCTTCAATAGCAGTTTAATAGCTAGAAGGAGGTCATGGAGTATACCAAGAATGGTGTACCTCTATTCAATTAAAATAATTATGCATTTTGGAAAGGAAGAATGGAGGTCTATCTCTTGGCGCAAGGTTACGAAGTATGGGACACTGTTCAAAATGGATTTACATCAACTGTGTATGAACAAGGTAAGAATAATTTGGTAAATGATGCAAAAGCAAAGAATATTATTATCAGTGGACTTATTGAAACTGCTTATCATAAGGTGTTGGGTTGTAAAACCACCAAAAATGTATGAGACAATATTGAGAATATATATGCAGGTGACTCAAATGTCAAAGAAGCAAAGCTTCAAATCTATAGAGCAAAATTTGAGCAACTCAGAATGAAATAAGATTGCAACATTGCTGCATACTTTCAATACGTTGATGAAATAATCAATACTTTGGAAGGATTGGGAGAGCTAGTTGACGAGAATACTATTATACGGAAGATTCTTAGAACGTTACCAGGGAGATTCAACCCAAAGGTATCGGTCTTAGAATACAGTGCAAATCTGGAAAAACTTAGCAAAGAGGAATTACATGGAGTTCTCATAGCATATGAAATGAGACTTGGTGAAGAATAGGTGTGCATCTAGAAAGCGTATTGCATTCGTCAGAAAACCAATAAGGATAAACAACCTTCAATTGAAAAGACGCAAGTGTGGAAAGGGATGATCAAAAAGGTCTTTGAATAGAAGGAGAAATATGCTCATTTCCAGAGAAAACTACAAATTGGTAAGGGACCAATTCAAAAGGTAAACTTCCATTGATATGTTTAAACATATAATGAGTTGGACATTTTGCATAAAATGTCGAACAAAATAAATAGCAACTCAAAAAGAAAGAAAAGTTTAAGAAATTCAACAAACAAGGATCCAAAAGGAACTTTCTCTCTAAAGAAGATACCTCATCATCCGATGAAGACAATGAGAGTGAAGAAGAAGCCAATGAGAGAGTATTGTTTATGGCCAAGCAAAATAAACAAGAGGTATCAAACAATGAAGAAGAAGGGATGACCATAGAAGAATTTTCTAAGGAGGAAATCAAGCTTATAAAATATCTCAAGGCTAAGAAGATCCATTCCAGTACTCTTGAAGAACAAGTTCAAGGTCTCAAAATTGAATTTGAAGAACACAAATTTATTGAAGAGTCACTTCAAAGAAGTTGGAAGAAAGCAACCAAGAAAGGGAAGCATTAGAAGTCGAAGTATTCTCGTTGTGTAAGGAAGTAAACAAGGGAAAAACTGTCCAAAACTATGCCAACGGCTCAAGGGCATTGGAAGAACTCATCAACAATCAACGATATTACAAGGACAAAACTGGCCTCGGTTACAAGGAAGAAGAAGCAATACCTTCTACAACAAAATACAATGAACCTATGAGATCTGACATACATGTAGACTTCATTGGACAAGATTCGCAAGCACATCCTTGGAAGACGATTCCTCGACGAATATTTTCATCCAGGTACCAACATATTTTTCATGGCTTTTATTATTCATGTGGAAAATTTGGTCATAAAGCTGTAGAATGTCGCACGTAGCCTATGAACCAATACAATTCCAAGAGATTCTTCAAATATGAATCTCCGAGGGCTCAACGAAACATCAATAGAATTGAAAATTTAAGAAATAATATGGAATGTTATAAATGTCAGAACTTTGGACACATAGCCAGAGACTACAAACTTGAAAATCCTCCAGAAGAATCTTCGAAGCCACAGAATCAATGAACATGGAAGAAGAAGAAGACTAATAATTGTGCTCTCGCTCTCAAGGCTCAAAAAAAGAAAGATGTGTGGTATGTTGACAGCGATTGCTCAACGCATATGAATGGAGATAGAAGGAAATTTGTATCTCTGAAAGAGAAAAAGGATGGAACCATATCCTTTGGAAATGGTGGATCTTCAAATGTTATAGGATCAGGTACCGTCACTCTCAGAAGCAAAGATGTTATAGCCAAGAAGGCTCTATATGGTAAGAAAACATGAATCATAATCGCTCGATGTTGGACAAATGTGTGATCAAGGACCTGATGTGATAACTCCACAAAATAGAAATCGGGAAAAGCGAGGTATGGTAAAATTGTGTGAAAGCTCATGATGATCAGCTCAAGCAACATGTATTCTGGATAAACAAGCTAAAGCATATACTAAGCTAAAGAGATGAAAGTTGGTTATAGCTGTGAATGGGTCACATAACTAAAGATCCCCTTATTCGGATAAGCAAAAGTAAAAAGGAAGCGATAAGAGAAATGTTGAAAAAATCTCAAAACCTTCCAACACTATGAGGCATGTCGGCATGGCAAGTAGACAAAAAAATTCAATTTAAAACAAAAGAACACTGTCATATCCATTGGAATTGATACATACTGATCTATGTGGTCCTATGAGAACAAAAGGCTTAGACGGAGAATTATATTTCATGTTAATGATAGATGACTATAGCAGCATGACAACCATCAGTTTCCTAAAGAAAAAATCTAAAGCATTTGAGTGCTTTAAGATCTACAAGGAGTTGGTTGAAAATGAAACTGATTTGAAAATAAAGTGTTTAAGATTAGATAATGGTGGAGAATTCAATTCCAAATTATTTCAGCAATACTGTGATGAAGATGGAATAAAAAGGAAATTTTCAACAACAGGAACACCTCACCAAAATGGAGTTGCTGAAAGAAAGAATAGAACTGTACAGGAAATGGGTAGAACAATGTTGAAGGACTCAAAATTGGATGAAAAATTCTGGGTTCAAGCAATTGATACAACAGTCTTCATTATCAATCGAAGTCTTCTCAGAAATAATTGCAACAAGACTCCATATGAATTATGGAAAGGAAAACCAGCTAATGTAAAATATTTCAGAATCTTTCGAAGCAAATGTTATATCAAAAGAGAAGATCAAAATTTGGGTAAGTTTGAATCACGTGTTGATGAAGGTATCTTTGTTGGTTACTCACGCAAAAGAAAGGCCTATAAATGCTATAATCTAAGACGAAAACAGATAGTGGAGAGCATAAATGCTACATTTGATGAAGATGGTGTTCTAGCAAGTAATGATGAGGATCTAGAATCTTTGAAACTTGAGACAGAGGCTGAAAAATACACAGATAAAATTATAGAACAAGAAGCAACTATCAACGAGGAAGAAGTAAACAATGATCATCAAGATATACCAGAACAACAAGAAGAAGCTCCTCCAAGGAGAACAAAAGACTGGATTCAAAAGAACCATCCATCAAATCAAATCATTGGTGACATAAATGAAGGTCGACAACTTTGTTCATCACAACAAGCTCACATTGCTTTTCTAGCAACCTTTGAGCCTAGTAGTTTTGAGGAAGCCAACCAAAATGAAAATTGGGTAGCAGCTATGAATGAAGAATTGGATCAAATTGAGAAGAATAACACTTGGGAATTAGTTCCATGACCAAAAGATAAAAATGTCATTGGGACTAAATGGGTGTTCAGGAAAAAATTGAATGAAGATGGGTAGGTTACCAGAAACAAAAAGCAAATTGGTTTGCAAGGCTATGCACAAGGAGGAATTGATTTCAACGAAACATTTGCACCAGTTGCTAGAATGGAAGCCATCTGAATGTTTCTCGCCTATGCATGTTAAAGAAAAATCAAAGTCTACCAAATGGATGTTAAGTCAGAATTTCTGAATGGAGAATTAGAAGAGGAAGTTTACATCGAACAACCTGAAGGTTTTCTACTATCACAAAAATAAGACTATGTCTACAGGTTAAAGAAGGCTCTATATGGTCTCAGGCAGGCTCCTAGAGCATGGTATGCTCTTCTTGATGGATATCGTCAACAAGGGTTGAAGAAAATCTTATTGATGAAATATTTATGTATAAATGAATAAAGATAATTTAACAATTGATGGTATATGTGGATGATATAATATTTGGTAGCAATGATGATCGACTAAGTAAGAACTTTTTCTAAAAAAGATGTAAAGTAGGTTTTGAGATGTCATTACTTGGTGGTGACATACTTCTTAAGACTTCAAATATCTACGACCAAGAGATAAGAATATTTATATGTCAAGCCAAGTACATCAAGGAAATGCTCAAGAAATTTAAAATGGAAGATTGCAAACCCATCCTTACTCCAATGGTAACAGGTTGAAAATTGGGCATAGACGACTCATCTAAGGATGTGGATCAAAGGTTGTACATATCTATGATTAGTAGTCTTCTATATGTAATAGCCTCACAACCAGATGTTATGCAAGTAGTTGGACAAGTAGCAAGATTCCAAGCAGCACCAAAAGAATCACATATTATTGTCGTCAAAATAATTCTTCGATATCTAAAGGCCACAGAAGAATATGGCTTGTGGTATCCCATCCAATATGGCAATCTCTATTCAAGCCTTCTGACAGAATCTCCTGGATGGGCGGGGAAGACGTTGATCGTAAGTACTAGTGAGACGCATTCTACTTCATTTAGTTATCTTTGGTTGTCTCGTATCATGTTTGAGCAAAAAGCAAACTTCAATCTCATTATCTACAGCGGAAGCAAAATACATTGCAGCAACATCATGTTGTACTCAAGTCCTTTGGATGAAACAAACTTTTCAAGATCTACAAGTACAATTTAGTGAGCCTATTCCCATATTTTGTGACAACACTAGTGCCATCAACATCTCCAAGAATCCTTTCATGCATTCAAAAACAAAACACATTCCGATCAAATATCATTTTGTTAGAGAACAAGTCGCTGAAAATAATATCAAACTTGAGTATGTTTGTACAAAAGAACAAATTGCTGATATCTTCACTAAACCTTTACCTCGTGAAGCATTTGAATATCTTCGTCAAAAGCTTGGGATTCTCCCAATTTCTCATTAGATTTTCCTTTTTCAAGAATATAAAGGGGGAGTGGAAGTGTGTACAGGTCTGCAGGACGATTGTGTGTCAGCGGGAGTGGAAGTGTGTACAGGTTCGCAGAATGGTTATGTTTCAGGGGGAGTTAACCTTTGCCATTGATTTCAAAGGGGGAGAGAATGTTGTAGGAAGAGGTGTCATGATCGCAGGGGGAGTACTTGTGTTGCCATCAATGCTAAAGGGGGAGATTGTTGATCAGCAGTTGTCATTGATGTCAACCCAAGCAGCACCAGGGACTAACCCAATATTGCATGAGAATTTTGACCTACCAAATTAATATATTCTGGGTCAATAATGCTTTTGTTGACTTCTACTTGTCGAGATGTTTCCGTTGATATATGGCACGCCATGTAATTCTTCACGGTTTGAGAGATATTCATGTTTGAAGTTTGTACCCCCAGTTAGTGGGCTAAAACCCCATGGGGTTGGGGCATGGGTCATTGAAAAGTCATAATTAATATTTTTTAAGCTCTTAAAATCCCTCCCACGTTCACTTGTTGAAGCCCCTCTCAACTTAAGAATTCATATAAATTGTGATCTTCATTTCCTCCTTATGCAAGGGATTCGACCATCTGAAACAGGTCATATTGGAATTTTCACTCTAATTTTTTTTTCTACGAAGGTTCAAAAGCTGAAATTTTTATGAGGCAAAGACGAAATCCTGAGGAAGATGCAGTAAAAATTTCAGATCAAGGTGCGCAATAGTTTTGGAGATATGATTTGTGTAAGTCAGGGTTTTTGTAGGCTCCTGAAATTCATATCAAAGAAGTGACATTGGTAAATTCGTCATAACTCTCTCTCTGAGTATCGGATTGGAATTCTGTAAAAAGTGACGGATAGTGCACAATTTTTACTATTCGCTTTATTAATTTCAGAAACAAATGAAGAAACAGTGACACGTGGCACACCGTACAAGTGTGCTCTGTTGAAACAGTCCTTAATTAGGGCATTGTGAGAGATTGGGTATAACTCTCTCTTCAAGAATCCAAATTTGGTCAGATTTGTGGCATTGGAAAGATGACTTAGAGGAATACTACATGACCAAAAATCAGATATTTAGGATCTGAAATAACAAAGGTACACCATATTCAATATCGAGCTCCTAGAAGGCAAGAAAAATCTAGATCATGTGTTGTCAAGGATTGCAAAGGACCAGACTTTCTACGGTAGAAAAGAAAAACAAGGTGTAACAGAGGGTAGCATGACAAGAGCAGCAACCAAGGTGCATAACAACAGCAATAAGTTCATCATATGAAGTCTTCAAGTGGGCAACACTGCATACAATTATTGTAAAGGTATCATTGTACTTAGTCATTGTAAATACATTATTGTACAAATTGTACTAGTGTCTATCTACCAAGGGTTGAAGAGGTAGTGTTGGGAGGTCTAGGATCATCATTAGGTGGTTGTGTCAAAGTTGGGGTTATGGTCTAGTATATCTTCTTCTTCTACATCATTCTATATCATTGTAAAGTGGACCATTTTCCCTGGTACGGGAGTCCATTATTCTTTTATTCTTCTATAGGATGGTAGGGTGGTGCTAGGGTGACTTGTAGCTCATTGGGTGTTGGGGCATTCATTCAGTTGAATACTGAAGAATTTCGGGCATTGGAGCGTCCATCTAGTGGGATATGGAGAAGAATGCTTCTCTAGATTCTAGGAAGTTGGAGCTTTATTTTCAATTGGAGTTGAATATTAAATAATTATTAGAAAAGCATTAGGTGGTTTTTGTCCCGGAGAGGGTTTCCACCTTAAAAACTATGTGCATTTGTGTTCCTCTTGTTTGTTGCTATCATTGTAAAAACACTGATAATAATTGAAGATTAACTAATGCTCTAATTGAAAGAAATACTGATTCACCCCCCCTCTCAGTATTTCCAACACATCACACACACAACACCATGTGTACATAACACTACATATTCAACATGTACATAACACCATACATACACAACATCGCATATCCAACATTCACATAGCAACATCTATACCAAGCATTGCATATGCAACATCATATATACAACATGCATACAACATCATATGTACACAATACTGCATATGCAACATTACACATCGTAATAGATACAATCACTGAATATTCAACATACACAACAATAGCACTGCACATCCATAGACCACACACTGACCCCACAAGAAACCTTGCTTCTAGTGTCTTTCCATTATCCATGCTTATCCTAGCATGTTGCAGATCACACTACTTTCATTTTGCCGATGTACTTCTCAGCCTTTCCTCCCATAACATAAACATAGGCATAGTACAATCATAATAATATCAAGTCACACCCACATGATACTAACATTGTGTATATGTCAAGGCTACTCTACCACTTGATTCCTCACAGCTAGGAACCTCTTCATGTCATTCATCGGCATAAGAAATCATTCCTCCATAAGGATGATCCTTGAAAACCCTGTCATACAGTGAAATAGATACACACACACACACACATATATATAATCATTGGCATAAAATAATCATGATCCTGTCAGAAAACGACATACATACTCACATACATGGATACATATATAAACATCAACAAATCGTGATCACAACGCCATTGCTAGACATCATAAGATCTAGGTTAAGAGAACCTCATTATTTGTGCACAACATGCACAATGTTGAGAACAACAGTTCCCAACATAGCCAAGGAATCTAACACCTCATTCATTTTACCTTTTTGTTTCCTTTCTCGTGTTTGTACTGCCACCATCCATTTACCACAATGGACCCAACCAGTCCAACCGATTGTCATACTCTTACCTTGTACTATGCTTACTCATGCACCGAGCTTCATCCAAGTCTTTCATTGCCTATTATTGGACGGATAAGTCGTTCCTGCGGACAGGACAGACCTCCCAAGTGTCCTACGGAAAACTAGCAACAAACGGACAAATAAAACTATCTTTCTGTAGATATATTGCGATTCATAATTAAATGCTATAAAGGTTTGACGATCTTACCTTTGATCCAACGCTTGTTTGTAGTAGTAGTCTTTCAGTCGCCCGAAAGAGTTGCCTTCGAAGATCTGCGATCACAAACAAACAAACATCAAATAACACCTGCATAGCATATATTCATAAATCATATCTATTATGGTGATCAAGGAATCCATAAAATAAACCAATCAATTGACAGCTTATTGAGAAAAACAGACTTATTTCTATTAATTTAAATAAAGAAGAGCCTTACAACCATGTCTGCCTTGATGTCATACAGGCCTTCCTTGGGTCCGGAACAGGCGTTTCCTTTACTCTGACCATCCTTGCACTCTTCCAACCGAGATACATACAGGTATGTAATCTTTCCCACATGAAATCTCAGCTAAAAGGGTCTAAGTTTCAATAGCACTTCACCTCCAACAATACTAAAGCTTCAACTCATCCATTGTAACCCTTTGAGGCTACCCTATGCCTCTTTTTATAGTGAAAGCTCCATATGAGAAGGGATAGAATCCTCCTTCAAAGGGATTAGCTCCTTAAATCAAGGGGTTAGCTCCTTAATGGATGGGACACACGAACCTAAAAAGAGCGGACTTTCCATCGCAGGAATGTTTTTAGAAGCTTGCAAAAATGACTCAAACTGAGCTTCTAGATTTTACTTGAGCCTTTTTAATATTTTACAGGGGTCTGCACCGTTAATGAATAAATAGTGCGTTTGGCTCCGCAGGATTTATAGCCAAAAGGTGCGGCACCGCAGGCAATAGTAAGAGAAAATGCGGTACCAGAGTTTTCAAGACTTTTATGAGCTTTTCTCTTAATTTCAAGGCTTGAATTTAGGAACTTTGATATTGTAGACTTCTAAGGGATACTAAAATGTCATGGATACAAATTTTAGTGTAACAAATTGCCCCCTAAAGTGCGAAGTCTGAGAATATTCGAAGAGTGATGTGCTTTATCATTTCAAGGATTAGCCTGTGGACACCCCAGTCAGAATCCTATAAAAACATTCAACGCAACACACACACACACACACACACACACACACATATATATATCATCGCTGAGGTAGGCATTCCCATGCTCAGATCAAAACTAACTAGACTTGTTCTGATATAGTAATGATTTTAATATTACATCAATAATGTAGACGCAACATGGACGCAACCATCTGTAATGAATCATCTACTGCATAATGAATAATAAAAATCCTCGCAGCCTGGATGGTGGAAACTAGATCTAGGGTCTTGATTTTTGCTTCTCGAACTAGTACGATTCTATCCATGCAATTAAATGTGTTGAAGTCGAACATGGTAGAAACCACTTGATTACCAGTCAATGATGTGAGCTGTTAACAAGTGTGAGAGAAACCACCAATAATGACAATGGCTCTCAAAGTACTCAGTACAATCCATGAAATGTGAATAAGTGATCTGAAGTCGAACATTTCACGGAATCGTTCGATCAAAGGTCAATGATGCAACCTGTTGTCGAAGGAAAGAAACCTGCCATTAAGGCATGCAAATTCCAAGGTAATGACGAATTCTAGATCAAATTCCTAAATGATGAGCTATCGTTGATAGAAAGTGATCCGTCGTAAGCAAGCTCACGACACGAAACCATAGATCAAGTTTTGAAGAAATTTTTTGCAAGGACTGACTTAGGGATGGTCAACGTGAATGGAGACAAATGTTTGCAGATGAATGGTTTATTTGACTGACCTCTTGAACACATAATGACACTGCAGATGGTTTGGTGACAGTTGCCCTAAGCTAATACCCAGAAACCAACTGAAGACTTTCAATGTGGTTTGATTAACTGATAGGCAAAGGATTTCCCAACCCAGGTGGAAGTGTGACAAAAAGTGTCGTGTTCAAGAGTGGTGTAATGCTTTTACAAATCAAAGTGTAACAAATAAATCTGTTTTTCTCTCTTTTCCCCCACCATTTCTGGCAAGTACCTCTTTATTTTTGACAAGCTTGAGGAGGATAACATTTGCTTGTTTATAAGCTCATCCTTCGGATGAGTCCAACTTAGTTTAAAATCGAACCCTAAGAAGGAGTGGTTCGTTCCTATTTGTAATCGACAGGTCCTTTACTGTTAAATTTTAATGAGTCCAGTATAGGGGAAACTCGGTTTTTTTCATTTTTAGGGAGTTAGAAGAAAAAAATTAAGAAAACTCCATGGGTGTACTTTTTCGTAAATTTAGTCTCTCAGGCCCGAAAAAGGATAAAATAATGCAAGAGAGAACTCTATTGACCATGATTAGTCAACGTATACCCTTTTCGTAAATATTCCATTTCAGTCGTGAAAAGGGGTAAACTTATACTAAAGGGACGACCGTTCATTTACTCTAACGAGTTCAAATAGTCAAGTACTCGGCAATATTTTCATTTTTAGAGAGTTTGAAAAGGGCTTAAAAGAGGACTCCATGGTTTCGCTTTTTCGTAAATTTTAAAGAGCCCGAAAAAGTGATAAAAGTTTACTTTTCATCAAAAATGATCATTTCGCCTAAAAAATCCGGTATTCTGCACAAAAACTCGAAAAAGAATTAAACATACCTATTTCAATAATAGTAATATTTCAAAAAACCATCTTTTTAAAGTAAAAAATAAACAAATTTAAAATTCATTTATTTGAAAAACTTATAAAAAGGAGTTTTTCAAGTTCATTTTTACCGTTTGAGTTTGGAGTGAAATTTTTAGAGCTTTTGGTAAAAAATTCTTCGGAGAAGATTCTGGGAAAACTAACTGTCAAAATTGGAAACCGTCTGTTCCAAGTAATTCACAACCTCTTTCCCTTGCTTTTCATCTCTTCAAATTTTTAAATTAGGGTCAAAATTTCATTTTTGGGAGGAAAATAGGTTCAAAAATTTGCGTTCGGGGGTCCGCAGGCAGGACACTAGGTACCTACGGACCCCGACATTTTCTCACAAGGAAAAATGTCGGGGCCCCACACTTTTAACACAGAGCCCGTGCGTAGCTATGCACTGTATCTGAGCGTAAAGTGCGGGGGCGCCGTAATGAATTTAAAAACACATTTTCTTCCTAAATTACCCAATTTTTTGCTTCAAAATGATTTTAACACTTCATTTTACTGATTGTAGGATATCTACAATGCTCATTTGGCGAGAACGGGAACATGAGAAGGTATATGAAGCAGCAATGATCCATCAACCTACTCTGCAAGTTTTAAGAGCATGCGGGCTTTTCAAATTTTGGGCTATTAGTGGCATGAGAGCTCAAGTAGATCTTCTTACTTGGCTGGTGAGCAAATGGGATGTTCAAGACCAGTGTTTCGTGATCGGAGGTCACCGGCTCGAGATTGAGTTGGAGGACATATATTTTTTGATTGGTTTGTCTAGGAGAGGCGAACCACTA
Organism: Pinus albicaulis; assembly: GCA_034641835.2. Lineage (NCBI taxonomy): Eukaryota > Viridiplantae > Streptophyta > Pinopsida > Pinales > Pinaceae > Pinus > Pinus albicaulis. The sequence continues at coordinate 999,147,350 of CM076580.1, read as the reverse complement.
TCTCTATTTGGGGCTAGGCCAGGTGGCCAGTCTGTTGCCAGCCTACAATTATAGTTTTGTAATCATGAAGCCAATCACAGAGACAAACGAATTGACAATAAAACTATCATCTGTCCCAAGTTAAAAGTTATTGCTTTTACCGTTGTCAAGTTGTGCGGAAGTGCAGCTTTGCATGTAGCTACTAGATCTCAGATGCGCATCACAGTAGATTGTTTTCGAGGCACCATATTCAACTGGTGCAAGGCAGTGTTGGAAAATGTGAAAGGCCAACTCACCAGAGCAAAGAATGGGAAGTTAAAAAACTTCGTATATGTGTCCATCGTCGTCACCTTTTCTCTTAGAGAGGATTCCTATGTTAGCCCGTAGCACATTCCTTTTGATGCTTGTCGACCTCAAGAGCCTAGGATGGTTCGTTGGGTTGCTTTGATGGCTCGCCACAACGAGGGTGGGGAGATTGTTTGATTTCCCTCAGATTATTTTTGTTGGCTAGAACGCCAAATTTTTGTGATAGAGGATTTTCCTTATGCGGGTATGGATTTTCGCGACGACCGGGATATGCCCCTTCCTCTAGGAGCTCAGTGGGATGAGTCAGGTAAAAAATCTCTTTTGACATGTTCTAATTTCTAGTTTTTATTTTGTTTTTAAATCGTCCAAAACTGATAACAAAAATTTCAAATGCATATGTGGGTCTGAGTCGACCAGCCATTCTCCGCCCCTTTGATCGGAGGCAAAGGGATGCAGCAGCAGCAGCACCACCCCCATAGGATCAGACTGCAGAGAGCTTGACTTATTTAGAACACTATTTGGAGCGGCTCACTATGGATATTCATGAGACTACCATAGATGATATCCCACTCCGTCTACAAAGATACGTCATTGGTGTTCCTGGACCATTCAAAAGATTTTTGACTAGGGTAGCACGAGAAGTAGTGTATTATCGTGATCATCACCACGGATAGTGGATGATTGACTTGTAGACTAATTTTTTGTATCACTTTTTTCCGATCATAAGGCGTTTTGAACCTATGATCGAAGACATGTATTATTTTTGAACACTACATCTATACTATGATATACTATTATTTCCAGTTACCCGCTCAATCATGTTATGGAATGTTGATTTTTTACTTTATTATCGCAAATGTCTATTTATAACATTAGAAGCAATTGCATCTGCTAATGTATTTAAATTTCTTGGAATGCGTTGATACTCAATATAATGGAACTCTCATTCCAAGAGACAAACAATTAAAAATAATCTTAATAATACTGGGTTTCTAATGGCATATACTCGGTTTAACTGTAATACAACGAGTTCAGAATCTGACCTAATGATCAAACTTCGAATTCCAAATGAAATGGATTCCGATAATAATTCGATAACTGCACTATATTCAACAATATTGTTCGTTGTTTGACCAAGGCTTACCCCATGCATCGATACTAACTCGTCAGTGGGTGAGTAAATAACCCAAGCTGCGAAGGAGATGTTCTGTGTACTACGACAAGCGCCATCAACAAAACCAATATACATTTGAAAGGATATCGACATCTACGATATCAAAAGTATCCAGATAAGCAGGAAAAATAGTAAGAGCACACTTAAGCTAGGCACACATTTCTAATCTATAGCACACCAGCTAAAAAGTAACTAATATACAGTGAAGATCTCCACACAAAAATCAAGCGTAATATCTCTTTAGATAAATTCCATTTCTGGGTTTACCTAAAGAGACCTCGTCAAAATCAATCAATTCATAGGCCCCTTTTGCAAGCTATCGCTTGAAAATATAAGGACTATGCCACATGGGTTCAAATTTCCCAGCCCCTAGTTTATCATTGGCTTGATCATAAATCAAAACTAGGTCTCCTTCTGAAAAATTACGAGGGGTAACACTTCTATCATACCAAGCTTTCATTCTTTTCGCATGAGTCTCGGTAGCTAATGCATCGGTGCGTCGAATCTCATCTAATTGAGCCAAGTATAAAAAACGTTTCTCCTCTTCAGAAGTGTCTGGTAGTAACTCTATGGCTAGTTGGAGTGACGGTATCTCACATTCAATGGGTAATACCGCTTCTAAACTGTAAACCAGCTGAAAAGGGGTAAAACCTGTCGATGTTTTTGCCGAGGTTCGATATGCCCAGAGTGATGAAAAGAGCATGGTATGTCAATTCAACTTATGAACTCCAATGATTCGTTTGATCATGGTGACTAAAAATTTATTAATCGCTTCAACTAAACCATTGGCCTGCGAATAATATGGTGTAAAACTGTCATGGCGCAGTCCAAGTTGGTCCGTTAACTTGGTCATCATGATATTTCGAAAATGGCTCCCGTGATCAGTAATTATTGCTTGGGGTACACCGAAACGAGCAATCACATGATTGAATACGAAAGTAGCTGCAGTTTTTCCATCTACCGCAAAAGTAGGCATCGCCTCGGCCCATTTGGTAAAATAATCTACTGCTAGAATAATATACCCATGCCCCCCGGCCGAGTGAGGGTTACATGTAATGAAATCAATGCCCCATTTTGCAAAAGGATCGACATCATTTATAGGGTGAAGAGGAGCAGGTGGTGCATGCATTTTTCGATCAAAGATTTGACAATTATGACATTTTCGGACTGCGTAAATACAATCTTTAAACAAGGACGGTCAGAAATAATCTGCACGCAATATCTTTTGGGCTGTGGCATACCCAGACATATGACCGCCACATGCTCCAGAGTGACAGTCATTTAGAACCTTTTCGGCTTCGTCATGAGTTAGACAATGTCGAAAAATTGAGTCCGCACCACGACGGTATAGTGTGTTGCCAAAAATATGATATTGTTGACACTGGAAACGAATTTTTCGTCATTGCGACCGTGAAAGCTCAGGCCAAAAATATTGGGTTTGAATATAAACAATAATATCTCCATACCAATGATCAATGGTACTAATAAAAAACAAGGATTCATCCGCGATTGGTTGTTCCGCCACAGTTTCTGTATCAGTACGTGGGAAATCACACATAAGTTCAGCAAATATCAATGATTTCTTGGATTTGGATTTTTCAAATTCCAAATCAAACTCCTGCAGGATAACAATCCATTTGGAGTATTTGCCCCCTATAAATTGTTTGGTCAAGATGTACATCAGAGGGTTACAACTAGAGATCACTGTTGTTTTGCATAAAAGTATGTAGTGATGAAAACGTTGGACAGCTTGTACATCTGCCAAGGCCAATTTCTCCATATGTGAATATTTGATCTCAGTCAGATGCAAATTTCGACTAAGATAGTAAATCACATTTTCACTATGGAATTCATCTTCTTGAACTAAAACCATCCCTATCGTGGAATTGTAAGCGGCGAGGTACAAAAATTAATCTTGGTTGTAGTTGGGAGGATGCAGTAATGGTGCATGGGTCAATGCGTTTTTCAAAGCATCAAAAGATCTATCAGCGACTTCGTCCCAAAAGAAAGGAATATTCTGTTTCAACAACCTAGTGAAACCTTTCATTAACTCGTCGTAGTTAGGAATGAATCTACGTAAAAAAATTTCTTTCCCTTGCAACTTTGGAGTTGGCGAAGAGTAGAAGGAGGAGGTAAATTGATGATTGCCTCAACCTTAGATGGGTCGACACGAATGCCTACCTTTGAGACAATAAATCCCAATAATCATCCGGATTCTACGTAGAAAACACATTTGTGAGGATTCAAGCGAATCTTATAGTGCCTACATTGTATAAAAATGGCTCGTAAATGAGTAATATGATTTTCTCTCCGTGAAGAATGAGCAGGAAAATCATCGAGGTAGGGCTTCACAATGTGTTTAATGTCGTGAAATGCATAAGACATGGCCCTTTGAAAAGTGGCGCCAGCGTTCTTAAGGCCAAAAGGTAATTGGTGATAAGAAAAAGTCCCCCATGGACAAATGAAAGTTGTTTTAGGTTGATCTGCAGGGAGTACGTCGATTTGATTGTAGCCGGAAAATCCATCCATGAACGAGAAAATTTCATTTCCAGCACAATCGTCAATAATTTGATCGATGTAAGGGGTTGGATAATTATATTTTGGACAAGCTCGATTTATATCTCTATAATCGATACATACTCTTATTCTTCCTTGTTTTTTATTGATCAGAACAATATTAGATACCCAGTCTGTTAACGGGATCAGATAAATAAAACTTGCATGAAGTAATTTTTCAACTTCTGCTTTGATAGCGACATATTTTCTCAGATGAATTTGACATAATTTCTGTCTGATGGGTTTACATTCAGGAATGTCTTAATTTCATGAACAATAATCAACGGATCGATTCCTGGCATTTCTTCATATGACCGGGTAAAGATGTCGCGGAATTCCTGAAATAAGGCTTTATATGCTTGAATTTCTTCAGGTGTACAAGAAGCACCTATGTGAATGTTTTCAACAATTCTAGGTTTTACTGAAATGTCAAGAGGAACCGTCATAGAAATATTTTCTAAATTTAATTCAGAATCGGAATGTGAGAGAGGATTATGAGGTTCTTTGACGTAATCAGTGGTAAAAATGGAGGAAAAATCATTCTCAAAATGATCGAGATTAGGTAAAAACGAAGACCTATGACGAAGATCTTCCCATGGTAACTCATCTATCGACAAGAATTCATAAATATGTTCATCAGTATTGAATACTTGTTGAGCAGGATATGGAATTGGTGTCGAAGCTAAACTCGATATTAAAATGACTCCTGATTGATCACATTCACTGGATCAGACTCCGTTGAAGGAGTATCAGAAAATCACTGTACATGTTGATATGCTAACTCAAAAGGACTCAAAGGCATTGGGCCATCGAAAGAATCCAATTCTAATTCTGAAGGTACTATCCAAGGATCATCAAAGGAAATAGTACTTGATGTAATAATATTGATATTAGCAATAAGATTTTGTACGTTGGGAGGAGGCAGGGAAAAAGTTCCCAGTAAGATGAATCTTTAATCAAACCTACACTGACATCCTTATAAGGGATAGTTAATTTTCCGATATGTTGGATGCTATCAATAGAGGCTAGGTCAGATGAATAATATGAGAGCTGATCTATCTTAACGATCTTTCCTTTATGAGGAAACATGATGAGGCGAAAGATCGATGATACAACAACAGTCATGGAATAAGACCAACTGTGACCCAGGAGAAGGTTGTAATCCAGAGAGGCATCAACCACTTCCACATCTAGATTAACCATTTTGCCTTCGACCTCTATTGGTAGATCTTGTAAAATACCATATGGCTGAAAACCTCTTCCATCAAAAGCTTTGAGAATAGTTGGTGATTGGTTAATAGTCGGAGAACCAAGTGATTTCCAACATTTTAACGACATAATACACGTAGAATCCCCTTCATCAACAATAGTACGAAAAATACGTTTTTTTTTACTATTACCGGAATCTGAAAAGCCATTTGATGGGGTAGGCGGGGTGTAAAATTCTCTAAATTGAAGATCATGAGGTTCGAATCCTAGATATTTACGGCTCCTAAGGCTGACAAAAGAAATTTTATTTGGGCTGGGCATGATTGCAATACTTCCAAAGCCGACATTGCTGAAGGGGAAATTTCCAAATCTTCAACAATATTGTAATTCTGAGCAGCTCTCGCATGTGGATTGAAAGCTGATTTACGAAGTACACCTTTTGCAGGTAGTTTAATCACTAAGTCAGGATTTTTTTTCTCGATCTGTAATGGATCAGAAACTGAGGGAGATGTAGTTGATGCAGAATTGGATGTTTCTGCTTCTTTACCAGTATTTTTACTACCGTAATCTTGTGATCGCGTCGCAACCATCAAGATATCCTCAATCGGATTGAGGAAGATTCAACCATGTTACTATCTTGAGTGGGAAAGGGATCCTTCAAGACAGCAGGTATAGGAGAACCCTTAACGAATTTTGATACCTCGGCTCTATGCGGGTACTCTTTTGTAAAATGATCCTGGTCACAGATGAGACAAGGATATCTAGGTTTTCGTTTTTCATCAATTGGTTCAGTTGTATCGTTTTTCTCTTTTGAAGATTTTTTTCTTTATTCTTACCTTTCTTCTTACCACTAGTTTTATATTTGGTCGTAGATGTCTCTACAACATGGATATCAGCGGGAGTTTCTAAGGAAGAATATCCTTTGGGTGAATCGGGTAAAGTGATAATAGGAGAAGTAGTCTTGCAAGACTTCTTCTTACTTTTACCAGTACTAACGGAACCAATTACACCATCAGCGACATGAGATCCAGAAGGAGTTGCAGTTAATTGACCAGGTCTTGGTAAATCGGGGATTTTATCATAATGAGTTCCTGACTGAGTATACACAAGGTCAAGGTACTGAGCCTGAGCAATGACTTGTTCTTCTGTAACAACACCTCCTTTGGCCACATCTTCAGTAATTTTTGGAAATAATGATTTAATAAACCATTCAGCCAAAATTTTATCAGGAATAAAGACTTTCACTAAACGCCTTCTACGTCTCCATTCATGAATGTGATCATATATGTACATAGAAATAGACTGTTTTAATGAAGTCAACAATTCTGTGCCATTATCGTATCTGAAAGGCAACTGAAAATGGTTAAGAAAGCAGTAGCTAGCGCATTAAAATGATTAAAAGAGCTCTGTGGTAACTCAATGTACCATGTGGCAGCTAGACCAATGAGAGTTCTCTGAAAAAGATGTAATCGAATCGAATCATCGACTAGTGAATTGGATGTGCACCAGAGGTGATAAGTCATAACGTGATTAGATGGGTCTTCTCTTGACTTACCTTCAAATTTTGGAATATCACTAGGCAACTTGTTAGGCATCGACGACCAATATGGAAGATAAAAAATGGGATCGTTCGTAAGGCGTGATAGATCCGGTAAATCTAAAGTTGCTATGAATGGTAACTGATGGCTAGGGTCTTGATAACTTTATGTGATAAAACCAGTGCCAGGAGGAGGATATCTAGGATACCCTGGAATTGGATGCACATTTGGAATTGTGAAACCTCCTGGGTAACTAGGATTAACCGGACCATAATGGGGTTGTTGAGGTATTTGATAAGTATACCCAGGGTACGACTGATACTGATATGCTGGGTTTTGCGTAGCTTTACCAATTTGATACTGTCCCTGGTACGATTGATAAGTAAATTGTGGTTGAATAGAGACATTCGTACTAGTACCAGCTTATCTGTAGGCAGCTGGACCGTAGTCTGAATTGTAGGTCCTGACTGGGGTACAGAGGCTTGAGGAATTTGCAATGATATAGGGATAGAAGAAACAGGAGCTACAGATACTCCAGAAACAGGTGTTGTAGGTTGAACAGAATTTGCAGTAGCTGCAACAGTTTGAGGTGGAGTCTAAGGTGTACTAGGCCCAGGCTGCTGAACAGAACCAGGTGCAGGGACTTGAATAGTAGGCTGGATAGGTTGTGGGTTGAACCAGAAACTAAAGGTTGTCCAAGTTGATTAGGTAACTGCACATTAGGTTGCATAGTCTATTGAATTTAGGATGGATTCCACACCATGTTCATTCCGAGGTATTGACCCATAGAAGGTTGTGCATATGAAGGACCATAGCCTGGTTGAATGTAGGGTTGATAATTAAGTGGTAAATTTCCAGCTTCTTGTAAAAATGACTGACTGGAAGGTGGTTGGAAACCTTGAGTTGGGTACTGACCTTGAGGTTGATAACCTTGAGGCATGTACTAAATCTGGGGTTGATAAGGACCCTGAGGAATATACTAAGTCTGGGGTTGACCTTGGGGTATGTACTATCCTTGAGGTTGATAAATTTGAGGTATGTACTATCCTTGAGGTTGTTCTCTAGGTAAATAATATTGTCCTACAGTTTGTCCTGGTAAAAAATTACCTTGAGGTTGCCCCCCAGGCGGTAACTAACTATCTTGAGGTTGCCCCCCAGGCAGTAACTGACTACCTTGAGGTTGCCCCCCAGGTGGTAACTGACTACCTTGAGGTTGAGGATTTGGAATATTGCCAGACATCATAAAAATTTTCTCTGTGTTCAATGTTTTAGTTTTAGTTCCATTTGTACCAGTTGATAACGCTTGTTCATTTGGTCGAGGAGTTGCTCCTGAGAAAGTACCAGAGAGTGAATGGTACCCCGAAGGAACAGAAGGACCACCATATAAAAATGTTTCTGGTGATTGGGAAAACATAGATGACTCACCTAACATAATTGATGAAGGACAATAACCTCTTGGTGTAGGATGAAAAGGAATTCGGGGTGGTGAAAAACTAAGACCCGGGTTTTCTAAAAAAGCTGTCAATGATAAATACCAAGCGTCACTTCTAAAAGTACTGTAGAATATAGATTCACACTCCCTAAGATTCAAAGTCTGTTGGGTTTCGGGAAGAGTTACTTCTTCATCTAGACCGAAAAGTTCTTCAATGGAAATGAGGTTAGAAGGAAGATTTTCAGTAATGATATGTCTTACCCTAGGTGAACCAGGATCACTAGAAGTCGGAGTAACAAATCCTGAAGATGGTTCCAAAATAGCAGGTTCAGTGTTAGGTTCGGAATTTTCAGGTTCTTTAGTGAATTCACTAGAAGGAGAAATACTATTAGTAAGCTCAGAAACTGAAATCAGCTCTTGAATATGCTTTGTTGTTTGTAATTGATAATCAGGATGAACAACTATATATGACTCTCCTGCTTCTGTTGATCTAATTCTACTGTTACTAGGCGATACTAGAGCTCGCAACCCTTCAAGTTGGCTTGGTGTATACTCAGGGGGCTTCCCCTAAAGTCTACGTGATTGTCTTGGTAATTCAGCCACGATTAAAAAATTTTAATCACACGCAATCAAATGAAAATTTCAATAAAAACTCCTAGAGTCACTAAGGAAACAAAAAAATGAATCACACGTATAAAAATATAGGAGATCAAACCACACACAAATAGTAACTTCCCACACTAAAAACACTAGTTGGTGATGAAATCCAACATTGTAGTATTTAATTTAGAAAGGGCGATTGGAACAATTACCTAGACAATTTGCTTAATGAAACAGACTAGTGCAAGTTTCTCCACTTAAACCATCTCGAGTGAAGATAACCCTCCGGAGAGTCCAAGTGAGTCTAGTCGACGTCTGCTCTAGGTACAGTGGGATATTTCCTCCAGCGTCACCTTTGGAAAAAACCGTAAGATTATGGTCACTATGGTTACCAACAGGAACTAATATACCTAGGGGAATAGTCTACGGTCCAACAAACACGTAAGGGCAGAGTAACAAAGCTCAATCCCCTTGAAGGCTCCTTGACATAATCCAAGGTATACCGAAAAGTGACCCTAGGCTCCTTAACAATGGTCTATCCAAGGTTTACCGTTGTTAATACACACATATCTTCTATCGGTCCCAATGAGATAGAATTGATTATCCCATTGCTTCAGATATGACCCCGTGATTGAATCCTTTAAGAGGAGCTTCCCAGAGCATACAAGCGACTATTGTATTTTTTCCTACTGCAAGATCAACTACTTGTTTGTTTTAATTATCTTGAAGAGTTAATTACTCCCTACTCCAAGACACTAGCCTAAGCTATATAAGTGAAAAGAGCCCTAGAAATATAAAAGTTACTAGATTAATTTTAAATTAAGCGTTGATTTTAAAAATCTGTTTCTTAGGACAATAGGTGCGAAAGTGAAACTGATGATATGTAGTGACCCAACTCAAAACATACTAAAAATGCATCTATTATGAGAAACAATCCGTTTTCTTTCAATAAATTCTAGCTAAAGGAAGAGTTGAGAAATGAAATCTTTTTAAAAACAAATCTTTCCTTCAAACAAGAATAAATGAAAATAAATCTAATTTCAATGAGAACTCAAAATGATCTATGCTAAAAAATAAATCCCTTTTATTCAAGATCGAAACTACAAACCAAGTTTTTCTTCAAAAGACACTACAATTTCTAGAAAAGCACTCAAAGCTAAAAACATTAATATTGAGATCTAAAAATTCTAAGACTAAATCTGAATTAAAACTTCAAATATTTTGAGGATGTCTTACTTAGCTTGTAATCTAACTAAGAAATTCTTTGCTTGAAATAGAAAGAACTCGAAAAACATCCAATTTTCGTTTTTTAAGTGAAATTCTAAACTTATTAACAAATTTTTTTAAATATTTGCAAGTGAGAAGAATGGGATCTAAATCTCATAAAAAAATTTCTGCTATGATGTGAGACTCAGCAAGAAAGCAAGGAAATACCAGTGATTTTAAGGTATGCTAGGGTTTCTAATCTTTGAGCGGGATATAAGACAAAGCAAAAATCATTATAACATGCAGATCTTTCAGAAAATCATTCAAAACTAAAAATGCTGAAATAAACTCTTAACCAAGGCTTTTTGACATATGACACAAGTCTGGGTATTCATTGAGAATCTAGCAAACTAATCCAGAAAAGAGGATTTTAATATTTTTCAAAAATCTTCACAGGGTCCGCAGGATTCAGTGCAAACCAGTGCGGTCCCGCACTGTGGGTACAGGAAAAGTGCGGAGCTGCCCGCACTATCTATAAAAGAAAAGAGCGGAAACAAGAAAACTAGAGAAAAAACAGAAAATTCTCAAACATTTCTTAGGGATTCTACAGGGATAAACTACCCAAGTCAGTATCAATCAATCAAAATTAGAAAAAATAAATTCATAAATTAGAAATAAAAAAAATCAAAGCTCAAAATCCTTCCCCAGCGGAGTCGCCATTTTGTTGGACGGATAAGTCGTTCTTGCGGACAAGACAGACCTCCAAAGTGTCCTACGGACAGCTAGCAACAAACGGACAAATAAAACTATATTTCTTTAGATATATTGTGATTCATAATTAAATGCTATAAAGGTTTAACGATCTTACCTTTGATCCAATGATTGTTTGTAGTAGTAGTCTTTCAGTCACCTGAAAGTGTTTCCTTCGAAGATCTGCGATCACAAACAAACAAACATCAAATAACACCTGCATAGCATATATTCATAAATCATATCTATTATGGTGATCAAGGAATCCATAAAATAAACCAATTAATTGATAGGTTATTGAGAAAAATGGACTTATTTGTATTAACTTAAATAAAGAAGAGCCTTACAACCGTGTCCGCCTTGATGTCATATAGGCCTTCCTGGGGTCCAGAATAGGCGTTTCCTTTACTTTGACCAGCCTTGCATTCTTCCAACCGAGATACATACATGTATGTAATCTTTGTCACATGAAATATCAGCTAAAAGTGTCTAAGTTTCAATAGCACTTTGCCTCCAACAATACTAAAACTTCAACTCATCCATTGTAACCCTTTGAGGCTGCCCTATGCCTCTTTTTATAGTGAAAGAGAGGAAGTTACAGCTCCATACAAGAAGGGATAGAATCCTCCTTCAAAGGGATTAGCTCCTTACATCAAGGGGTTAGCTCCTTAATGGATGGGATACATGAACCTGAAAAGAGTGGACTTTCCACCGCAGTAATGTTTCTAGAAGCTTCCAAAAATGACTCAAACTGAGCTTCTAGATTTTACTTGCGCATTTTTAATCTTTTACAGGGGTCCACACCCTTAATGAATAAATAGTGCGTTTGGCTCCGCAGGATTTATAGCCAAAAGGTGCGGCACCACAGGAAATACTAAGAGAAAATGCGGTACCAGAGTTTTCAAGACTTTTATGAGCTTTTCTCTTAATTTCAAGGCTTGATTTTAGGAACTTTGATATTGTAGACTTCTAAGGGAGAATAAAATGTCATGGTGACAAATTTCAGTGTAACATCTATTGGGTACCACAAAGCTCTCCCAGAGCTCCACAATTTTCCTGTTTCGCAATCGATCCCCAAGACACTCAAACAAAACGCAAGAAAAAAAAACAAACAAGAATAAATCCATGAAAACCAAAATCAATACGACACCGCAACAAAGTGGCAAGGCCTTGCACCGGACATACGAAAAACCACAAATAAAGCACAATAAAATCACAAAAGACCAAAATCACAAGGCTAGCAACAAACACCATGACTCAATCCCCATGGTTCCGAAGGAAAGTTCAACCTGAGCCTTCTTTAAGATTTCATAACATTCTCTCTTACCATGTAATCCTTGCATCAAACTACCATAAACACATAACTGTCAGCGCATAAATAAACATACAACATGCTGTTTACCTTACCTTGTTGTGCTAAGCATGCTGACCTGTAATTGAACACACATGCCAGCCATATGTACAAAACATCAAGACAACATATTATCAATTTGAAATCAAATTTTATCGAGACTAAAAACCATGTCATAACCAATAATCATCTCATATTCATCGGTCATAATACATAATGATACAACTATCACCTACTTACACTCAAGTATATACCGACTATCTTAGCACATATGTGTTAGCACAACCATCTTAAAGCAAGATCATTCCTTCGTCCAATACTATAGATACAAAGTCATATCATGCAATTGATCAAACATTCAAACAACTTGCAAACATACCATGCTAGATAGATCAACTAGATGTCATAAACAAACACTCAAAACAATTAAGCACCAAGTATACAACATAAGCAAACTCATACCTCAATGTATCTCAGGGGAGGCTATCTTGTCTGCACAATAAATCTATATTAGCACAAAATAACTTCACAACACCTCAACTCAACATAAATTTTATCAAGATATACATAAAAATAACCAACTAACATGTTCACATCATAAACGCATAATCAATTGTCATTCATACATAACGACCACATATGCACAGTTAGCCTAAATTAGTACAATACAATATCAAAATTATATTGATTCATACATGAACTTAATAACCCTAACCATCTACATAAGCCAATCCAAGGAATTATGATACATATAACATCAAGATATTAATGAAATAACCCTAATCATCAAGTTACTGGCATATACCAACAACAAGCTATATATCACGCTCATCAACAACATGCAACCTAATCATCAAGATAACTAGCATACCACAACAATAAATTAACATAAAAAATTCTCATCAACAACGTATAACATATTGACTGAGCTAACTACAAGTTAACATATTCATCAATGACATATAACATAGTAATCAAGTTTATACCATGCTTGACTAACTGACACATGTATCTACGATTACACTAATTAACTAGTATATATCATGTATGTAACCATAACATCAATAAAATGACATGCATACACATAACCATAGTAATAATATAATGACAAAAATATAAGTAACTTTAATGCTTACAACAACCATGAATCACATACCTACATGCCAAGCATACAACTTGTATAACGATCTGCTCTTGCCTCGAGGTCCAATGTTGCAATTTCACTTTGATGATATGCATCTCCTACTCTCTCATCCAGCACATTAGAATCATAACATACCAATATTGTCATGATGGCCTAATTGCATACAATGACCTTATGCACAACAACCTCAACCAAACCAATGCAAACTTTACCATATGCACCCACTTGACATGTATAACCAATCATGAATGACCAATGCATGTTCAACATATAACCTCCCACAAGAAAGCATACATGAACAACATGGAAGTATGACAAATATGTAACCCTATCATAATCAAGCCATGCATGTACAATATGTAGCAACATGCACGCAAACATGCACGGACAATACATAAGCAAGAACAACACATAAATAGTCATACACTCATGAAAACATGTTGACAACAACATCATTAGCACTTTCAGGCAACACCACTGCCACCGTGGCCAACACAACACAGATGAAACAAGCACATATATACCAAAATCATACTAAACACATATGCAACCAACATAAATGCATGAACAACACATTGGCCATCCAGTCTAAGGGTTTAACCATGCTTTGATACCACTTTGTGGTATCAGATATCACACAGAGAGAACATAAACCAAAAACCAACATCATACATACACAACAAGCACATAGAACATAAGCATGATGAACATATATGAAATTGAAATGTATGCATGACAAACATACACAACCCAAGGAGAGCGCAACCACACTCTGATACCATAATGTAACACCCTCTTCCCACATCTACCCAAGTAACTGACCAATCAGGGTAAACATGTGACGAGAGGATACTAATATGAGATTAAACCTCCTATATTATCTTATGGAAGTGGAATCGACAGAAACACCAAAAACATACCTTACACTGCATCATTGACATCCCCAGGAGGTGACCCAGCCTTCCAGGGCCTTGTTCCTTGAGGGGGAATTGATTTTTAGCCCCTTTGAGGCTGAGATGCAGGATTGTAAGGGAAAGAGAGCTACTCTAGATCCTAGAGCTACGGACTAGCCTTGTTAAGGTAGCGGCTTAGGCCCAAACATCAAATTTTATGCCTGTAACTCCGGGATTTGTGCCATATTTTCAGCCCCTAAGCCCAAGTCACTTCCCATAACTTCCCATAACTTAAGGAGAGGGTAAATAAAAATAAATAAAACATATGGAAGTAATCACATCATCGAGAACTCATCCAACCCCACCCAACCATGATAGGAATTTCACTAAACATGTCACGAACATAGCATCTATAGGTATAAAAAACATATTAAACAAAGGGGTCACTTTATTATCTGAGATGGCTAAGAAGCATTGCTCCCATACATTGTAAGCTATAATACAATCAATTTAACCATATATACATTGTGCATTCAATTACAAATAAAAAAATGGAGAGAGCCATGCCTTATCACTCTCACAATACATGCCTATAACCAGCGTAATGCTAATAGAAGTACCATGGATACATTAGCAATAGAATCCATATATAGACCAGTTCATATACACATCAAATACCAAGGCAATGAACCTTTCATTAATGAATGTAAAAACCAACTCGAAATGGGACTTCCACGTCCCACCTGACCATAGACATGGCTGAGCCAAATATCACTTCAGCTAGTCACCCCCATGCCATATTCCAAGCATGAATGTGGGGCTTTATCAAACACATCAATCAACACCAAACCAGGGCTCCATATACCACACCGTATCAAGCCCAAACAATGATTCCACCTCACGATTGGACATCACTAACCATCACGAATTGGTATCTATCCAAGCTGCTCCAGGGTTCCAGAGTGCTTGTTCTAACCAAGGCTCCATGACTAGTAACTCAATCCCAGTTATTCTCGGGCCCTAGAGCATTTTTCCAACCAAGGCTCCAGGACTAGTAACTCAACCCACCTAGGGCTCCAAAACGTTTGTTTAAAAAATGCTTCAGGACTAATAACTCAACGCAATAATTGTCTAATGGGCTCCAGAGCGTTTTTCCAACCAAGGCTCCAAGAACTAATAACTCAACCCAACAAATAAATGAATCATGAGAACCAACCAAAAAACAATCAATGGAAATAAACCCATAATACCATGGTTGTTCAGGAAATGGCAAGGCTAGGAAAATCCACATGCATACACCATGCATGCCAAAACTAGTGAGGAAATCATACATGCAACTAAGTACCTTCACTTAGAACCTACTGTAGATGTTGATCTCGATGTCCTCTTGCACTTTCCTACTTTTCCTTTACTTTCTTGATCCAAACTCCACAAATGCCACACTCTCCAAGTGTGCTCCAAGAATACTCTAAGTGTCCAAGAGTATGAGAGAGAGAGAGAATAATGAGAGCTCCAAAACTAAGCTGTCAAAAGCTTCCCAACTGATCCTCAAAAACCTTTTTATTAATGAGGCCTATATTTTGTTCATTTTCCATAATTTTCCTTCATTTTCCTCCTGACATGCAACCTGTGACCTTTCACCTCCCTTTTCTCTTAATTTCCATTATTTTCATAGATAAAATGCCAATTAATGCCTCATGCCTTTCCAAAGAATTTTCCATTTCCTTTTCCAATTTACTTAGTCATAACAAACCAAAATGAACACCCACTAGGATGCTTTTCCCACCATTCAACTTGGAATGTGTGTGGCATCGAGTGTGGTCTTATATATTTTTTACATGAATGTTTTTAC
This sequence comes from Pinus albicaulis, assembly GCA_034641835.2. Classification (NCBI taxonomy): domain Eukaryota; kingdom Viridiplantae; phylum Streptophyta; class Pinopsida; order Pinales; family Pinaceae; genus Pinus; species Pinus albicaulis. The sequence continues at coordinate 999,131,360 of CM076580.1, read as the reverse complement.
CATGGCTGTTACAAAACCATTTTTTACTATGAAAAGAAAAGTCCATAGTTCACTGAGAAGATATTTAAAAAAAAATGATATTAACTAATTATAATATATAAGCGCGGCATAAATTAATAAGAATATGTTTTTTCAAGAATTAATAAGAATTCAATGGTTTTTTTAATGTAAAAATAAAAGAGAAAAGTGTATAGTTTGATGGGTGGATTTTTTTCCCTTTAATTTTATCACATTATTATATTATTTTTAATTTTTAAATAAATTTAACGTTTTATCCCAATTAAGTCCTTTCTATTTGAGGCATGATAGATGCTCCATTTTATAAAGCAAATAAATTTGACTAGCTCTAAAAAAGTTGTACCAAATGACCACTTAATTATCATATTAGGTATTGATGACTTACATTGACACAAGATGGTAATCGTCTCTTAGTCACTTATGGCTTCTTTTGTCTAGTGTATATTTGAAATTCTAACCCAACAAAAAAAACAATGACCTATCTTAGTTAAATATTAAACCAATACATCGATAACAACACCTAACAACTAGTTGTTTCTTAGATATTCAACTAAGCCACTTGAAAAATGCATGTCTCTAACAAATTATGACATGATCAATAATGAAGTCACTTGTAACGTGGGGAATTATAATAGGTTCCAAAAAAGAAATTTGCGTGATGGAATCATTGTGGAGTTTTATAATAGAATAATTTTTTTTTTTGGAGTACAAAATACCAACTATATATAGTATAGTATCAGGTTGATTTATAGACATCAAATCTCTACATTCACATAATATCTACAGTACACAAAATATGTCCAAGTGAAATAACATTTATTCGGAAGCATGTGGTTCCTCCAAGGAATTATTTAGAGTTTAAATATATTTTAGTTCATGGAAATGGCAAAGCCACATGTCACCCAGGATGAGGATGGAGGAGATAACTTTTAGCAACACGTCCATTGGCCTCATATGGATAAAATATACTGGTTATGGATTCAGTTTTGCGCCATACAAAACTCTCAAGATTTCCCTCGGAGTTATTTTGTATGAAAAAGAGTTTGGATATGTAGATAAAATGTTACCACATTCTCTTCCTTCATCTCCTAGCTCCTTTGGCACTATTACTCTGTCATCTACTATTCTTGTCTTTCTGAGATTGTTCCAATGAATCGATATCTTTGATGCCATCTCTACAACTATAATTGGATATGGATAAAAATTCTCATATCATTTTTCGTATAGCCAGTGGTGTGTCATTGTGTCCTTCCTTTATTCCACTCCAAGAAGACTTTCCATAAGCCGCAGACAAATGGAAAAGAAACAAGTAGATGAACGGTTGAATGAAAAGCCTAGGGATTTGAAACATTAACAACTTGCTGATATCAAAATATTTTAAACATAATAGTAACGACTTTCTGGTATCAAAAGAACATTTTATTTCACTGATTGACTGAAATAATTGAAGCTCTGGTTGAAGAGGTTGAAAAGGTCAGTCCTGCAGAGATTCTCCCCAAAGAGGAGTACAATACAAGGAAAAGACCCTCTAGCAGATGTTTTTGAGTAACCTCTTATAAAAATAGCCCAGATATCCATTTGTAGCAGAGGTTACTAGAGGAGGTTGGTGGGTGGAGGTTTTTGAGGATTTTTTTGTCCGGTGCATTTCTCATCCTACACCGCACTGGTGTGTTCCACTAGAAAATCACCGATGTGTACTAAAAATTGGCACACTGGGACATAGTGCTCTCCGTACAAACTCGCCCGGTGTGTCTAATTATTGTAGCGCACTAGTGCTCTACACAGATTCAGCCCCAGTGCATATAATTATTGTAGCGCACTGGTGCTCTACACAGATTCATCCCCAGTGCATCCTAAAAACCAATGCCAAAACTGAAACAACCCGGTGTGGTTGGAAGAAACCACCCGGTGCACCTCAAAAACCCACGCACCGGAATAGGGTTAAATAAAAAAAAATTACGGCAAAAAATTTGCAATTTTCACTTCTTTAGTGCTCCAAATCTCTCAAGCACTGGTGCGAATTTACCTTGTGTGAGGCGCCCTTCCATCGATGCTCCCATTGCATGCACTGCAGCCATCCGTTGCCCACCATCTCGATTTCGAATTTTGCAAAATGGTGCGAAAATTTAGTTTTGCAAATTATATAGAAAATATGCCTCCTCAATGCCTAAATGTATAGGTATTTTACTTGTTTCTCCATAATTAAACTTGTTAGCAGATTAGTTTTGTAAAATAGCTTAAAATTCACCATTAAAAAAAAATAAATTCCCACGCAGTCCGCTCGAGCCATTTAGCTCGCATCGGTTCGTGATGCTGCCTGTAAATTTACAGGTCGCATCGTGACTGGTGCTAATGGTATCCAAACCAGTTCTAGTGCGGTACCAAAATGACACACTGTGCTTTTTTAAATTTACCTAAATTGTGGTGCGCTCAGTTACCCAGCCACACCATTGACCATGTCCAAATTCGGGAGGGCGGTGCGTTGACCAAAATATATTCCCCGGGGCAGATATTTTGGTCAGTGCACCACCCTCTTGAACTTGGACATAGTCAATAGTGCGGCCATGTAAACAACCGCACCGTTAATCGGGTAGTGGTGTCAGGAGGGCGGTGCACTGCCTAAACTATATGCCTCGGGGCACATAGTTTGGTCAGCGCACTGCCCTCCCGATACTAGTACATATTCAATGGTGTGGTTGATTATACCACCGCGGCATTGACCATGTAATTATTCCAGGAGAGTGGTGCGCTGACGAAACTATCCACCCCGGGGCGAGTAGTTTGGTCAGCTCACCGGCCTCCCGAATTTGTATATAGTCAATGGTGTGATCGGTTAAATGACCGCACCATTGACCATTAAATGATGTTTGGTGGTGCATTGATGGAATTATCTGCCCTGGGATGGATAGTTTAGTCAAAACACTACTTGAGAAAGTATAGGTCATGATGTGCGGTGCGCGATAAAGGTAGTAAAAAGCGATGTCTAGAATAGGGTGCATACACCATTCATACTTGTATTTTTATATTATTTTCAAAATAAAATAATATATATATATATATATATATATATATATATATATATATATATATATATATATATATATATATGTATCATTTAATAAAAAAATTGTATTTAATATGTGAATCATTCAGCGACATCAGAGGAGAGAAGAGAGGGAACAACAGGAACATATGGCAGACTAGTATAACGTGGTTCGCCTATGGGAGGCATGAGAGAGGGAGAGAGATATGTACCCTCACCCTATTACAACAACCACCCAGGCGCTCCTAAGGGAGGTAGGCCTCCTCAAGATCTATGAGGAGGCTAAATCCTTGAAGGGCCATGGTGGGTTATTGCGACAACTTATCTTCAGCTGGAATGCCCACTGACAGGCTTTCTATGTTGGTCCTAACCAGTGGTACGTGCCCACTGAGGACGACATATATTTTATTGTTGGCCTATCGAGGAGAGAGCAGGATTTGCCCTCGTTCCTAGAGGTCCTCGTTGGCTATGTAGCAGGGAGTCAGTTAGTGTACTCCCAGAGATACATTAGCACCGATATACTGTCTCCTGCAGTTTTTCAGGTCTCCGATGGTCAGTTACGTATTGCTTCATTTGGTGTAGAGGAGGTGAAGTGCCTCTCACTACTAATTTCGACCATTGAATACCATACTAGTTGTTGAAGTCCAATAAGAAATTGTAACACCTACAGTAGTGTGGGACCAGGAGGTTCAAGTAGCACCTACAATAGTGTGGGACCACAGATCTTAGCAGCACCTACACTGGTGTGGGCTAAATTTGGTGCATGTATATTTTAATTATCCCTTAATTAATATGGACAATAAAATGCAATCTAATATCAAACTCACTTTTAATAGTTAACTGAATGTGATAGTCTCAGTTAGCTCATGAATTTTGAGTTGAGAGTAGCTGGTGAGGCATGCAGAGTAATTCTAGTTGTAACAGAGTTCGAAGTGCAGTGGTGCATTAGTGTAATGCATGTTGTAATCATTTTAACTCAGTTAAGTTAGATAAAGTTAGTTGTAACTTTTTGTTGCACTAGTGAGAGATCAAGTGAATTAAATGTAATTTAATTCAAAATCAATGATCTAACATGCAACTTATGATTTAATATTATTAGCTGCATGCATGTCAGTTCCAATGGAGACCCAGTTGAGATCTAGGTGAAAGGGTTGTTAACTATCGGTTGTAGGATTATTGGGTTTGCACCCATGCAACCAAACACTCATTGGATTGCCCATGATCCTTGTATGGTCAAGGAAGGCCAAAATTCCTAAAGAATAGGGATTGCGTTCATCGGGGATTGCGCAAGAAAGGTAGGCTGTTTGGAGGCTGAGAATTGGCTAAGTGTTGGTTCGTTTTGTCTAGGACAGTGTGAGATAATTAGCTGAGTACAAGAGGCTCTTAAGAGAATAGTTGTATTGTAATTGTTTCATGTATACATGCTGAATATACAATAGAAAATAGTGGGGTTTTGAGTAGCAAGCTTTAACTGGGAAATTATATGTGTTGTGGTTTGATTGATTCTTCTTTGCTTCGTGTGATTGGTTATGTTTTAATTTCCACAATTGATTTGTAGAAGAGATTCAATATCTAGCTTTAGTACATTGTTAAATCGTATTGAATCCATGATATACATATTGTTTGTATAATTTTACATGGTATGAGAGCACAGGAAATCACAATAGTGGAGGAGGAGTTGAGTTTGTGACTGAATAGAATTCAAATTTGCAGAAGACTTTCTTGGTGCTATAGGTGATTCAGGATTGAAATGGATTTCAATGGCTTGAGATTGGAGTATGCACTTGAGGGAAGCTTTAACTATATTGCTTGGAAAGACAGGATGGAGGCAGTACTAGAAGATAATGGCTTGAAGTAATTCATTGACAATGATGTTCCCAAACCCATTGTGATAGATGCCAGAAATCTTGATGCATGGAAAAAGAAAGTGACAAAGGTGAGGAGGATCTTATTGGAGGGAGTACGAGACAACATTGTCTCAAGCCTCCATGGAAAAGCGACACCATATGAAATGTGGAAATATTTGACAAATGTATTTCAGAGCAGCAGTGATCATAGGAAATTGGCACTGAAAGATAAACTTGGGAAGATCAAGATGGAGAAAGGCGACTCCATGCCAAAATATTTAACAAAGTTTGTCCAATGTCAGGATGAGTTGGGGAGCATTGGCATTACTGTCGCTGATGATGATTTTGTGAGCCTAGCTCTTCTAGGACTTCCCAAGATTTGGCATAGTTACCAGGATTCTGTCAATGGAAGGGAAAAGCTGCCAAAATGGGAACGACTTTGGTTGGATTTGGTGCAAGAGGAGTTCAAATGGAATACCAGAGATGGACCTTCATCTAAGAATGAAGATGAAGAATATTGTGCTTTGGCTACCAAGGCGAAGAAGGGGAAAAGAAAGGAATTCCATTCCAAATCTGAGTCTGGTAAGGATGGAAAGAAGCGCGACATGTCCAGAGTGAAGTGTTTTCACTATCAGGAGCATGGGAATTATGCCACCAACTGTCCACAAAAGAAGAAGAACAAGAAGGTTTCAGGATCTGTAGCTAGTGAGGCTTTGGCCTCACGATTTGAGCTTGACTTCTCGCTCATTGCCTGCATGGTGTCAAGTGCAATGGGATCAGTGTGGTATTTGGATAGTGGTGCATCCTTTCACATGACATGAGACAAAGAAATTTTCAGTAGCTTGGTGGAGAAGGACCTCCAGATGCATATCGAAATGGGTGATGATGGGAGGTACAGTGCTACCGGGATTGGTACCATTACCTTCCAGAGATAGTGAAGTAAACCCTTTCAATTAAAATATGTAATGCATGTACCAGGCTTGAAGAAAAATTTAGTCTCAATTGCAATGTTGGAGGATAGAGGCTATGATGTTGTTTTCAGTGAAGGAAAAGCGTTCCTGTGACACAAAACAATAATACAAGCCAAGAAGATTGGGATTCGAGTTAAGAATCTCTATAAACTTGATGTATATGGATGTGAAACATTGATGGGTAAGGCAGAAAAATTGGTGAGCCGAGATGAGGGTGAGTTATGGCACAGGAGATTGGGCCATCTTCATCACGGAGCCTTAAAATTCATGCTGCAGATTTCTATGGGTCTTCACAAGGGTACACTTGCATAGTCAGACACATGCAAGGGATGTACTATGGGAAAATATGTAAAGGCCACCTTTCATGAGAAGGAGAATCGAGCTTCGAAAATCCTTGAGAGAGTTCAATCAAACGTGTGTGGACCATTCGTTTTTGCTTTGACAGAAAATAATACTTACTATGTGATATTTGTTGATGAATTTTCTTAAAAGTTTTGGATCTACTTCATGCAGAAGAAATATTAGACGTTTTCAAAGTTTCTTGAGTTCAAAGCACTGGTGGAGAAAGATACAGGGAAACATGTGAAGGCTCTTAGGAGCGACAATGGTGGTGAGTACATCTCCAATGAATTCAAGAACTTCTGTAGAAAAGAAGGAATTCAGAGAGAACTGATAGTGCCTCATAACCCACAACAGAATGGGGTCACTAAGAGAAAGAACATAATGATTGTGGGTGCAGCAAGAAAAATGTTGCATGATCAGGGCCTACTGTTGCATATGTGGTCAGAGGCATGCAACATAGCTGTATTTGTGTAGAACCGTTGTCCTCAAAGGATACTTGGTATGAGTACACCAAAAGAGGATTTTACTGGTAAGAAACCTGATGTTTCACATTTTAAGATTTTTGGCTCATCTGTTTATGTGCATGTGACCAAAGACGCGAGGAAGAAGCTGGAACCAACCGCCGAGATTAGGATTTTTGTGGGGTACACTGATATTCTCCAACACTATTTGGTGTATTTTCCGAACAACAGAAGGATTGTTGTGCGACGGGATATAAAATTTGATGAGGATAAAGCCATGTGATTGTCCCTTGAAAGGGAGCTGGATTTGCATGTAGAGAAGGAACTCTTGGTTCCAAAGAATGAACCTTAAGATGTGGTGCAGCCACATGTGGAGGATCATGGAGTGGAAAAAAACACTCATGAAGATCCATCCACCAGAAATGGTAGAAGGCGCACCATAGAAGCTGATAGATTGAGATTTGATGCAATAGAGAATGTGGGAGCCCCTACTTCACAACGCAGATAAAGAAAGTCTCCAGATAGGTTTACTGGATACATGGCTCTTATGAGCAAGTGTATTGTGACAAAACCATCTTCCTTTCAGGAGGCAGTGCAACAACCAATTTGGGTTGATGCAATGGTGGAGGAGTATGACTCCATTATCAAGAACAGTGCATGGGAGATTGTCCCAAGACCAATCGTTAAATCAATGGTTAGATCTAGATGGATCTACAAAGTAAATCAAGATACTGATGGGAGTGTGGAGGAGTACAAGGCCAGATTTGAGGCCCAGGGATTCTCATAGATTGAGGGGACTATGATGAGGCTTTTGTACCAGTTGCAAGGTACTCTTCCATTAGATCTATCCTTGTGCTCTCAACGCATATGGGGTGGCACATTCATCAGATGGATGTAAAAACTATGTTTGTTAATGGAGTTATTGAAGAAGAAGTGTACATAGAGCAACTGTAAGGTTTCGAGATCTTTGACAGTGAGTCGCATGTGTGTCAACTCAAGAGAAAGCTATATGGGCTAAAGCAAGCACCTCATGCTTGGTACATGGATTGACAACTATTTCACCGGATTGGGCTTCACCAAAAGTGAAGCTGATGCAAACCTGTACCAGATTGTGGTTGAGAGAAAGTTATTGATTATTTTAATATATTTTGATGATCTAATTTTGACTGGTGATGAGGAGCTAATACACTCATGCAAGGAGGATCTTGCAAGGGGGTTCGAAATGAAGGACATGGGACTCCTTAATTATTTCCTTGGTTTGGAAATATGGAAGCAGGATGGTGAATTTTTTTTTCTCAAGGCAAGTATGCCAAAGAGATACTGGGTAAGTTTCACATGTAGAGCTGTAAACCCATGGACACTCCTCTTCCAGGAAATTGGAGGAAAGAGGGTGCTACTTCTGGAGAAGTAGTGGATGCTACTGTCTACAGGAAGTTAGTAGGTTCACTGATGTACTTGGTGAACACCAGACCAAACATTTGCTACACAGTTAACCAGCTGAGTCAAGTTATGGTTAAGCCTACCTAGGCCTTTTGGAAGGCGGGGGAAGCATGTCTTGAGATACCTGAGGGGCACAACAGAGTATGGATTATGGTATATATGGATAGAGGGAGTGAAGCTTCAAGGCTTCATAGATGTAGATTGGGCAGGTAGTCCATCAGACAGAAAGAGCACATAAGGAGGGATCTTCAACATAGGGTCGACAAAATTTATTGGTACAATAGGAAGCAGTGATCTATGGCACTTGTTTCAGCGGAGGCAACGTACATTACAACAAGTCAAGCTGCATGTGAGGCCATTTGGATAAGAAATATCCTGGTTGGTTTGTTTGGTTCTTAGATGGATCCGACAGTGATACATTGTGATAACCAGAGTTGCATTAAACTCTCGGTTAATCCTATGTTTCATAATATATCCAAGCACATATAAATCCGGTACCTACCATCTCAGAGATTGTGTGTAGAGGCGCATAATGTTACTTCAGTACATTCCCACGAAATATCAGGATGCAGATATTCTGACGAAGGCACTCACCAAGAGCAAATTTGAATAGCATAGAGGTAGGATCGGGGTGAAGGATAATCCCTTTCTTGTTGAGAGGGAGCGTTGAAGTCCAACTAGAAATTTCAGCACCTACACTAGTGTGGGACCACAGGTCTTAGCAGGACCTACACTGGTGTGGGCTAAATTTGGTGCATGTCTATTTTAATTATCCCTTAATTAAGATGGACAATAAAATGAAATCTAATCTCAAAATCACTTGTAATAGTTAACTGAGTGTGATAAACTCAGTTAGCTCATTAATTTCGAGTTGAGGGTAGTTGGTGAGGCATGCAAAGTAATTCTAGTTGTAACAAAGTTTTAAGTGCAATGGTGCATTAGTTTAATGCATGTTGTAATTAGTTTAACTCATTTAAGTGAGTTAAAGTCAGTTGTGAGAGTTGTAACTGTTTGTTGCACTAGTGAGGGATCAAGTGAATTAAATATTATTTAATTCACAATCAGTGATCTAACATGCAAGTGATGATTTACTATTATTAGCTGCATACATACCAGTTCCAGTGGATACCCAGTTGAGATCTAGGTGAAGGGGATGTTAACTATTAGTTGTAGGATTATTGTGTTACACCCATGCAACCAAACACTCATTGGATTTCCCATGATCCTTGCACATTAAAGGAAGGTAAAAATTCCTAAATAATAGGGATTGCATTCATCAGGGATTGCGCAAGCAATTAGGGTTGTTTAGAGGCTGAGAATTGGCTAAGTGTTGGTCAGTTTTGTCTAGGACATGGTGAGAAAATTAGCTGAGTACGGGAGGTTCTTGAGAGAAGAGTTATATTTTAATTGTTTCATGTATCCATGTTGAATATACAATAGAAGATGTTGGGTTTTTGAGCAGCAAGCTTTCCCCGGGAAATTTTATGTGTTGTGGTTTGATTGATTCTGCTTTGGTTCATGTGATTGGCGATTGTGTTTTAATTTCTGCAATTGATTTGTAGAAGCGATTCAATATCTAGCTTTAGTACATTGTTAGATCGGATTGAATCCATGATATACATATTGTTTGTATAATTTATACAGTAGTGACGGGAAATGCATTAATTTCCTGCTTTTATTTTATGTTGATTCTTTGTTACAGGTGCCACGACTTGTGAGGTGGTCTATGGTTTTTTTACGGCAATTCTGTATAGCTTTAGATAGATGTCATTCTCAGGCACAAGGGAGGGTGAACTTCCATTTTTCTTCAGAGCTATTTTGTTTATTTTTTGAGAGGTTTCTAGAGATGAGGCTTACTTTTGTTCGACAGCCTCGTAGGTTGATGCTACATGTACGGATGCAAATGTGGGGACAGATGAAGCCCAAGAGGGGCGAGTCAGAATTTTCCATAAGGATATTGCATTATGAACTGGAGTTGCTAGCCAGTGTTGATGATCATGCATTCATTATGGTCCCCTATCCGTATGTTGGTTTGGATTGGCGAGGTGTGCCAACATCCTCTTCACAAATGATAAGTTGCCGGAAGATAGAGATAATATTAGTGTTTTCTTTAAATTTATTCTAACATGTTCTTTAACTTGTTTTTAGTAAACTGTTTAATGAAATTGTCTAATTATTGTTGTGTACTTATATATATTTTGTAGATATTGGGTCATTTGATGGCGATGAGATGCCACAACCACCAAATGATTCAGGTGTAGATCTTGATGACGATCAGGAGATGGCAGATGTCGAGGATCAGGCTGGTGCAGACTGACCTGGTCCTCATGTTGCGCAGGTACCGACTGGTGTGAGGCGTAGGCCTGACACTAGATTTAGGATGGATTTGAGAGACCAAATCTGTCGACTGCTTGTGGAGGAGGGAGTCAGGTCGACTACTATCAGAGAGATAAATGTCGATGATTGGCTGACAACGAAGTGTAGAGACATGCCATGTGATATGTTGAATCTGATGCGACATGTCATAGGAGCTACCATCTTAGTGGCACGGTTGAGGAGGGCCTTTCGACGTAGGCATTGTCGAGACACAGTACATCGACAGTCGAGCAACGACGCATCATTTGATGATCATGATCAGGGGAGTGAACATCGTTCACCTCGCGCCGTAAATGAGCAGTCATGATCATGAGCGGGTTGGACCATCCACGTCGAGTCATCATTATTAGCCTGCATAATCCAGCAGTCATGTTCATGAGTAGGCTGGACCATCCACGTCGAGTCATCATGAGCAGCCTACAACATCCAGCAGTCATGATCATGAGCAGGCTCGACCATCCATGTCGAGTCATCATGAGTAGGAAGTTGATCCTGATCAACATGAGGCACCTCCAAATCAGTAGGCACATGATGATCGACATCTATCTGAGATTTTCGAGGCTGCACCATTGACTGAGCATGCCTCAACTAGTACTATTATTGATGTACCACCAACTGATATTTGACATTTATATTACATTGTATATTTTTGACATTATATATATATATATATATATATATATATATATATATATATATATATATGGTCCATGTATTTTATGTTAATGTTGCAGTTGTACTTAATTTACATGTTCGTGATCATCATGTATATTGTTAGGTCATGTTAGATATGTTCATTTAATGTGTAGCTTGTAGATAGATGTGTATGTGATACCAGTTATTTGACATGAGATGTATATTTGATGTTTATGTTGTGATGATGTTATACGATGTTTGTGTTTTGTTAGATGATCATGATCACGATGATTAGATGATGTTAGCGAATTTGAATGTGTTTTATAGTTGAATATGATGTTTGTACGATGGTTATCATGATCGTGATGTTTATTTTTAATATTAAATCATGATATTTATTAAATATTATGTTGTGATTGTAATTGAAATTTTAATTTTAATTTATGTAAAATTGTAAGATTGTAATTGTAATTGTATTTGTAATTTTAATTATAATTGTATGTAAAATATCTGTAAAATTTTAATTGTAATTGTAATATTTAATTTATTGTGAAATGATTGTTATTGTAATTTTAATTGTAATTGTATATATGTAAAATTGTAATTGTATGTAAACTTCTAAAATTGTAATTGTAATTTTAATTTTAATTTTTTTTTCCAAGTAAGTTTAATTCAATTATATGGTACAAAAGAAGTACATATCAAGACGTTCCGGACGAAACTGCAAAAATAGCCAATTCCAGTGGGAAGAATGTTCAAAGTAGAAAAATTGGGACTGCCCCTATTGGGGAAACCAGTCCCAAGATTAAACTAGTTCTGAGTAGAAGTGCTGCCCCAGTCGGGGAAACCAACACACATCTTAGTCAACCAAAAGTTAAACAAATTGTACATGAAAAAGTATAGCAAAAAAGCAGCATTGGAATTGTTACTAGCAGAGAAGGGTGGCCTTGTGGTGTTATTCCTATCCTAGCTTGTCATTCTTCATGTCTTCAGGAGGTGGCTCTTCCACAATGAAGCAGTCATAGTCATAATCCTGCTTTGACATCTGGGCAGTCAGTTCAGGCGTGGAGGCAGAGCGCGTTCCCGAAGCTACAACGTTTTCATCCATGGCAGAGTTTTCGCCACACTCACTGTCTGAGGAGTTCTCAACAGTTTTGGTGGGGAGGGCCTCTGATTTTCTTTGGAAATGAGAATGGGTCAGCGTCAAGGTGGATTTCCACAGATGCTTCTGAGAGCCCAAGCCAGTGGAGCTGGAAGGGACATCTGGGAGCACTGCGAGAAGAGGGTCAAGACTTGATGCACTCCGGGGCTTCCATAGAATTCACATTATCAGTGAGCTCAACAGGTCCAGAGCCTTCCTCATGGAGGGAGACAGAGCCATCATCACGGAGGGAGGCAGAGCCATCATCGTGGAGAGGGAGAGGAGGTCGAGAGGGCTGGCCACGTTCTCGACCTCTATGGCACCAAATTCTATGTCGACGAGACATGGAGGTGTCAGACAACACAGGCGAGGAGGGATGGCGGACGGGGTTACAAATGGTGAAGAAGCAGGAGACTTCAAGCTGAAAGGCGAGCCGAATGGAGGGATGAAGGGTCGAGTTCTCAAAGCAATGGAAAATGGAGGGATGAAGTACCAAATTCGCCTAGACAGAAAAACGATAAGGAGAGGTGAAAAAATAGAATTCGCTAGAGGCCATGAAGTAATGCAAATGACAGCTATGAGGACGGATAAAAAGGCTAAAATAATGGCACTGAAAGGACAGAGTAATGGCACCGGAGTGCTGTCTACGGGAATTAAATCCATCTTGCGTGAGCCATGCGTGACCCTGTGGCCATGCCAGCTACCACGCGAAGGAACGACCCGTCTATGCAGAAGTTTGGACACCCGCATCTGGGAAATTTTAATTTTAATTTTAATTGTAATTGTAATTCTATGTAAAATATTTGTAAAATTTTAATTGTATTAATGTGAAATGATTGTAATTGTGCGTAAAATTCTAAAATTGTAATTGTAATTATATATGAAATTGTAAAATTGTAATTGCAATTGCAATTGTAATTGTAATTGTATGTAAAATATTTGTAAAATTTTAATTGTATTAATGGGAAATGATTGTAATTGTAATTGTATATATGTATAATTGTAAAATTGTAATTGTAATTGTAAATTCTATGTAAAATTCTAAAATTGTAATTGTAATTGTATGTAAAATTTTAAAATTGTAATTGTACGTGAAATTGTAAAATTGTAATTCTAATTCTAATTCTAAGTGTATATAAAATATTTGTAAAATTTTAATTGTATTAATGTGAAATGATTGTAATTGTAATTGTATGTAAAATTCTAAAATTGTAATTGTCACTGTATCTGAAAATGTAAAATTGTAATTGTAATTGTATGTAAAATATTTGTAAAATTTTAATTGTATTAATTTGAAATGATTGTAATTGTATGTAAAATTTTAAAATTGTAATTGTAATTGTATTTGAAATTGTAAAATTGTAATTTTGATTGTATTTGTATGTAAATATTTGTAAAATTTTAATTGTATTAATGTGAAATGATTTTATTAAAATTTGTAAATCTGTAAATAATTGTAAAATAATAAATCTAGAATAATATGAATTTTTGTTACATAATAAAGTTTTAAAAAATAATGCAAATAAATTCATATACTTTAGAATTACCATGTAAATCAATAAACATGTAATTTACCAGAGCAAACTCCTAAGCCTGGATAATCATGTGCCATGTAAGCACATATGCCATACAACGTAAAACTCCTCTCTGCTGTGATGATTCTTGATACATTGTATACATTTATCCCATCCCATAATTCCTTCAATTCATATACCAGTGGTTGTAAGTAGACATCCATATTCTTCACTTGTCTTATACTAGGGACTATGAGAGCCATCATAAGATGTTCATTCTTCACGGACAACCATGGGGGGATATTTTTATTGATCATTACTACATGCCAAACATAATAGTTGGTGTTCAAGAGGGAATATTGGTTGATGCCATCCATGGCTATGTTGAGTCGTAGACTTCGTACTTCATCCTTGAATTTTTTGGGCCAGGTATCCTCTATATGCTTCATGGCTATTGAATCTGTTGGGATTCACATAACTCCCAACTCACTTTTGTGTGATGCATGCCATCCCTGCAACATAGCTAATTCTTTGCAACAAAGAGCCTTTGAATCCTTGGGATTATAGGCATGTGCCTCAATATATTAAAAGGAGGACCACAGATTTACCTTTCTTTTTTTTTATTTATCATACCTGTCATGCCCACATTTCAGATATATCTCTTTGTCTGCATATTCTCCTCTATATAGAATACAATCATTTGGACATGCATGATATGATATGTAATCAACACCCAACATTTTACAAAATTTCTTTTCCTCTTCGCAGCTACTGGGCAAGACATTATCACTCGGAAGAACCTTATCTTTGAATATCCTGTAGTTGGTGAGCATGGACAATATTAAATTTACATGAATGTCAATATAATTATTAACGTTCATAAAATTGACCATTTGTAATGTTCATTGTGTGATTATATTTCTCAAAATTAAGGGAGGAATTTATGGTTATAACTTACCTCAAAATTTCCGAGAAACATGCATTCGACAAGCCAAAATTTTCTTTCAAGTTGTACAGTAACATCATTGTCCCCAACTGGGTAGACTTTGACTGACCACCAAGTCCAAAGAGAGGGGCGGTGGAAGAAAATTTAAGGCTTTTGAAAAAGGTTTTAGCGATATGAGCATCATCTCCTAGTTGATCATCATTCTAGAATGCATCTAACAACATTGTCTCCATGGCAGTTGTATCCCTTAAGTAATCATCCATACCAACCTCTATTTGATTGCCTCCATTTCCAGCTTGTGAAGAACTAATATTTTTGTAGTCATTCCTAATTGGTGAATCTGGATGTAGTGGGAATTGAATAGGTGGTTAATTCAACCATTCTTGGTATCGTTCCTCTCCAATTTTTTCTCTTAATTCAACCTTCTCCTGATTTGACATTGTCGTGGGGTGCAATGGAAGATGGTAGGTAAGTCGCTCATCATCACTAATAATTTCAAAAAATATATTTGAACATGATTAGTACAAAATATATGATATCAATTAGTAATCACATTGACAATGCATGATTAATTGGTTTGAAGTTGAAATGATTACATTAATATACCAAACAATTATTATTACCATAATTGTCCCAGGATTGTGGCTAGAAGATGCAATATTGTTACAATTGGCAGGGTGAAGCGGTTGTCCATTTTCATCTACAAAATGCGCCTTGTGGTATGCTGCTCCTGATAAGAGCTTCCGACGTTTTGGAGCTGTTTGAATATTTTGTGCATCTAAACTCGACTATGAATCTGCATGAACCTGCAATTTTTTTTACATTAATTATAAATTTTATTAAGCTGATTGACATGGATAAAAATAAATAAATTCAGTTAGATAATGAAAATATAAATAAAATTTGAAGTAAATATTACATCTTGAGATGGATAGGGAGACCTCTGCGATGGACTTTGAGAAATATTATGCAACGAGTTGGATTTTGAAGAATTTTCCATTCGGTATAATTATGATATTTTCTCCCTACATTTGAGCAAAATCAACAATAAATTTTGGTGTACACACTTAAAAGTAATTTTGGTGCCTTAAAATGGACTTATTATTATCAGTGCTAATGTACAGATAACCCCACCAGTGCGTTTTAGTTACCGCACACTGGTGTGGTGTTATTAATTAATGCACCGGAGCCGAGTAATCGCAAATAAAAAAAGCGCAACTATATTTTTTTAAGTGAAAAAATGCAGTAAATTAAAAAATATGTGGCAAAATATTTTCGAAAATATAATTTCATAAAAAAATTATTTAAATAGTAAACACTTAATTTTTTCATTATTTTTGCAAAAAAATTCAGGGAGATATTTGCACGAGACATACCTAGAGGATCAAGAGAGAAAGAGAGCACTATGGAGCAGCGAAATACTTTCGAACTGAACTATTCAGACAATCATAATTCCAAATCTCTGGTGATTCAAACCCTATAGCATAGAATTTCAAACCATGTGGTTAAATTTTATTGTTTTTTTTTACATTTTCTATAATATATTTTACGCAGTAAGTAAAAAATTTAAATTTACTATTCATTTTAAGGGAAAAATAAAATAAAAAAATCCAATTTACACTAAACCCTTGATTCTTTTTGTTTCTGCCCTTGCTTCTTCTTGTTTCTGTGATTTCAGAATTAAGGCTTTTCATTTTAGATTTATAAGGTTTGTATTGCTATATATATAGGCCTATGACATCTAACCCATGGGACGACTTGCATAGTCGGATCCTAGCCCATGTCAGCCCTTGTGTGAATTTTAAAAAACTGAATTTTTTAATCGGCATGCCCTGTGTAAACTAGTACACCGGTGCGAACCACACACGTACTGTTTGATAAAAAAATCTAAAAAAATATATTTTTTTAATCCGTGTGCCTTTAGTAAAATAGGGCACCGGTGCACTATTCCATTATAGTGCCCCACACATGTACTATTTGACAAAAACAATTTTTTAATTTATGTCTGTTGTAATCGGTTCACTGTTTAAAATATAACACACTGGGTCTCATTGTTGACAAAAAGCACCGTACGGTGGTCCCCTGTTTGTGCGGTGCGTTTATAAGAATATGTCGCCTTGCCCCCTCCACGACATCATATGCTACAAAAACTAACACCAGAGGATTTTTATTAATTTGTATGTGTTAATCGGTACACTAGTTAACATATAACACATTGGTGCTCCTTGTTGACATAGAGAACCGTATGGTGTTTCTACTGTTTTGGTGATGGGTTTATAAGAACACGCTGCACTAACGTTGGTGCGTACATCATTAAAGGCGCACCGGTTTCTTGATATTTTTTTTTCCTGAAAATTTTATGATTTATTTATAAAATATATTAATGAATGGTATGGTACATGTTTTATATTGATAAATGAATGGCTGACAAGAGATCAAGTAACAAAAATACTGATACCACATCAAGAAAAGAAAAAAAGGAAAGTTTTTTGTAAATTCTTTACAAATTTATTATTTTTGAACTATATGTAAGTTTAACTAATATGTATTGTTTACTATGTATCATGCGAAGCCACAAAATGATGAAGCTTGATAAGATTATTTCTGATCTAGGACCAGAAGAGCGTAAAAGCTTGATGGAAAAATTGCAAAAGGATGAATCAGGTGAATGAAAAAATACTATCGATCCAATATGAGTTTCTTTTTTTAATTTTGATTAATAATATACTTAAAATTATTAGATAACATGTTTCAAACAATCTATTAATTCACATATGTTTAATGTTCTACAAGGACTAACAACTAAAAAAATGAATGTTGTTCTAAGAAAAGAAAAAAATAGAACATGCAAATGAAAATGAATTGCTCCTTAGCTCATCTGAAGTGGTGCTGGAGGTTAACGAAAGGGGGAAAAACTTTTACAAAACTTTGAGGGATCTAGTGGAACGAATGTATAGATGTTATTTCCACTTACAATACAAAAATCAATCAAATGATTCCAAGAAGCAAATTTGATCTAAACTACAGGAAGAGTTTTCAGAGAATTGGTCAATGAGACAGGTCAGAATTTTAATAGCAAAAATGTACAACAACAAAAAAGAAGGAATGAAAAAGTAATATTCCTTTAAATGTTTTTCTAGAATTGTATGTATATATTGCTAGAAAGCAACATTTGTAAATATCATTTTTGTTATATTTAATTTTCATATATCAATATAAAAATTAAATAGTTTATTGTCATGTTACATTTTGAGGAAGATTATGAAAATCTCAAAAGATGAACGAGTTGATATCAGAAATATGCTATTAGGAATTTCCAAAAAGGTGTACAAGGAGATTGTCAAAGAAATGGACATAATTTCATCGCACGAGGAGCCATCAAAACAACAATGTGCTTCAAATGTAATATGTAATCATTGAATTTTTCGATTAGGTACAATAAATAAAAAATTTAGCATTAAATATTAATTTTCAAGTATTTTCTTGCAGAAAAGAAAAGAAAATGGAACCCATTTAGCACATAAAATAGGATGACAAGGAAGAAAATGGTTGATGTCTAAGTTTGTGAGTAATTGTTACTTATAACAACTTAACTAGATTTCATTTTTGTATATTTTAAGTTGTTTTACAACAATCATCATTGAATGTCTTCAAACATGTGCTAACATACAAAGAAGAATCATCAAAGTAATTGATTGACATTGGGTTAAATATGGGTTGTCAGTATATGTTAGCATATCATAAATTAATTGTGGAGTGTGTAAGCATCTATCAATCTTGTTTTACTTAGCTTCGTCTATAATTAATAGAACAAAAAAATCTTTTATATTAAATATATGATTTTTTATGGGGTATAAAACTTGCAGGAAACAAAGTATGGAACTGCGCCAACAGATGAAATCTTGAAAGATGGCTTGAAATTTGGTTTTGAAAGAATGTGTATTGTTCATGAGTCAATTGTTGCTATGGTATGTCATTTCTTTTCGATTTAAATTGATGTATATTATTTAATATTTCAATTTTCATTATTCTCACCAATGTATATAAACTCATTACATTTTATTTTTATGTTTGTAGATGGAAGGTGAAGAAGAAGACAACAATCAACACCGTGAATAAAACATTCGTCAAAATAACCCAAGTCATGGAAATAGCTCGAGCAGTGACAACAGTTCAAGCAAAAACTGATGATCATTATGTTTGGATATCAAAGTAAGGTGTTGTATTTTTTGAAATATTTTTTCTGTGAATTCAGACATTTTGTTTAATGTAATGGACATAGTATCCCAATTGAAAGACAAAGGGATGCCAATAACTATCCCATTTTGTATGACAGAGATTGTCTTATTCATCTATATATATATATATATATATACACACACACACGTTTTAATTTATTCTATTACATTCTCCATTGTTGCTGTGAAATTTAACATCATTGATTAAATATATGGATGATTAAATATAATAATGAAGAGATGTGACATCTGATGACATGATATAACAAATTAATCCAAACATCACATTCAAATGCACTAATAAAAATTTAATTAATATGAATACTGTTATAAGATATGTGTCATCTTTTGATTAATAATGAATTTAAAAAAATCACAATAATTATGATATGATATAAAAAAGTAATCCAAACATCACATTCAAATGCACTAATAAAAATTTAATTGATATAAATACTGTTATAAGATATGTGTCGATTTTTTATGAATAATGAATTTTAAAAAATCACAATAATTGCATTGTCACAGGTCAATGTTTCTAAAAAATACAAAATGAACACCAGTGCATGTCATTTAATGTGCACCGGTGCGTTTTTATTCTAATGCGCGCCTATGCGTTTCTACGACCTATGGGCACCGCAAAAATACCAATATCAATTACAAATCTCGGTGCGTTTGTGCTATACTGCGCCCTAGTGCATTTATGTGAGACTGCTCACTGGTGCATTTCTATGACATTTGGGCACTGCATAAATACCAATACCAATTATAGCCACTGGTGTGTTGAGACGACCTATGGGCACATCACAAATCCCAATACCAATTAGAACGATCGGTGTGTTTGTGTGATACTGTGTGCCAGTGCGTTTGTATACTACTACGCACCTGTGCATTGATACGACCTATGGGCACCGCACAAATCCCAATACCAATTAGAATGACCTAGTGCGTTGTATCACCTACAGTGTGCCCGGTGTGGTTTTAGACCTTAATGTACTAGTGCATGCACCTTTGACCGCCTCGGGGCGATTATCTAGATGACATGCACTGAGACGTTGCTAAACGCCTCGGGGCATCCTATATTTGTTTTCCATCCTGGTGCTTGGTAGGTTTGCAGTACCGGTGTATTCAATATAAAATGCATCGGTGCGTTGACACCTTATTAGCGCACGAATGACAAAAACATCCATAATAACCTTCGGTCGACTAGTTTTTTTTAGTTGTGTTGAAATTCCGTTAGAAGCTTCGCCAAAACCTTCGTTACCGAAAACATATGTTGTAGCAAATGTTTTTTTAACAATTTTGGCCAATTTTATAACACTAAAAACCTCCCTTATAACCTCCGCTGGTGGGTCTTTTCCTTGTAGTGGGAGGCACCTAGTTATGAAGAAGAAGAATTCCCAATTCCTTATGAACCACCTGATCTTAAACAATAAGAGGAGCACACTGGTCATGAAGAAGTATTTGATCTTAAACAAGATGAGGAACCGTTTGGTCAGGAAGAAGAAATTCCCAGAGTGGATGAATTGTCCGAGGATCAGGAAGAGAGAGGTAAAAGTCCCAAAGATCTTAGTCTTATACTTCAAAGAACCTGACATTCCAGAGGATATTTAACCGTAGCCATCTACAACTAACTCGGAAATTGAAGCCCCTAAACTTCCCAAGGAGAAAAAGGAGGAAGAAGAGGAGGAAGGTGGCAACCCATCAGTGAAGTTGTTTAAGCTCTAACTAAATAGACTGAAAATATTGTTTAAGCCAAGATATTGAGCTCGTCTGAGGAGGAGAAGCCACCTTCTCATGAAGAAATTCTAGAACCTCCGGTGTAATAAAAAGTGTAGGCTCCTACTGAAGAGGCGCTTCCTGAAGAAGCAAGAGACATTATTCTTTCAAATGTACCTGAAGAATATCAGATGGAAGATGGATCGCAGAATCAGACTAAGGAAAGCAAAGGTGGAGTTCGTAATGAAGAACCTTTGATATATTCTCTTCCAATGCTTGACATTCCAAAGGTGATTGAATTGTCTCCTGAATAAATAATTGCACCACATGGAGACTACTGCTAAAGAGGCGATTCCCCAAGGAATTGTTCTTGCAGAGATGACAACGTTTCCTGAAGAAAAGAAATTTCATCCAAAGGAATAATTTTCCATGTCAGAAATATCAGTTGATCAAGCTGAAATAGACAAGGGAGGAATTTATGATGAGGAAACTCTGATAGTTCCTCCAATATTCAACATTCCAGAGGTGATTACGCCACCTTGAGAATAAACTATTGGACCTATGGTAGGAAAAAAAAGAAATATATTCTGCTAAAAAGACGTTCGCGCTTCCTGAAGATGCCAAACTTGTTGTGTTGGTAGAGATCCCGAGCCTTCCGGAAGAAAAATGCCGCAAGTCAGATGAATCCCCTGATCAGACTGAAGAAGACACGGGTGGAATTCGCTAGAAAGAAACTCTAATAGAAACAAATCTTCATCGCTCCACCATGTGGTCAAAGGATGGAGGAAAATGAAAAATGAGTCTTTGTTATCAGCTGGATCTGCACAACCAAACCCATACCAAACCCATCATAAGAACACCTTCCATGTAAATGCTTAAAATTAATAAAAGATTAAAAATTTTAATGATATAATAAATATATTTATTAAATTTAAATCTTAAAAAATACCACTTAAATTTAATTTAATAATTTATTTAATTTTTAAAAAGGTCATAACCATAGATAAAATCATATTCTTTATTTCAAATAAAATAAATGTATGGGATAGAGATGTGCTTATTTTTTTCTTCAATTTGGGGAAAAGATTGTAATAGTTAAAATTAATAATTAATAGGAAGACAAAATTTATTAAGTTTTTTTCCCAACAGTGTAAATCCATTTTATTTTTCATAATTTAATATATTACAATTTTTTACATTTTATTTTTCAGAATTTAATATATCACAATTATTCATATAATATAATTTAAGTATATTTAATTTTAATATATCATAATTTATTTTTATAATTTGAATAAATTTAATAATTAAAAATATGTCCCCCATGGGGTGTTAATGCAGAGGTTGTGTGGGTTTTGGTAGTAGTGTCCACTATCCTTTCCCCCTGGATGTGATGGTTAATATAGATGTTAAGGACATAGCTTGATTTCACATGCAAGGCTCACAATTGGCATTCACTATTTATTACAGTGTTATGCAAGGTGAAAATTCCATTGTTGGGGGTTCGTTTAGAGGCGATAGTTGGTCCTCAACCTCCTATTGCATGATTTTCTCTCTTTTGAGCTAGAAAATACTCATGCATTGAGTTTCAAGCCTGGAAGTGGGGCAGTGAGGGGTGAAGGTGATGGAAAACGAAGGTGGTGGAAGAATTGGCCAAGTTTCTTCAACACTCTAGTATGGGTTTTGCTACTAGCAACTTTAAAGGTTGGTGGGTTAACGTCTTTCTCAATTGTCACTTATTTCATGGTTTATCAGGTTGTTCCTTTTTATTGCCTAGTTTTTCTAGTCCTTCTGTTGCTCAAAAGTGTCAAGTCTAGTTATGAGGCTTAAGAGACTTTGTCATTGGGACTAAGTTTCTAGTCTCAAACTTTGTTTTAGGGTTGGGGTGGATTGTTTCTTTGCATGTGTCTCATGTTTTTGAGTCACATGTTATGGTAAAATTATGGGCAGTCAATTTTTATTGGTTTAAAGTTTTAGGGTGCTGATGTGCTATGTTTGTGGCAAGGTTGGAATGACCCTAGGGGTTGTTGTTTTCACAGAATTGGTGTTTGGGGCTGGTTTTTACTTTTGGGTCTCTCTCTGTGCTTAATGGTATTGTGGTTCAAATCCTATATAGAGGTTGATGAGCCTTCTATCTCTCTTGATAAGTTCTATGTCGAGTCTAGAGTTTTTTTTCTAAGATATGGAGACAATATTGTAGGGTGGTATCTAGGTCCTATCTTTTTATTTTGCAGGGATAGGAATTCATAGCAAATTTTCAAAGTGTGACCCCTATGTTTCATCCATTTCATCGAGGCAGAGAATGATATGTCATTAGGGAGGATGTGTTAGTGCTCCTCAGGGATATTGAGGAGCGCATCTCTTTTCTCATGACTCGGCTGCCACATATTTCAATGTGGTTTTGTCGGAGACTAGGAAAAAAAATTGAAAGTTGGAGAAGTAGGGATTGAAAGGAAAATCCATTTTGACTCTGATATCTGGACGATTTGTCAGCATTGTGTAACACCCTCTTCCCACATCTACCCAAGTAATTACCTTCCAACAGGAGTAAAAATGAGATGAGAGGTTGCTAATATGTGATTCAATATCCTAGATGACCTTAACGAAGTGGAACCGACGTAAACAACAAAAACACACCTTACATTGCATCACTGACATCCCCAGGAGGTAACCCAACCTTCCAGGGCCCCCTTCCCTAAGGGGGAGCTAATTTTTAGCCACTTTGAGGCTGATCCACAAGATTTTAAGGGCAAGGTAGTGGCTATAGTCCCTATAGACGTAGGCTAGCCTTGTCAAGGTAGCGACTAAGGCCTAAACAATGAATTTTCTGCCTGTAGCTCCTAGATCTATGCCACATTTTTAGCCCCTGAGCCTAGGTCACTTCCCAAAACTTCTTGTAACTTCAGGAGAGGTTAAATAAAATTAAAAAAAAAATTATGGAAGCAATCACACCAACTGAAACTCATTCGAACCCACCCATCTGTTGGGTATGTGTTATATTCTTTCCATGACTAAGCATGCGCAGGGGGGTAAGAGGGGGGGCGATAGCCCCCCCTTTGTGCTGGGCGCAACGGGGGGGTCACAGGGGGGGCGGTACAGGGCAGCTCCCCGGTGAAAATTTTTGGTCCTTAATTTCCGGCGGGTAGTCCTCGTCCATGGTTTTGTGCATGGTTTTGCACATGGTATTGGGGTACGATGGTTTTCGGCCCTTGGTATTTTTGTAGATCCGGTCAAGGGAACTACGGTTATGTTCTAATCCAGGGTTTATGGATTGGGGTTATGTATGCTTCGGCATGTATATATATGTGTTGTAACACTAAAAGGAATATAATGAAAAATCAAGCTGGTCGTCCCGATTTGGGATCCAGGGGAAAATCTCTGTGTTTATCTGTTTTATGTTTTATGCTCTCCCTATTGTTTATTTTCTGTTATAAGATTCGTGTGTAGATAATTTATGTTCAGGGTTAAAACCTACATTTGGTATCAGAGCTGTTTCGGCTTCAAGGGGACGCCTTTGTTGTTGAGGGTTTTTTGCTCGGGCCTGTGGTAGACCCTGTGCAGTGGGAGATCTGCGGGATCGATTCTTGCGGTGAAAGAATATGGCGAGTGGCGGAAAGATAGAGATCGAGAAATTTAATGGTCAGAGTTTTGAGTTGTGGAAGCTCAAGATGGAGGATCTGCTGGTGGATAAAGATCAGTGGATCGCAGTAGATCCAGGTACTAAACCAACGGGAATGTCAGATGAAGACTGGAAGAAACTGGATCGGAAGGCTAAGAGCATAATATGGTTGTGTGTCTCAGATTCAGTATTGTTGAATGTATCTGGGGAAGCTACGGCGAAGAATTTGTGGGAAAAACTTGGGACTTTGTACCAATCTAAGTCTCTGGTGAATAAGTTTTTCCTACGGAAAAAGTTGTATAACCTGAGGATGAAGGATGGAGACTCGGTGACAGAGCATCTGAACGCCTTCAATACTATGGTAAGTCAGCTGTCATCTGTTGATATTAAAATCTCAGATGAAGATAAGTGCATCAGCTTGTTGTGTTCTCTACCAGATTCATGGGACAGTCTGGTTATTGCAATAGGTAGCAATACAACTACCTTGAATTTTGATGACATTGTCTTAGCCTTGTTGTCAGAGGAAATGAGACGGAGAAATATGGAGGGTCAGAATGGAGATGCCTTATCTGTACGAGGAAGGTCCCAGAACAGAAACAAGAATAAGGTTTCGAGTGGGAGATCTAAATCCAGAGGGAGATCTAAATCTCCTGGAAAGTTTGTAAAGGTGTGCTGGAAATGCGGAAAGGAAGGGCACTACAAAAAGGACTGCAGATCTAAAGCTCCTGAGAAAGGAAAGGGATCTGATGATGCTCCTTCTGCAGAGGAAAAAACCACCTCGGATGAAGGTGGGGATGTGTATTTTGCTTCTTCTTCAAATACACATGTAGATCATGAGTCATGGTTGATTGACTCATGTGCATCCTTTCACTTCACTCCCCATAGGGAGTGGTTCTGCGAGTATGAGAAATATGATGGTGGTGATGTCTTCTTAGGGGATGATAGGAGGGCCAGAATCATCGGACGTGGAAAGGTTAAGCTGAAGCTACAAGGTGGAAGGATTAGAACACTTCCTGGTGTTCTGCATATTCCTGCATTGGCCAGAAATCTGATTTCTGTAAGCAAGATGGATGATGCAGGTGTAAAAACAGTGTTCGAGAAAGATTCCTGCAAGATGGTTCGGGGAGCACTGGTATTAATGCGGGGAGTTCGGACTGGAACTCTATACAAGCTACAAGGTAGCACTGTTATTGATGGGTGTAACAGTTCTGTGGTTCCTGAAAGTGGAGTGGAAAGCCTAGCTGTCTTCGGAGAAAAGACCATGCTATGGCATCAAAGGCTTGGACATATTGGAGAGAAGGGCCTTCGGATACTGCATAGAAATGGTATGGTAGAAGGTATGTCTAATTGCTCTCTGGATTTCGATTTCTGTGAACATTGTGTATATGGGAAGCATAATCGGGTGAGTTTTCCTTCTGGTGCTAAGAGGGCGAACAAGATATTAGAACTTGTGCACAGTGATGTGTTTGGGCCTGTGTCAGTTACATCACTGGGAAATTCTGTGTACTATGTTTCATTCATAGATGACTTCTCAAGGAATACATGGATATATTTCTTGAGGAAGAAATCTGAAGTCTTTGACAAATTTAAAGAATTTAAGGCTCTGGTGGAAAACCAGACAGAGAAGAAGATAAAGGCGCTAAGGACAGATAATGGTGGGGAGTTCTGCAAGAATGAATTTGAAGAGTTCTGTAAGAAGTGTGGTATAGCACGACAGAAGACTACTCCATATACACCTCAGCAAAATGGAGTTGCAGAAAGAATGAATAGAACATTGATGGAAAAGGAAAGAAGCATGCTCAGTGGTACCGGGTTAGGACAAGAATTCTGGGCAGAGGCAGTGGAGACTGCATGTTACTTAGTTAACAGATCACCTTCATCAGCGTTGGAGGACAAGACCCCACATGAGGTATGGACTGGTAAGAAACCCTCTCTTTCACATCTAAGGGTATTTGAATGTGATGCATATGTACATGTTCCAAAGGAGAAAAGGACCAAGTTGGATAATAAATCTGAAAGGTGCATCTTCATTGGGTATAAGGATGGTTTAAAGGGTTACAAGCTTTGGAACCCAGAAACAAGGAAGGTTGTGTACAGCTGAGATGTGGTGTTTAGAGAAGTGAAAGATGTTGTTAAACATGAAGTCCTACCAAAGGAACCTAAGAAGATAGAGTTTGAGTTAAAGGAGGATGAATCAGACTCTACAACAGAAGAAGACTCAGAAGATGAAGAGCCACAAACTCCAGCTTTGAGAAGATCAGTTCGAGAAAGAAGGCAACCATAAAGGTATAGTCCATTTTCTTTCTGTTCAGGTTTTGCCTTAACTATAACTGATGATGAACCCAGAACTGTCAGGGAGGCAGTAGATTCAGAGGATGGAAAACTCTGGAAGGAGGCCATGGTTGATGAAATGGCATCCTTGCACAAAAACGATGCATGGGATTTGGTGGAGTTGCCGGCCGGAAGGAAGCCCATTGGGAGCAAATGGGTGTTTAAGAAGAAGATGAATGTAGAAGGCAAGGTGGAGAAATACAAAGCTCGGTTGGTAGCGAAAGGTTATTCCTAGGTGCCGGGAATTGATTTTGGTGATATTTTTTCTCCTGTTGCCAAGGTTACTTCTATTAGATTACTTTTATCTGTTGCTGCTGCATTTGATTTTGAGATAGAATAGATGGATGTGAAGACAAATTTTCTTCACGGGGATCTACAAGAGGAGATCTACATGAAGCAACCTGAAGGCTTTATGGTGAAGGGTAAGAAAGAACTGGTATGCAGGTTGAAGAAGTCTCTGTATGGGTTAAAACAGTCACCAAGGATGTGGTATCAGAAATTTCATACCTATATACGGGGACTTGGCTTCACCAGAATCAAGGAAGATCATTGTGTTTAATTTAAATTAATTGGTGATCGTGTTATATATCTGGTCTTGTATGTGGATGATATGTTGTTTATTGGAAATGACAAAGAAATTATCCAAGATTTGAAGACCCAACTATTCTCCAAATTCGACATGAAGGATATGGGTGCTGCAAACTATATTTTGGGCATGGAAATTAAGAGAGATCGGGCAAAGAGGAAGCTCTGGTTAAACCAGAGGAAGTATGTCGAGACTATATTATTGCAGAGGTTCAATATGCAGGATAGTAAACCGGTGAATGTTCCTATTCCTGTAGGTGTAAAGCTGTCTGCTGAACAATGTCCCAAGACACAAGAAGAAGAGGAGTATATGTCTTGTGTTCCATATGCAAGTGCAGTGGGTAGCCTGATGTATGCAATGGTCTGTACTAGACCAGACATTGCACATGCAGTGGGAGTATTGAGCAGGTTTATGTCAAACCCAGGGAAGGAGCATTGGACAGCAGTGAAGCAGGTTTTCAGATATTTACGTGGCACTAGTGATTATGGCTTGTGCTACCAGGGAAGACCAAGATTGGAAAGAATGTTGGACATTCGTGGTTTTTTTGATGCAGACTGGGCTGGAGATCTGGACCAAAGAAGATCTACAAGTGGGTATGTGTTTAGCCTATTTGGAGGCACAGTCAGTTGGATGAGTAAAAGACAGTCTGTAGTGGCACTTTCAACTACAGAGGCAGAATACATAGCAGCCACTCATGCAAGCAAGGAAGCAGTTTGGTTGCAGAGATTGTGTTCAAGCATGGGGTTGGTACAACAAGCTATAAGGATAGACTGTGATAGCCAAAGTGCAATTTTCTTGGCTAAGAACCCTGCTTATCATTCAAAGACAAAGCACATCGATGTTCAATATCACTTTGTTAGAGATATGGTTGAGGCTAAAAGGGTGTTGCTGGTAAAGGTGGACACTTTGAAGAATGTTGCAGATGCATTGACGAAGTCTGTGAGCACTCAGAAGTTCTCTTGGTGTAGAGAAACAATGGGTGCTGAAGAATTGGGCCAATGACTAAGCTCTCCTGTGGCCCCCTGTGGAAAGAAAACAACAAGTGGGAGAATGTTGGGTATGTGTTATATTCTTTCCACGATTGGCCCCACGCGCTGTATGTTGCGTCGGGCGTAGCTGGGGGGTCACGAGGGGCGAAGCAGTCCCCACCATTGGGGTCCGGGGCAGCGCCCCGGCCAAAATTTGTTTTTTGTGCGGACCCACTCATAGGCGAATCCGCTCATGGTTTTGTGCATGGTTTTGCACATGGTTTTGGGGTTCGATGGTTTTCGGCCCCTGGTATTTTTGTAGATCCGGTCAAGGGAACTACGGTTATGTTCTAATCCAGGGTTAATGGATTGGGGTTTATGTATGCTCCGGCATGTATATATATGTGTTGTAACACTAAAAGGAATATAATGAAAAATCAAGCTGGTCGTCCCGATTTGAGATCCAGGGGAAAATCTCTGTGTTTATCTGTTTTATGTTTTATGCTCTCGCTATTGTTTATTTTCTGTTATAAGATTCGTGTGTAGATAATTTCTGTTCAGGGTTAAAACCTACACCATCTATAACAAAATTTTTTTCAAACATGTCACAAACATAACATCTACAGGTATAAACAATAGATTTAAACAAGGGGGTCTCTTTCTTATCTGAGAATGGCTAAGAATCATTACTCCCCTACATAATAAGCTAACATACAATCAATTTTACCATATATACATGGGATAATAATTTATAGTAAAAAACATGAATAGAGCCATACATCATCACTGATCGAATACTTTCTTATAACCAACAAATTAACAACAAAAATACCATGAATATAATAGCATTGAAATCCATACATAAACTAGTATATTTGCATACTGAATACTAAAGAAATGAACTCTTCATTACTGAATGTAAAAAACAACCGGAGATAGGACTTCAACGTTCCACCTGACCATAGATTGGCTGAGCCAAGTCTCACTTCAACCAATCACCCTTGTGCCATATACCAAGCATGAATGTGAGACTTAATCAAACACATCAATCACAATCAATCCATGGCTTCGAGAGGCCAAACCACCTCAACCCTCAACTTGTTATTCCACCTCACGGTCGGACATCACAACCATTATGGATTGGTCTCTATCTAAGATTCTCTAAGGCTCCATAGTTGATCTGAAAGGACTGTATTAGTTTGTTGTGCTAAGTGTCTTTTCAGTTACAAAACATGTACATATTTGTCTCCATTTGTTTGCTTAAGGATTGAGGAATTTAACCATGAAACATAGATGAATTTGTGAATTATAAGTGTGAAAAATAAGCCTAAATAACATTGAACAACAATCTATAATAGAGAAATAAAACCACACATAATATTTACACAGCAAGCATGATGAAGTAGTTCACCCTTCCTGGACTACATCTGCTGGTCCAACTCCCAATGGCATGTCCATCTTTCATTATGCTCAAAATTTTGCAAATACATGTGTTTACAAGCCTCCAATGGCTGTTTTCTCTGCACCAGTGGCTCCAAAATGCTCAAATTAGTCTAGGTAGACTCTTGTTTCACCAAAATTGGTCGAAAATAGACCCTCCTGCCGTTTTTCCCATTGACACCTAAAAATCCTCCACTAAAACTGGAGAACTGCAGCTAACTGCAGTTAAAAATAGCAAAATTACCAAATTTGGAGGGTGCACTAAACTGTTCTCCAAGCGAAACCGTCAGATTTAAATTTTATGGTTAAGGGGAGGGGGTGGACACATGCCAACCCTCGAACCCTGTGGTTATGCTAACCGCCGAGCGGAACTATCGGCATAGATAACGGTAACTGCACCATGTGAATAGGTAACCACACCATGTGAATAGGTTTGTAGTTATAGTTTTAATTATCGCCGGAACAAACATTTATTAACTGTAGCCTATCCGTTGTATGTTGCAAAAATTTTCATGGTGAGAAGTTGTAAACGGTGGAGAGCTTTGTGCGCGTGTTAGAGGTCACAGGGTCAAACCCCCCAGACCTCAACAAAATTTTATTAAACCGTGCAGGGGACACGTGGCAGCCTCAGGGCTGGTCATGTGTCACCCATCCATTGGCCCAAAAAAAATCGTACCATCCACATCAGCGAATGAAAATGCACCACTTGGTGAAATCTCATTGGCTTGGAAAATGGAATATTCTCAAGAATATTCCATTTTTACTGACTGCACACCTGCATGCTAACTAGGCATCCCAGTCAAACCTATCACAATTTTAGTTGTTTGGGAAATCAATGAGAATGCGATATATCCCTCATATGACATCAGTTTTTCAAACAATTTGCGGAGCCAGAATTAGAACGACGAGATCTACTGGGTCGCTCAGGTTTGGTATAGTTTCGAGCACTTTTGATTTTGAGCAAAATTCATTAATTCTTGATCACACCTCCCTATTGGGAAGCTTTTGGACCCCAACAAACTTTGATTACCTATTCAATAGATGAGGGTACATCTCCCTCACATTTCCAACTTCCATCCAGTTTGCCTTGCTTGGATTACTTCCTTTGAGCCCAACAAGAAGGTAGTCAACACTTATCCTCTTAGATGCTCTTGTCCTTCTGTAAAAAATTATATCTTCCTTGAGCTCATCTAGAAATTCTGGCAAGAAATCTTCAAAGAAGGTAGCTGCACATCACTTCCTTGTTCATCGATCAAAGGTGGCTCATACAAACGTAAGTTTTCAACATTAACAATTGAATACATTTGCATATATGAAGGCAAGTGAAGTTGAAATGAATTGTTACCAACTTTATTTATGATCTTGAATGGACCATAGCGAATTGGTTTGATCTTTTTACCTTCTCCTTGCATCCTTTCTTTGCTTATGTGCAACCATACCTCATCTCCTTCTTGAAACTTGTGATCAAGTCTATGTTTGTCATGCCTCTCCTTGTATTTGCTTTGACTCTTCTCAAGATGTTCTTGAACTTGTTGATGTATAATCTAAATTTTCTCAATGAAATTTCGAGCCTTACCAATATCACTATGCCCATCAATTGCAACATCCTTCTCAAAGATGAAGTATAATGGTGATTTTGGCAAATACCCAAAGCATGCTTCAAAAGGTGATGTATTTGTAGAAGAGTGCTTTGCCTAGTTGTAAGCGTGATGAATGTAATGTAGTTGTTCATCCCACAAATTGGGATGTTGGCTGCAATATCCTCTCAATAGATGCACAATGGTTCTATTTACCACCTCGGTTTGGCCATCAGTTTGCGGATGAAAAAAAATACTCTTTCTCAACTTTGTGCCCATTATCTTCCGAAGATTAGACCAAAAAATTTCAATGAACCTGGAATCCCTGTCAGTAACAATAGAAGTTGGCAATCCATAATGAACCGATACATGTTGAAAATAAATTTTAGCAGTTTGTTCAGCAGTAATGGTTTTCTTACATGGCATAAGTATACACATTTTACTAAATCTATCCACAACTACATAAAGATAATCATGCTATTTTCTTGACATAGGTAGACCTCCAACAAAGTCCATGGAGACACTCTCCAATGGCCTTGATGGTACCGGTAGTGGCATTTACAACCCAAGCTACCTATTGCTAGGCTTGCTTGTTGCACACATAGAGAAACCTCTTATAAAATGTGACACACTATTTATCATGCAAGGCCAATAGCAATACCTTTGTAGATGCGCCACTATTTTTCTTACCCCAAAGTGTCCAACAATAAGAGACGAATGAGTCTCTCTCATGACACTTAATCTCTCTCCTTGTGGTATACACAGCTTGCCCAAATGAAACAAATAATTGTTATGCATGTGATAATCATTTTCCTCAACTTGATTCCCTTCACTCAAACTAGCATACACATCTTGAAAATCAACATCATGTGCATATTGTTCTATGTAACTCTCAGGTACAATAGAATCATTTTAAAGTAAAGTAGAAGCACTTATAATTGGCCTTGAAATCATATCAACAAATTTACTGAAAATACCTTTCTTGAACCTTATAACCAAGTGAAACTGTTGAAGGAAACCCATCCACCTGAAATGTCATGATTGTTGCAATTTTTTTTGCAACTGCAAGTACTGTAATGGTTGGTGATCGGTATGTATAATCATATCTTTACCCATCAAGTAGTGTTTCCACTTCTTGACGCTTTGTACCAATTCATACAACTCTTTTTCATATGTAGGATAATTAGTTACATCACCATTGAATGTTTCATAATGAAAAGCGATAGGCTTACCATGCTACAAAAGAATTGCGCCCATGGCATAATCACTAGCATCAGTTTGTATCTCGAATGGCCATCTCAAATTCGGTAATGCAAGGACTGGAGCTAAACTGATCTTGTATTTTAAAGCTTTGAAAAATTTCTACTGTTTGCCTCCCCATTGGAAGCCTTTCTTCACACTTTTCATTGCATGCATAGGAGCTGCTATGGCAGAAAATTTAGCAATAAACTTTCTCCAATACTGAGCTGCACCTAAGAAACTTCTTACCTCGGTTGCTATTTTGGGAATGGGCCAAATCACAATGGATTCCACTTTAGAAGGATCAATTCTCAACTCACCTCCTCCTACAATGTGTCCCAAATAAACCAAAGAAGTCTTTCCAAACTCACACTTTGACACCTTAAGAAATAATTTCTCTTTATTCAAAACATCAAGCACCCTATTCACATGCAAGACATGTTATTATCTTGTTTTTATGAAAATCAATATATCATCTAAATACACAATCACAAAGTCATCAAGAAATGGAAGCAAAAAATTATCCATAAGACGCATGAAATTTTCCGGCGCATGACACAAACCAAATGGCATAACCAACCACTCAAAGAGTACTTGTTTAGTTTTGAATGAAATATTCCATATATCACTTTCTGCAATTCTTACTTGATGATATCCACTTCATAATTATAACTTAGTGAAAAAATTTTCTTCTTTCAGCTAATCAAGAAAATCATCTATTCTTGGGAGTGGGTATCGATTCTTTACCGTAATCTTGTTCAAAGCTCTAAAGTATACACACATGCGCCAAGTCCCATCTTTCTTCGGAATCAAGACTATGGGTGAACTGCGTGGCGAAGTACTTGGCCTTGTGAGTCCCTTGTCCAAAATGTCCTTGTTTTTCCACTTTATTTCATCATTCCCCATTATCGACATGTAATACATGACGATTTTTGGAAGATGACAATCTTGCTGCAACTGAATCTCATGTTGAATCTCCCTTTTTTGGAGGAAATGTTGTTGGCTCCTAAAACATCTCATGATGTGCATCAACTACATCACAATATTAAAATAATTCATGATTAGCATCAACTTTAGGCTTAATCATTAGAATAACAAAATTATTACTTGAATTTACCAGCCTCTTTACCTGTCCAGCGTTTACCATAGCAATGTTTTTCTTCTTGCGATGTGCTCTAACAATGTACTCCTTGCCATCTTTGAATAAATCGTATTTTTTCTCATGGCGATGGAAGATCACTTTCCTGTCATACAAGTAAGGATTTCCCAACACAATACCTATTATTTCAAGGGGAACCACATCTAATTCAACTGTGTCAACAAAATGTGTAGTTATTGCAAACCGCAATATACACTTCTTTGAAACTTGTAAATTTGCATCCTTACAAATCCAACCAAGTGGATATGGTTTTGGATGTGGAATGGTCTCAAGATTAAGTTTCTTAACCAAGTATTCAGAGATTAAGTTTTCTTGTGACCCACTGTCAAAAAATGTGTCAATCTTGGTATGTTTGGATATGACCCTCACATGAAACAATTCAATTCTCTCTTCTTCATTTGGAGCTTGTATGTGACAGTTTGATGTACTAGTACTGGGTTTAGTTTCAATTTATTTCCCATTCATGTTATTCAATCCCATGGCTGTAATTTTAGATTCATCACCTGAATTCTCTCCTTAATTGTGTTGAGTTGTAGCTGCAGTTTTCTGCTTCACTTTGTTGTTGTTATACTTCGGTCTCTTTCCAGGATGTAATTTCCAACATTGATTTTCATTATGGCCTTCTCTTGAAATTTTTTTACAAACCACTTTTTCTCCCTCTTTCTTGACAGATGAATTATTTTTTCCTTTACCTTTTGAGGTATTCTCTTTGTTTTTCCCCTTAAAATGTTTCTTCCTACCCTCATCAGAAATGTTTTTCCCTCTAACTTCTAGATGTGTGGCCTAAACACATACTTCATCTAGACTTGTAGGGTTAAACATGAGAATAGTATGTTTTATGTAGCTATGTAAGCCTCCTATGTACTTGATAAAAGTATCTTGGATCTGCAAATATACCCCTAATAAGAGAGCTCTTCTCCTAAATTCTTGGGTGTCTTCTTGTACATTCTGCCCTTTCAATTGTCTAAAGTTTTGCCAGTTCATTATGGCTTTCTGAATATGAGCTAATGGATAAAACTAGTTTTTTATTGCAGTAATGAAATTAGTCCATGATAGGATAATATTACCATGCTTCTTGATCACCTCCTTTGTCTTGGCTTCCCACCAAACAAGTGTTGCACCTTCCATTCTCAATGAAGCTAATTGGATTTTGGTATCATCATCTTGAAGGTTCTGGATTCTCAAATAGACCTCCAATTTCCTAATCAAATTATCAAGATTTTCTGCATTGAATTCACCATTAAACATTGGCAATTAAAACTTAACATCAAGTTTTAGAAAATGAATTTTATCAGTGTTCTTTGACTTATGTGGCTGATGTACTGAAGATGAAGTAGAGGATGATGATGATGAGGGTGAGGATGGTGACTTTCCACTACCTCCATTTCCCCCATTGCCCTTCTTTGATTTATCTTCATCATTTTGACCTCCTGATGATCCCTGACCTTCCTTGTGAAGTTTGGATTCTTCTCCTTCTAGTTTCTCATTCCTTTCTTGATAAAGGATTCTCACCATCTCAGTCATGTCAAGGAATGCTTTCTTGAACACCCTTTCTTCCTCTTTGGGATCCACTTCTTCGTGGATTTCTCCTTCCTCTGGAGGCATGCTTAATGCTACTTCTGCTTCTTTAGGAGGTGAAATAAGTGGTGGAGAATGTCTCAATATTTCCCTCCGTTGCTGTGGATCACTTTGAGACCCTCTTACTTCGACCAATTTTCCTTCTCCTCTCTTGAGCTTGAGCCTAGTAAGCATGTGAAAACTTGCAAACAGTTAAACAAATATTTTCACACAACAATACCAGAGAATAAACTATAGCTCTGATACCAACCTAATCTGAAAGGATTGTATTAGTTTGATGTGCTAATTTTATTTTCAGTTACAAAACATGTACATATTTGTCTCCATTTGTTGGCTTAAGGATTGAGGAATTTAACCATGAAACATAGATGAATTTGTGAATTATAAGATGAAAAATAAGCCTAAATAACACTGAACAAGAGTGTATAATAGAGAAATAAAACCTCACATAAGATTTACACAACAGACATGATGAATAAGTTCACCCCTCCTGGGCTACATCTGCTGGTCCATCTCCCAATGGCATGTCCATCTTTCATTATGCTCAAAATTTTGCAAATACATG
Source organism: Pinus albicaulis (assembly GCA_034641835.2). Classification (NCBI taxonomy): domain Eukaryota; kingdom Viridiplantae; phylum Streptophyta; class Pinopsida; order Pinales; family Pinaceae; genus Pinus; species Pinus albicaulis. The sequence continues at coordinate 999,095,606 of CM076580.1, read as the reverse complement.
TGTTTACAAGCCTCCAATGGATGTTTTCTTTGCACCAATGGCTCCAGAATGCTCACATTAGTCTAGGTAGACTATTGTTTCACCCAAATTGGTCGGAAACTGACCCTCTTAGCCTTTTTCCCAATGACACCTAAAAATCCTCCACTAAAACTGGAGAACTGCAGTTAAAAATAGAAAAATCACCGAATTTGGAGGGTGCGCTAAACTATCTACCAAGCAAAACTGTCCGATTTAAATGTTATGGTTAAGGGGAGGGGGTGGCCACATGCCAACCCCCGAACCCCGCGGTTATGCTAACTGCCGAGTGGAACTGTCGGCATAGATCATGGTAACTGTGCCATGTGAATAGGTTTGTGGTTATAGTTTTAATTACCATTGGAACAAATGATTATTAACCGTCGACTATCTATTGGATGTTGCAACAATTGTCGCGGTGAGAGGTTGTAACATGTGACCACTTTCCATGGGGCCGCTGACGGTTCCCCCCCCCCAAATACATATGTTTTAAATCTTATATAGTTCCAACGCCCCTAAGGCGTAAGAAACATATGGTAGCCCGGACGGTGGAGAGCTTTGTGCGCGCGCCAGAGGTCGTGTGGTCGAAACCCTCGGACCTCAACAAAATTTATTAAACCATATAGGAGAGACATTGCAGCCTCAGGGCTGGCCACATGTCTCCCATACATTGCCCCAAAAAACATCGTACCATCCACATCAGCGAATTAAAATGCACCACTTGGCAAAATATCATTGGCTTGGAAAACAAAATATTCTCAGGAATATTCCATTTTTGTTGACTGTACACCTGCATGCTGACTGGGCATCCCAGTCAAACCTATCGCAATTTTAGTTTTTTTGGAAATCGATCAAAACGCGATATCCCCCTCATACTACATTGGTTTTTCGAACCGTTCGTGGCATCGAAATCAAAACGACGAGATCTACCCGGTCGCTTAGGTTTGGTATAGTTTCGAACACTTTCAATTTTGAGAAAAATTCATGAACTCCTGTTAGTTCCCTATATTACTAGTTTAGTCCCTTATTTTTATTAGTGTAGCCCCCTTATTGTTACTGTTGTACCCCTGTAACCCCAATATTGTTATTATTGTGCCCTTACATTATTATTGTTAGGTCGTCTAGGATATTGTGGGCCCATGGAATTCTATATATAGAAGGAGGTTTTGGTCATTTGTAGCATCCAAGGATTGTTCATTTATGTAATGTATTGGAGGTTGCCCCCTCGAAGAGACTAATTTCTAAGGCGTTGATCTCTCTTTTCTTCTATTTTTGGAGCTAGTTTCATAACATTTGGTATCAAAGCTTTGGATTCTAGGGTTTTACTGCTCCAAACAGGTCATTGTCGAATTTTCGCTATACTTTTTCTCTATGAAGGTTCAGAATCTAAAATTTTTAGAGTGCGAAGCTGAAATCCTGAGGAACATTGTCGCAAAATTTTAGAGCTTGTTTCACAACATTTTCAGAGATATGATCTGTGGAAGTTAGGGCTTTTTGCAGGCTCTTGAATTTAACCTAAACAGTTTGTCGCAGAATTTTCGCTATAAATATTTTTCTACGAGGTTTCAGAAGCTGAAATTTTCACAGAGTGAAGCCAAAATCCTGAAGAACCTCCTGTAAAAATTTCAGATCTTGTTTCACAATATTTTTGGAGAGCTGTGGAAGTTAGGGTTTGTTCAGGGTCCCGAATTTCATCTCAAAGAGGTGACTATGGGTAAAATGTCATAACTCTCTCTCTGAGCATCTGATTGAGATTCTATAAAAAGTGGTTGCAAGTACACAGACTATAGTTTCTTGTCTATAAATTTTAAAGCTGAAGGAGGAAACAATGACATGTGGCAAGTTGTACAAATTTTCTCTACTAAACCAGTCCATAATTAGGTCATTGTGGGAGATTGGAAATAACTTTGTCTTGAAGAGCCCAAAGTAGGTAAGACCTATGGCATTCGAAAGAGGATTCAAAGGGCTACCTCAGGGCTAAATTTCAAATATTGAAGATTTGAAATCACAAAGATATTTCAGTTTCAATATCGAGCTCCTCAAAAGCAAGAAAAATGTGTGTATTTGTTTTCAAATTACATAAGTCTCGTTTGAAAAAAATTAGTTTGGAGGGCATATTGAAGAATAGATATCAATATTGGGTTCTGAAATCCCCCCTAAAAATAATTCAACACCCACTAAGCCTTTATAAGGCTCTAATATGACTCATGAAGACGAAGAAATGCAACATGAGATGTCAAAAGTACAAGAGTAATTGCACCTATCACAAAGAGCAACAAAAAATGAAATGGAAGTTTTGAAGAAAGGCATGGAAAATAAGATGGATGGTTTGAAGAAATGCATGGAAGCTAAGATGGAGGGCAAGAAGTTGGCATGGAAGCTAAGATGGATGACATGGAAGCTAAGATCGATGGAAAAATGGAAAACATGAAGAATGATCTAAAAGTAGACATCAAAGGTTTGGCAAAGTTGATACAAGAAATGTTTCCTAATGGTGAAAAGATAGTAGAGGAAACTCATGATGAGAACAGAATAAATTTTAATCGTTATTTCATAAACTCTAATGTTGGATGGAAGAACCACCATATTCCAAATATGGATATGAGGAAGTTTGATGGCAAGGATCTCGTAACATGGATACTACATATGGAGCAATATTTTGATCTCAATAATGTGCAAAACACACAAAAGGTACGCATTGCAACTTTACATTTAGAACAAAATACATTTGTATGGTATCAATGGCTTTACTCCCGTAAAAAAATTGTCACTTGGTCAATTTTTACAGAGGAAATGATAGCACATTATGAGGATACAAAGAGCAACACCTTCTTTAGCCAATTGATAAATCTCAAACAAAAGGGTTTAGTGGGGCAGCACATTGAGGACTTCCAAAAATTGAATATAAGGGTAACTGATATTCCAGAGGAACACAGGATTGATCTCTTCATAGGCACTTTAAAGGATAACATCCAACATGAAGTTCGCATTTTGGAACCGGATTCATTGGAGAAGGCATTCAGGTTGGCAAGAAAAGTTGAATGTAAAATAATGGCAACAAGGAAGCCTACCACTCAATTCTATAAAGAAGGAAGTGTTGCTACGTCTAGATTTCCACAACCTACAAGGTTGACACCACAACAATTGGAAGAAAAAAGAGAAAAAGGGCTTTGCTACACTTGTGATAGAAAATACACTAAAGGTCATAAGTGTGCTGAGAAGAAATTATTTTACATAGATTGTGAAGAGGAAGAAGAAAATGAATAAGAATATTCAAAAGAAGAGGATATACACCAGGAACCAACCCTAGAAGAGGAAGAAATGAGTTCGACCATATCATGTAATGCATTGGCAGGAATTACCACTCCGCAAACTCTCAAGATATAAGGACATATCAAGAAGAAAAAGGTAATAGTGTTGATTGATTCGGGTAGTACCCATAATTTTATTCATTGTAAGGTAGCCAAGGAATTGAATTGTTTACTATACCTAGCACCAAAATGTCAAGTGATGGTTGCAAATGGAGGAACTATAAATTGCTTTGGAAAATTCCATAATATCAAGCTAACCATGGGGGAATATGTATTTAATAGTCCAATGCTTTCCATTCCTATGGGAGGTGCTAATGTTGTAGTATGAGTACAATGGTTACAATCTTTGGGGACAGTAGCTTTTAATTTCCAAGAACTTTTCTTGAATTTTTTTTCCAGAAGGAAACGAAGTCGAACTACGGGGTATCGTAGGGAAGCCGGGAAAGATAATAAGCTCTAATGTCATGAAAAATCTTCTGAAGAAAGAACAATGAGGCGTAATTGCACAATTATTCTCACAAGAAGTTCCATCATCACAATCATCTATTTCTGCAGATCTCCAAAAAGTCTTGGACAATCATTCCAAGGTGTTTGAAACTCCCAAAGGACTCCCACCTATTCGTGATCATGATCATGCTATTCATTTGATTCCAAGAATTTTTCCTCCAAACATCAGGCCTTATAGATATCCTTATGTCCAAAAGAGAGAAATTGAACATATGATTGCAAAAATGTTAGAGGCTAGTATAACTCAACCTAGTCAAAGTTATTTCTTTGCTCCAGTAGTATTGGTGCACAAGAAGGATGGATCATAGCACATGTGTCTGGATTATAGGGAGCTTAATAAGCTCACCATTAAAGATAAATTTCCCATTCCTGTGATTGATGAATTATTGGATGAATTACATGGAGCAATTTATTTTACCAAGTTGGATCTTCGTTAAGGATATCATCAAATTAGAATGAAGACTGAAGATATTATGAAGATATTTGGATGAATTACTCATGAGGGTCATTATGAATTTTTGGTCATGCCTTTTGGCCTTACCAATGCACCTTTTACATTTCAAGGGTTGATGAATTCCATTTTCAAACCCTTCCTTAGAAAAATTGTGCTAGTATTTTTTGATGATATACTAATCTAGAACAAGTCTTGGAAGGATCATGTTCAACATTTTGATAGGGTGCTCAAACTATTGCAGGAGAAACAATTATATGCAAAAACATCCAAATGTTTCTTTGGAGTATAAGAGGTGGAATAATTGGGTCATATTGTATCTCACGAGGGTGTTAAAGTAGACCCTAATAAAATTAAATCCATTAAGGAATGGAAAGTCCCCACAACCATAAAGTAGTTGTGAGGATTTCTTGAGTTGACAGGGTATTATCACAAGTTTGTTAAGAATTATAGGAGAATAGTAGCACCTCTAACAACATTATTGAAGAAAGATACATTTTCATGGACTCCTGAAGCAACTAAGGCCTTTGAACATCTTAAAGAGGCAATGTGCCTAGCACCAGTCTTAGCTATGCCAGACTTCACAAAAACCTTTATTGTGGAATGTGATGCCTCAGGAAATGGAACTGGTGCTGTTTTTATGCAAGAAGGAAGACCCATTGCTTTTGAAAGTCATCCAATCAAAGGAAAGTATTTACAGAAAGCTATTTAGCAGAAGGAAATGTTAGAAATACTACATGCAATAAAGAAATGGCGACCTTACCTAATGGGAAGACACTTCAAGGTAAAAAATGATCATGATAGCCTTAAACACTTTTTGGAACAAAGACTATCTTCAGAAAAGCAGCAAAAATGGGTCACAAAGATGTTGGGTTATGACTTTGAAATAATCTACAAAAAAAAGAAGCTAAATGTTGTTGCAGATGCACTCTCAAGAAAGAATGAGGAGGTGGAAGCATTGATTTATGCCATTTCTATTATCTAGCCAGATTGGATAACCGAAGCAAGGGATGATTGGAAGAAGGACGAAGAATTGTGGACACTCCTTCAAAATTTGCAGCAAGATCCTAGTACATCTGATACATTTATTTGGAAAAATGATTCATTATGGTACAAATACCACTTATATCTTTGTAAGAATTCCCAACTAAAACAAAATATTCTTTTGGAATTACACACTTCTCCTTTAGGAGGACACTCAGGATTTTTAAAAACTTACCATAGGGTGAAGAATTTTTTTTTTTGGGATGGCCTTAAATCTGATATTCAAAAGTTTGTGGCATAATTTTTGGTCTGTCAGCAAAATAAAGTTGAGACAATTAAGACCCCGGGTCTTCTACAACCTTTATCCATTCCAAGTAAACATTGGGAGGAGATTTTAGTGGATTTTATCACAGGTTTACCTAAGTCCGAAGGAAAGAGTGTCATCATGGTGGTAGTTGATAGAATTAGCAAGTATGCGCACTTTTGTGCATTATCTCATCCATTTAAAGAAAGTACAGTTGCTACTACATTTATGGACACAATTCAAAAGCTACGTGGAAACCCAAAGGTTATTTTGAGCGACAGAGATCCCATTTTTACTGGAAATTTTTGGACGAAGTTATTTTCTTGTTTGGGTACTCAATTAGCTCATAGCTCATCTTATCATCCTCAATCCGATGGTCAAACTAAGATAGCGAATAAATGTTTGGAAGGATATCTTCGTTGTTTTGTATATGATAAACAAACACACTAGGTCAAGTGGTTACCTCTAGTTGAATGGTGGTATAACACTTCCTTCCATACTGCAGCAAAAATGACCCCATTTATGGCACTTTATGGATATCATCCACCGTCAATCACATCATATTTAAGAGAAAATTCTAAGGTTCAAGTAGTGGAAGATCACATCGAGCATCAACAAGAAGTTCTCCAACTCTTAAAGGATAACCTAAATTTGGCACAAAATCGAATGAAACAACAGGCAGATCAACATCGCAGCGAGAGAAGTTCTGATGTAGGAGATTATGTATTTTTATGGCTACAACCATACAAACAAATGTCCCTCAAGAAAGCTAAAAATGATAATAAATTATCGCCAAATTACTATGGTCCTTACAAGGAGTTGCAAAAGATTGGTACCATGGCATACAAATTGGAGCTTCCTGCTCCTTCGCGAGTGCATCTAGTTTTCCATGTTTCATGCTTAAAGAAGGTTATAGGTGAAAATATTCTAGTTCAAACAATATTTCCAGAAATTGATGAGGAAGGAAAATTCATATTGGAACCTGAAGCGGTCACGGAAACAAGAACTTGACAGCTATAAAATCTATCAATTTCAGAGTATCTCATCAAGTGGAAGAACTTATCCACTGAAGATTCTACATGGGAGGATGATAATTTTATACAGAAGCACCCAAAGCTACTAAAGCATTGAGGACAACACTTTTTGAAGGAGAGGGGCATGTTAGGTCCCTATATTACTAGTTTAGTCCCTTATTGTTATTAGTGTAGCCCCCTTATTGTTACTATTGCACCCCTGTAACCCCTATATTGTTATTATTGTGCCCTTACATTGTTATTGTTAGGTCGGCTAGTATTATATTGTGGGCTCATGGACTCCTATATATAGAAGGAGGTTTTGGTCATTTGTATCATCCTAATCAATAGTGTTTGTTCCAACCAGGGCTTCCAGGACTAGTAACTCAACCCACCTAGGGCTCCCTGAGCATTTTTCCAACCAAGGATTCTAGGATTAGTAACTCAACCCATAGTTGTTCGTCGGGCTTCTAGAGTGTTTGTCCAACTAAGGCTTCAAGGAACTAATAACTCAACCCAAAAACTAAAGGAATAATGAGAACCAACTAGAAAACAATCAATGGAAATAAACCCACAATACCAGGGCTATCTAGGAAATGGAAAGGCTAGGAAATCCACACGCTTACACGATGCATGCCAAAACCAATGAGGAAAACATATGTGCAACTCAGTACCTGCACTCAGAACCTGTTGTATATGTTGATCTCAATGTTCTCTTGCACTTTCCTTATCTTCCTTTGCTTTTTTAATCCAAATATCCAAGTATGCCACACTCTCCAAGAGTTCTCCAAGAATACTATAATTGTCCAAGAGTATGAGAGAGAGAGAATAGAAGAGAGCTTCAAAACTAAATTGACCAAGCCTTACCAAAAATATCCTCAGAATCCTTTTTATTAATGAGGCCTCTATTTTCTTCATTTTCCATTATTTTCCTTCATTTTCTTCCGCACATGCAACCTGTTACCTTTAACCTTCCTTTTCTCCTAATTTCCATTATTTTCATAAATAAAATTCTAATTAATTCCTCATACCTTTTCCAAAGAGTTTTCCATTTCCTTTGCCAATTTCCTTACCCATATTAACCAAAATGAGCACCAACTAGGATGTTTTTACCACCATTCAGCTTGGAATAAGTGTCCCCTCAATCGTGGTCTTATATTTCTACATGGATTTCTACAGGGCTGTTATAGAACCATCCCCCTTGGGGGAACATCATCCTCAGTGTTTAGTTACACCTATAAACAAAAAAAAAAAAATCATACTACCTATGGAGCTTTATAACATAGTTCATTGAGTATTTACAATAACATCATCTTGAAAACATGATGATCATACCGTATACTGGAGCTTAATAACATAGCTCATTACGGTATTTACAATAAAGACCACATTTGCTTCAACCAACAAATAATCATATTGTCTATGGATACTTGTAAATCTAGCTCGATATAATATTTACAATAATATACACATTTTCTCAACGAGCAAATAGAAGGATACGATGCCCGTATCAACAACAAGGGAATCAAGAGGCTCACACCTCCACCCTAAAAGTAGTACCAGGATTCACTTCCTTCCCAGGAAGTTCAGAATCCACTTCCAAAGTCAAAGTTGCATCCAATGTTCAACGCTACAATCCTACAACACTTGTCCTCTTAGTGAATAGTTATCAACTGATTGTTCTAGGGAACACTCCCAATGTGCATTTGATTCCATCTAGAAATGGTAATGACCAACCAAATCCACCCCCTACCTTCCCTTCTCTACTACATAGACCCTCAGTGTTGAGGAGGTAAATCCCCTCTGCGGACAGAGGCGATCCCTACTAGCCCAGCAGGGGTCTAGCAACAAACAAACAATGCTATGACGCAAGCTCCTAGTTACTAATGAAAGACTTGGGATAAGAGCCTACCTGGATTCCAACGCTAGATCTGAAGAAGAAGATTTCCCCGTCCTTCAGCCCTGGCAGATCACAATCCTTCCACGGTCTCCGTGGATGAACACCTGCACGCAGAAGAAACGAACAGATACATGCATAGGAACCAGCATACGTAACTAAACATCGGTCAGAAAAGATATTACTCGCATTAACATGATAGGAAAAGGAGTGGAACCATAATCATAGTCATCTATTAAAGTGATAAACGAATAGAAGTTACAACCAAGTTCTGACGTCGCAGCTTCCTTCGAACGGGTCTCCGGTTGTCCACGTCTCGCAAAGCTCGCCAAGGAAAGGGAAACCTCTCCAGAGTCTCGTAACAATGGTCTCCTCGCTTGAATGGGCCTTAAGGGAAAGAAGAGATTCTTTACAGCACAAAGGCACTTGGGAATAGGGAGATGCAAAGCTTCAGCACTTCAAGACTATCAGCCCTTCAGCCCCTTCATCAATGGATGAAGGCTAAATTTATAGAGGAGAGGAGGAGGTTGGGATCCCTACAATAGTGGAAGGGAGGCCTTATCCTTTGGGAGGTTCCCCATATGGTGGAAACAAGAGGCCAAAGGAGGAAGGCCGTGGTTATTCAGGCGAAACCACTCCTGATGACTCATCCACGAAGTTGTTGTAATCGAAACTTCGCCTCCTTTTTAAAAAAACTTTCCATAAACAGAGTGGCGCGGGTACAACACTGGGACAGAGCGCCAATTGGCGCGGGCTCAGTGTTAATTTTCCCCCATTGGCGCGAGTACATAACGGGCTACTAGCGCCAATGCAAAAACATGTGTTTTTAGGGGTCTGCTCAGGAAATGATAAACAGGAGAAATGTTGTCCTCATGGAAAGGGATGCAATGAAGGTATTTTCAAGGCTTGACATTGCTTCACATGTCACATAATGGGTCCTCCATTGTGCGGGACGGGGAATGGTACGGACGGTGACAAATTACTGTGTAACAGATGCCCCCTAAAGTATGAGGCCCGAGAGAGAGAGAGGGGTGAAATGCTTTACGAGAACATGTTCAACTGAAGGCCCGCCGTCGGAAAACCTGCGCAGAAAGATACAACTGAAAATCTCAAGTACATGATGTATATACATGGTATGGACGCAGCCATCTGAAACAGAGTATACGATAATCCGGATCTAGGGTATGGGCGCAGCCATCCAACTAAGATCAAACAAATAGACTCAGGTATGGTCGCAGCCATCCAATCAGTGAGTCATGTACATAATGATAATAATCCACAATCGCAGCCTGGATTACAACAAACACAATCCAGGGTCTTGCGCTCCATCTCGACCCAAACAAGTACAAGTTCGAGCATGTGAATATGTGAGCTGATGTCGAACATGCAAGAACATCGTCTGATTACCAGCCAATGATGAAAGCTGTTAACAGACGCGAGAGAAACCACCAATAATGACGATGGTCCTCAAGGTACTACAGGTACAATCTACGGCGTTGTGAATAAATGAGCTGACGTCGAACACCCGCAGAATCATCCGATCGGAGGCCAATGATGAAAACCTCACGTCGAATGCGACGAACCTGCCATTAAGGCATGCAGGCTCCAAGGTACCATCAGGAGTCTCCAGACCAACTTCCTGGATAATGAGTTGAAGTCGACAGGAAGTGACCTTGATCGAAGGTGGGCCATAATGATTCCCACATCATCGACACGAGACAGAGGAACATAATGTTTTGTTGCGAATCAGGATCATATGAGAAACAGAGGAAGGTTGATATTTGCAGAGGCCAACTTCTCTCGAACATACGAACGGCACGACAATGGACTTGGCAGTATTTGACATCAACGGATCAAAGGTCATGGCGACGAGGCAGTGAACAGATGAGAGGTCAAAAGAGATTACCCAAACCCATGGAAGCAAAGTGAAGCAACGAGATGAGATGTCCCCAACCCGACACGAATGCAGACAAGTGCCATGTTCAAGAGCGACATACCGCCGACGACAACGACGATGGTTCCATTTTTTCCCCCACCATTTCTGGCGAGTACCCCAATTATTTTTGATAACAAGCTTGAAGGGGATAACATATGCTTGTGATATAAGTCCGCCCTTCGGGCGAATCCATCCTAGTGCATTTAACGAGTCCTAGGAAGGAGAAACTCGGAGAACGTCATCTCGACGGAATCCAATGTCATCAGGGTTTAACGAGTCTGACAAAGGAAGAACTCGGCGTCTTTTCATGTTTAGAGAGTTTGAAAAGACAGCGGAAAAGAAAACTCCACAGGTCCCTTTTCGTAAATAGTTCCCCAGATCCGAAAAGGTAGAAAACAATATCCGGGAAAACCTCCTAGTCGCGATAGGCTAGGGTATTTCTTTTTCGTAATCGATCCAGCCTAGCCCGAAAAAGGGTTAAACTTATACTGGGTGAATGTCGATTCGTGTCCATTTTAACGAGATCGAAACGACAAGGGCCTCGACGATCTTTTCATATTTAGAGAGTCAGAAAAGAGCTGAAAGATGACTCCAGAGTGACTTTTTCGTGTATTTACCGAGTCCGAAAAAGTATAAAATACAACTCGTTTCCACCTTTAAGTCGCAAAAACCTGCCGCTGCACATACCCAACAAGCGTAAAATCCATTTTCGACATAATACATGCAAATATTTGACAAAAAATAACTTTTAAAGCTCATTTAACGTCGAAAAGTTATAAATATGTCTAATGGTAAAAAATAAAATTACTTTTTACTATTTACCTTGTGGAGAGCAACAGTGGTCTATTTGGAGCAGAATCTTCTGACGGTGATTGCGACCAATCCAGGCAACTATTCAGCGTCTCGTCTGTGACAGGTAAGAGGCGCTCCTTTTCTCTTTCTTTCCATGCATTTTTTAATGATTTCCCCTTAGAAATCAGCTCTGTAAGGGCACCTTTGAAATTTTAGGGCCGGGCTAAGTGGCGCGGGTATCGGGCACGGACCCGCGCCACTGAGCTCTTTTTATCAAAGGGCCCGCGCCACATGGCGCGACTGTCAGCAAAATAGTCGCGCCAGCGGCGCAACCCAAATTTCCGCCTAAAAATCCTCTATTTATGCCAAATTTTTGAATTTTTAAGCTTACAGAAGATCTAATTAAGGGCTTTGAACCATGTGAATGCAGATAAACAGTCAGAATGGTGATTGAATGGAAGGAACGGGAACACGGAGATGAGGACGAAGAGGCCATGCAAAACCAAGCATGTATGAATGCTCTGAGAGACTGTGGCTTAAAAAAGTTCTTCCTCACGCCATGCTTACGAGCTCAGCCTGAGCTCCTCCAATATCTGATCAACCTCTGGGATGAAAACGACCAAGTATTCAGAATACGAGACCAGGTGTTGGAATTGGAGGTCACCGACATTTATTTCGTTACTGGATTATCCCACAGGGGTCCAATCCCTGTACTGACTGGGAGCAGACCATCAGGGGAAAAGATGGAAGAAGTAATGGCGCGGGTGTGCCGTGGGGCACAAACAGGAACAGGGAGTAAGAAGGTATACATCTCAACCATCCCTGATCTAGCACTGAGAGTTGTACTCCACACCATTACGCGGGCCGCCGGATCGCAGGCACCGCATGAGGCTACAAAGACTCAACTCTTACTGGCCTCAGAATGCATGGGTCCCCGACTGTATGATTGGGCAACAACCGTCACGATCAACATGAAAAGGCAGCTCACAAAGTGCAAACGGGGCAAACTGAAGCAGTTTGGGTATGGTTCCATCTTGGTATTGTTCATTCTAGAACGCATACCAACCTTCCAGGGCCAAGAGGCCCATGTGGCGAGTCCGGTACCACGAGAGCCGAGAATGGCTCGCTGGGCAGCACTGATGCCCAGATCTGGAGGCGGGCAACAGATGTCCTGGAAGCCCGAGTTCTTCAAGTGGCTACGGCGCCAACTAATCGTTGTGGAAGATTGGCCCTATTCGGGAACTGACTTTACAGGGGACCCAGATCTCCCGCTACCAGAAGGAGACGACTGGGATGAAGAGCTGGGTAAGACCTCATATTTTTGATTTTATGTTTATATGTTTTTTTTTTGTTAATACACACTTGTCTTAACACAATTATATATGCATGCAGATGTAGGACCTGAGAGACCAGCCGGGATGTCTCCTATCTTCCGGAGGACACAACTCGCCCCCGAGATCCAGGGGGAAGGTACCGGAGGAGAGGCACTGGTTCAGAACCTCGAGGGGATCGTCCATGGGATCCCAGACTATGCCCGACTGTCAGACGTACCGATGGAGTACCAGCGCCATACGGTGGGAGTTCCAAACCGGCTCCACCGAATCCTGAGGCGGCTAGTGCGTGCAGTGACGTGCTATCATGAGCACCATGCAGACTAGTCCTTAGGATTTATGCTACACCTATTTTTTGAGAGACATAGCGTCTCCGGATGTACTAAGACGACTATGTATATTTTTTGAGTTTTGTGATGCACACTGTGCAAACATTTCGACACACACATATATATATACATATGACTATTTTGGATGGATCTTTCTTTACATGTGATGATGTTTTTATATGTCATGCGAATGTCTAATACAAATGTAATCTAATGTATCAGTTACATAACAAACGACCCAATGCGAAATGTATTCACACAATGTATCTAATCACATATTTCATTTTTACGCAAGCTTAAAAGCACACATGAACACACACATATGCAAACTATGCTCGGAATGAGTTTTATTTTTACGCAAGCTTTAAAACACAAACTATGCTTGATAATAAGAAAGACGGGCATGCCCCCCAGCATGTTGTCTCAAATCGAGGCACATGCCCCCCAAGCTTCACTCGATTGAAAATGGAGTGAAGATTGAACACACACGAGATTTGAGCTGAAACTGAAAAAACTCGAATTGAATATGCTTGTGTTTCATTATTTTAACGAGGTTGACACACGTAAAAGAACTATCCTCGAACAACTTGTTTCATTGTTTTTAGGAGCTTGACACAAGTGGAGGAACCATGCTCCAAGATCCTAATTTCATTTTTTAAAGAGCTTGACCCAGGGAGGAAACCATGCTCTAACCGACTTACATCAAAAATGAACAAGAAGGCGACGCTTCCAAGATTTCCACTCCCGATGGAAGGAAAACATTCTGGAAGTCAGGACCCAATGCCCCCAGCACCTGATGCACGACGGCATCATCACTGGGCAAGGCACGGGGTAAGTAGCCACATAGTTGACCTGCGGTGGGGCAGAGACAACAGGTGGATAAAAACCAGGAGGGGGTGATGGCGGACCAGTTTCCACATTAGGACCAAAGAATGACAGCTGATCAATGGTCACGATCCTTCCTTCATGCGGAAAACAGGCCACACGAAAGAGGGAGGAGACGAGCGCTCCCATGGCATAGGTGTAATCGCGCCCCAAAAGCAGATTGAAATCCAAGGGGCCTGGAAAGACCATCACGTCCATATGGACGGTTTTGCCTCCCAAAGTAACAGGTAACCTTGGAAGGATCCCCAACGGTTGACTCGTCCTTCTGTTAAAAGTGAGCAGATTCTGCGTAACAGGCGTAAGCGGCGGCGAACCGAAAGCTTGCCAGGTAGTTGAAGACAGAATACTAACAGAGGCACCTTCGTCTATAATGGTGCTGGGTACAACCAGACCAAGAGCCTGTACTGGGATCTCGAAAGGCACATAAGACGGAAGGCGAAATCCTGCAAATCGATTCCAGTCAAAGGAAGCGACCAAACTACTCGGAGGGGCTACCATCGACAAGCGAAGGTCTTCCCTTGATGTTATGGTAGAAGAAGCATCCTCCATGACCTCCATCTCGAAGGCGGGAGGGATATCCTCTGGAGCCTCCATCATGGGAGGTGGAGGAGGGGCTTCTTGAAGTACAGGGACAGGAGAATCTTTCTCCAAGTCTGAAGAATCTGAAGAGACCAGAAGGACATGAGGGGTGTGAGATCCACTCTCGACAGAAAAGACCTGGTGCACCGCGGACGGGGCCAGTTCAACCGATCCAACGACCAATGGTTGGTCGGGGACGGATCCATGAATTTGAATTTCTGGGGGAGTGGGATCGACCAAGGATGACTCTTGACCAATCATAGGATCAGCTGGTAGAGGACTCGAAGAAAGCCGATTATAACCAGGTGAAAGGCGCGGTGTAGAACCGACTGGGTTGTCCAAGACTCGCTTGGCTTCATCTATATAAGGACAAAGGTGAATGGCATGGTGCCCTTCACACAATTTACAGGGATTGGTGATCTTACCCTGCTTCTTAGAGTTCTTATCAACAGCAGCTGAAGACGTGCCCCCAACTTGACTCCCGGAAGTCAAAGGCAACGGCGGTCGGCCGTCGGACCATGTTTCGAGCACCTTGGGAATGTCAGGGCAGTCTCGAAGCAAATGGTCTCCTGTGCACAACACGCATGGGAACTTGACTTTCCGCGGAGGGTCGGAGGGCCTATCAAGATGAGATTTCTCATGGACAGTAGCTGTACATTTAGCCTCTCGCTTATCAAACTTCTTCTTCTTTGTCTTCTTCTTCTTCTTCTTAGCCACCTGGTTACTTGAATCCAGACTTTCACCAGGCGAAGTAGAGGAGGAGGACGCAGAAACAGGCGAAGAAGGGGAGAGGTCCACCCTGGAATCAACATGAGGTTGTTCAGGTGGAGGAACTGATTGAACAGTAGTGGAGACATTCGGGACAACAGAGGTTGAGAACAACCAAACAGGCAACCCAACAGTTAACCCAGGAAGGGACAACGTCGCCATGTAAGGAGCACCACCATTTCCAAAAGGAGGAAAATGACCAGGATTCCCTTCTGAGGGGATTCCTTGGTTGGTGAACTCTGAAAAAGTTGCCATCAAACTCAAAACCACACACGGGCCGAAAAAAGAGTTAAGGGCACACGATCAAACGGTCAACAAGCAATATCTAAGCAGGCGTGTAATCGTGGGTGATTAATTTTACCACATTGGAAAGTAAGAAGTTCTACCGTTTCATGTTTCAAGAGTCGAGAAACGATAAAAAGATGACTCTATCTCTTTCAGAGTTGACACAAGCGTGAAAGGACAAGCGCTTGACGGTCTTTTCAAGTTTAGGGAGTCAGAAAAGACCAAATGACTGCTCAGGAAAAACTAGGCACAAAGGGTGTACCAAATATCCGTGGACTGCAATATACACCTTGGTTTCAATAATGAAACAGAAATCGACCAAGGACTTTCCGTACGTGCAGGTAGTCTCCCCGAATGCTGTGTTCGGTGTATCACGGGTATAGGGCGGCAGACTCGGCTTCCTGTGGATAAAGGATTGAAAACCTAGAGGGGTCTCCTTTTATATACGCGACGGTACGGGGAGCGCAAGTCCGTACTAGCGCTGTCTAAAGCCAACAGGCGAACGACAGCTGCTAGGTTTAACGACGCCGGAACACGTCTCTAGCCTAGACCTCCTAAATATGTTTCGTTAAGTTCCAATGTTGCCTTAGGTTAATTGAATAAATTTTACAGTTGATCTTCAATTAAGTTTCAATTTCCAGGCCCTATCGTATGTAGCGTCTCGAAAGACTCCTAAATGCAAGCTATATGCCACAGTGCAACATTTCGTTCGATGAAAACTAGTTAAATAAGAGTTGAGAGATTTTATACAAACGAAATGAACGGAGTACAAACAATAATGTTTCTAATGCAACTAATGCAATTGCATACTTTTCATTCAAACACTAATCACTAGCGATATGGAAAAAGATCACAATTTGCACTAATTAACAAAAGCAAGAGAGATTTTTTTTTTTTTTGATTTTCAATGTTTAATGGCTAATGTGCACTGAAAACAAAAGGAACAATTTGAGAAATGATATCCAAGAGAGCGAAACAAACAAAATTCACTCAACAATGCAATCAATCAGATCTCTAAATCGACCCAAAGTCTCTCAAATCGAAGAAAGACTCAAAAGCTTCCGATGGACCGTGTGATCTAGGTCCAAAGCAAGGGCAAACAAATTCCGAATGAAGGAACAAAAAATCACTCAAAAGACGCAGCAAAACAATCAAAGACTGTTAAGAGAGCGTGGAGAATCAATCAACAAGTTGACAGGACAATCAAGACACCTAAACTCCCAAGGAGGGCTCGATACACTAAGCCACTAGATGCCCTAGGGCTCAAAACGTGAAATCGGTAGAAAGAAGCAAACAACCAAAGGACAGAGGTGAATTCCAGCCAAACAAGACTCCAACACACTCAGACAGTCGGGAAATCAAGAAGAGAAGCACTGGTCAAGTCCAGAAAGCTAAAAAATGAAGAAACTCAAAAAATTCACAGGGGTGGCGCGACTGTGGGCTTGAAACTGGCGCCAGAGGCCAATTGGCGCGAGACAGACCAAGGCAACAAGCGCCAAGTGGCGCGACTGTCGGGTTAAAAACCGCGCCAGTCGAGTTCCTCAATAAAAAATAAAAATAAGCTATTCCAGAAGCAGACCAATACAAGCTAAGCAAACCAAGAAGCTAAAACAATGAAAGAATCCAACCCAGAAGGTTCATCAAGCAAGAAGAAACAATCAAAGCGAAACAATCATAAACGAGACAAGGAAAACTGGATGATCCCCAGCGGAGTCGCCAATTTGTTGAGGAGGTAAATCCCCTCTGCGGACAGAGGCGATCCCTACTAGCCCAGCAGGGGTCTAGCAACAAACAAACAATGCTATGACGCAAGCTCCTAGTTACGAATGAAAGACTTGGGATAAGAGCTTACCTGGATTCCAACGCTAGATCTGAAGAAGAGATGTCCCCGTCCTTCAGCCCTGGCAGATCACAATCCTTCCGCGATCTCCGCGGATGAACACCTGCACACAGAAGAAACGAACAGATACAAGCATAGGAACCAGCATACGTAACTAAACATCGGTCAAAAAAGATATTACTCGCATTAACATGATGGAAAAAGGAGTGGAACCATAATCATAGTCATCTATTAAAATGATAAACGAATAGAAGTTACAACCAAGTTCTGACGTCGCAGCTTCCTTCGAACGGGTCTCCGGTCGTCCACGTCTCGCAAAGCTCGCCAAGGAAAGGGAAACCTCTCCAGAGTCTCGTAACAATGGTCTCCTCGCTTCAATGGGCCTTAAGGGAAAGAAGGGATTCTTTACAGCACAAAGGCACTTGGGAATAGGGAGATGCAAAGCTTAAGCACTTCAAGACTCTCAGCCTTTCCAACCCTTCATCAATGGATGAAGGCTAAATTTATAGAGGAGAGGAGGAGGTTGGGATCCCTACAATAGTGGAAGGGAGGCCTTATCCTTTGGGAGGTTCCCCATATGGTGGAAACAAGAGGCCAAAGGAGGAAGGCCGTGGTTATCTAGTCGAAACCAATCTTGATGACTCATCCACGAAGTTGTTGTAATCGAAACTTCACCTCCTTTTTCGACTTTCCATAAACGGTCGGCGCGGGTGATGCGGTGGGCGCCAATTATTTGTGAACTCGATGTTAATTTACCCCATTGTTGCCAGTACATAACAACAGGCTTCTGAGCGCTTGATACAAAAACATGTGTTTAGGGAGTGCATTGGGAAATGATAAACAGGAGAAATGTTGTCCTCATGGAAAGGGATGCAATGAAGGTATTTTCAAGGCTTGACATTGCTCACAGGTCACATAATGGGTCCTCCATTGTGCGGGACGGGGAATGGTAGGGACGGTGACAAATTACTGTGTAACACTCAGGCAATCCGATCATACCCTTCTGTGCAGTCACTCACCTTCCAAGTTCCGATGACAACCCCATCTTAGGCAGTCCATCCCTTGGCAAGGATTCCTTGCATCAGAAGGTATAAAAACCAAGGCATATACCTGCCTCAAACATCATACTGTTCATATAATTCTCATGGAAATCAATGGAAACTATTGGCTACCCGTGTCCCATAATGGCCCTACTCCTACATGCTTTACCAATATACTGTTGCATGTTCCAATTCCTTTTGCTAGTGCTGCTAGTTCTTGCAATAGGTTTCAACCACCTAACCGAGAATTTATGTGCTTCTTGTATCAAGCACATAACTGCAATTAGATTCAAAATAAATTGAAATAAACTCAAATCATACCTAATTTGTAGCTCGTCAATAAGGTAAACTTGCAATTAAGTTCTCTTCCTATCCCAACAAGTCAAACCAACCGTTCGATCAAATCATCATATATAAACATATCATATCAGGCTAGCTCAAAATGCAACCATCATAGATAAAGATCATAAATCACATGCAATCATCATAAACCATAATAGTAAATCACATGTAACCATCATAAGTCAGAATCACATATAACATGCATAAAAATATGGAAATAAATACCGATACTTATCCTTCATCAGTCCTTACCTTTTCCTTTGTTATTTCCATACACACAATAGATCGGTTTCCACACCCCACAAACATCAGTGCCTTCTCTTCAACTAATTACACATACACATAATGTGCACCACGACACTTACATCCACACATGTCGTACAACATCATACAATACATACACCTACACTCGGTATACAACACAACACCATACATACACCTACACCTGATGTATAACAAACACGATAAATACACATACATCTTCAACACAATACATACATACATCGAAATACTACACATAAACCTACACTTTGTGTACAATACAACCCAATGCATATACATATACAGAGTACAACACAACGAATACATAAGTAAAAATACCGCGACTACACCATGCACATATCTAGCACCGCATGCCCATAACATAGCATGTACGACATGCACACAATACCACATGTATACCAATACCATATGCACAACATGTACACAATACCACCTGCACACACACTACCTACACAATGTGTGCACTGCATCACACGTATAAGATGCCACCTACACAATGTGTACATAACGCCAAATGTACACTGCGCCACATGTACAATGTGTACACAATACCAAATGTACACAACACCACATGCATGAAATGTACACGACACCATATGTGCATAGCACCACATGCACGACATGCTCACAACACCACTTGCACACAACACCACATGTACAACATGTACACAACACCACATGCACACAAAACCATGTTGCACGCAACACCAAATGCACATAACACCATATGTACATCACACACACAACACCATATGTACATAACACTGCATATTAAAAATTTACATATCACCGTATATACACAACACCACATATCCAACATGCACACAACACCATATTGCACACAACACTGCATATCCAACACCATATATACAACATGCATACAACATCATATGTACACAATACTACATATGAAAAATTACACATCACCATAGGTGCAATCATTGAATATACAACATGCACATCATATACACAAGAATAGCACTGTACATCCATAGAATACACATTGAACCCATAAGAAACCCTGCTTCTAGTGTCTTTCCACTATCCATTCTTATCCTATCATGCCGCAGATCACACTACTTTCACATCGTTGATGTACCTCTCAGCATTACCTATCCATAAACATGGGCATAGTACACACATATAAAATTAAATCATATCCACATGATACTAACTTCATAGATCTTTCAAAGTTACTCTACCACTTGATTCCTCATAGACAAGAACCTCTTCATGCCATTCACCTGCATAAGCAATCATTCCTCCACAAGAATGATCCTTGAAACCCTGTCATATCATGACATAGATACGTAGATACATACATATATATCATTATTAGCATAAAACTATCATGATCTTGTCAAAAAATATCATACATACATACATATATACATATAAACCATCAATATCCATGACGACCCTGTCAATCAATGGCATACATACATACATATGTAAACATCAAAAAAATCATGATCACAATGCAATGGCTAGATATCATAAGGTCTAGGTTAAGAGAACTTCCTTATTTTTGCACAACATGCACAACATTGAGAAGAAAAATTCCTAACATAGCCAAGGCATCTAACACCTCATTAATTTTACCTTTTCTATTTCCTTTCTCATGTATGTACTGCCACTATCCATTTACCACAATGGACCCAACTAGTCCAACCAACTGTCATACTCTTACCTTCCGCTGCGCTTACTCATGCAATGAGCTTCATTCATGTCTTACATTACCTGTTGGAAACTGTGGAGATCTCCCCAAGCTCCATTAAATTTCCTCTTTCCCAACCAATTTCCAAGGCTCTCAAACAAAAGGCAAGAACAAAAATGAACAAGAAGAAGACCATGAGAACCAAAAGTAATATGATGCCACAAAAGAGTGGCAAGGCCTTGCACTGGACATAAGAAAAACCACAAATTAAGCACAAGAAAATAAAAAAATACCAAAATCACAAGGCTAGCAATAAACACCATGACTCAATCCCCATGGTTCCCAAGGAAATCTCAGCCAGAGCCATCTTCAAGATTTCATAACAGTCTCTCTTGCCATGTAATCCTTGCATCATACTGCCATAAACACATAACTGTCAGCGCACAGATAAATATACCAATATACTTGTTATCCTACCTTGTTGTGCCAAGTACACTGACCTGTAACTGAACACACATGTCATCCATAGGTATCAACATCAATAAAACATATCTATCAATTTGAAATCAAATTTTACCAAGACTAACAACCATGTCATAATCTATCGGTCACTTAGATTCATTGGTCATAATACCTAATTCTACAACTATCGCCTACTTACACTCAGGTACATATCATCCAGTTAAACACATGTACATATAATCACATTATTTAACTAACATCTATCCTGTATGTAACCATAAAATCAATAGAATGAGAGGCATACACATAACCATAATGCATATGACTGCACTGATCAACTAGTATTTATCATACATGTAACCAAATAATAATGGAATGACAAACATATAAGTAACCCTAATGCTTACAACAACCAGGAATCACATACTTGCATGCCAAGCATACCAACTTGTATGACGATTCTGCTTGTACTCCAAATTACATTGTTTCAACTTCACTTTAATGATCTGCATATCTTACTCTATCTTATCCAACACATTAGCATCACAACATACCAATATCATCATGATGGCCTAATTGCATACAATGAATTATGCACAACAACCTCAACCAAACCAATTTAACTTGACCATATACACCCACTTTACATGTATAACCAATCATGAATGACCAATGCATGTCCCACATATGACATCCCATAAGCAAGCATACACAGACACACAAAACATGACCAATATGTGACCTACCATACACAAGCAATGTGTTAGTGTGAATTCTAATTGCAAGCACACGAAAAAAGATCACTTTAGTTGTGCATAACAAAGAACCCTAACATCAAAGATGGCTGTCAATTTCTTTAGATCTACAGTTAGTTGACCAAGACAAATGCTAAAAAATACAGATCTATGCAGTTAAAAACATTAAGCAGTAAATAAAAGCAAGAGTTGCTCCATGCATCCAATAGACAAGACAAGAATGTTTTTAAAGAATTTTTGAATTTATGACACCTGGGAAGGGAACATAGAAAGAAGTTACCAGTCCCCATCAATGGGATGGGTTCTTGTATGTCCTTAGCGCTTCAGATCTAAGATCTCTCTCTCTTGATGGTGTATAAAACCCAGACAAAAATGGAACTCAAAGGGAGCTCACAAGCAAAAATATAGAAAAATATGACAATGATGGAGAATCAAAGTCAGACCAAAAGTATAGACCCAGAGTGATCTTTAGGCAACAAAAGGTAGTGAGTAAATGGAAAAACCCTTCTATTTATAACAAAATATTGAGTTTGTATAGATATTGGTGTATAATTAAAATATTATTAACCAAATCTAGATCCAACTTTTATGGAATATTTTATTATATTTGTTGGAGGGAAAAAGAATTTGAATTTGGTCAAATCCCTTTATTTGTAAATAATAAATAAATAAATGATTTATTTATTATTTTAAGAACGTGGTTGAGTAATAATTAAATAAATAATGATTTATTTAATTATTTATAAATGATTTAGTCAAATTTAACAAGGAATATTATTTAAATAATGTTTTAAATAATTATTCCTAGAAAATAATAAGACAAATAATGATTTATCTAATCAATTTTACTGTTTTGGGTTAAATATGATGAGGAATATTAATTAAACTATTTTTTAACTAATTATTCCTTGAGGAAAATCAAACAAATAAGGATTTATTCAAGTATTACTCATGGGGTTTCCTGTTTAGACCATAAACAACTTAATAAATTAAGGATTACTAAGTTATTTTTCATAGTGAAAGAAATTTTACTTAGAGTAAAATTGGTCTTACATGGTGTACTTTGGTACATCTAATAGTAACAAGTTAGATGACCAAAAATTGGTGTAACAAATTTCCCCCTAGCGTGCGAGCATTAGGAGCTAATCATATGACTGAAGTACATTGTAAGAACTCAATCACCAGACACTGAAGGGGAAGTCAGAGAGAGACAAATATAAGGTAGCCTAAAGTGTTAGAGGACAAGGCCCTAAATAGGCGATACTTACAGGTGTGACAAGTCTCTTTTATGAGTGAGTACATGTTCTACAAGAAGCAGGGGAGGCATACCTATGCCTGTCGAGATAACAAAGTACACAGAATAATGTATCCAGTAAACAAGGGACTGAAATATATAGTACATGCTGGCATAAACATGCCCCAGATAAAAATATGATAATGGATCCCACATACATACTGTGCTTGGGATAACATCCAGGACTTATACAATAATATCTGAGTACATGAGATATAAGCACAACCAAAGAGGCACTGTAAAATAGGAGAGGGCTCCGAAAATATGAATGATACATGAAAACTAAAAGGCGATGCAAGCGACTGAGGCCGAAAACATCAAATCTATGGAGCTGCATCAAGGGCTGTAATAGAGAGGTCATCCAGGCATGTGGGGGGCTACCTGAAGGGCCACCCCATCATGAGGTCTGAAACATCTCACACATACCCAGGGATGACCGGTACAATCTATTACATCATTGAACCATCGAGTATATATATCTTGATCATGTTGTAAGGAGTTGGAGCTAAGAAACAATCAAGTCAAATGGAAATAAAGAGTCCCTTTACCTGATCCGAGGCACCAAAAAAGAGTGGAAGCTGGAACTAAGCTACACCGCCCTCTAGACCTGTCTTCTAGAATGAATGAGCTGATGTCGATAGAAGGAGGTCCGCCATAGATGAGGAAATAAGGGGTCTTCAACTAAGGCATGAGAGATAATAATAAAGCGACTGGTAGAATGACACCAGGGATGATGGTGGAATGGGGTTACTGTGTAGCAGGCTGACGACTTCCCTTGTTAGAGCATGAAGGGCATGGATGACTTGGCAGCAACTGACACAATATCAAAGGGGATAGGGTATAGTATGACTGAAGGCCAAAGTGTGCAACACGAGAGAGGGGAAAAGTAATGGAGGATGGAGAACTGTGATGGGATACAAATGGATTTGGGATAGACTCCATGAATGCGATGATGAATCAACTCGGATGCTCTAAACAAGGGCGACTTGATGATGCTGCCACATAGAATAGGCCTAGTGGGGACCATAAAAACATGAGTATAAGGTGGGTACTCACGACAAAAATCAACACGAGCGTGAACAAGTATGAAGGCAAAGTGGCGCACAAAGTACAAGTGTTGCAAGTGAAGAAATTCGATTTTGAGGAGTGGTGAAGTAACACTTCTTGGAAAAAATGTGTCTGGATGAAGTATCAAATAACAAAAAACTAAAAGATACCCATTTTAGAGCTCGTTGAAAGCTTTCCAATGGTATGGAAGGTTTTTCAAACTGAGCTACAGTTTGGCCATAGCGAGCGAAAGAAAAATCTGGGGTTTCTCTTTTTATAAGGCATTTTCCCTCCAAAATCACTCATTTGCAAGTGTAGCTGTGGTGAATATAGAGAGGAGAAAAGGCCCTAAATATTGTGGTGATCATAGCGGAAAAATCTACCATTGCAATCAAGATCCGTTAGTTGCAGGTAAGAGGCCTAATCATACTCTTTCATTTCAGTGGATTGAAAGTTTAGTTTAGGTGCCCAGAGCTTAGGAATAGACCCCTGATCTTCTTCACGAACGGGTCGCACTTTTTGGGGAAATATCTGCGACCTGGGTAGCAGGTTTTGGGCAGAAAACTGTGACATGTCCCAGGATTTGCCCTAAAATTGTGACCTATCATAGAAGGGGATTTTGGTGTTTTTTCTTGGCTAAGAGCTGGGTTTTTATGGTTGAATGCAGTATTTCCTTTCTATACACTAACAAATGTGGTGTTTTTGTGCATATATGGTAGAATTGAGGATCAAATGGAGAGAGAGATACCTGGACACATTACAGTTGGAGATCCGAGAGGATCATGGTGTCCGTAGTGCATTGGCTAGGTTTGGGGTCCTGAAGTTTGTGGAGAACCCTTTGATGAGAGCTGGGGAGCCCTTGTTGGCCTGGATTGTAAACTATTGGGATCTGGATCATGAGGTATTTATAGTGCAGGGGCATCGGATCGAGTTGAAGGTCCAGGATATATATTTCCTGACTGGTCTCCCACCACTTGGGATGGTGGGGAATATGCAACCAGTGTTTCTGTGAGGGAAAATCATCATGGAGTTTGTAGAGCGCCATTGTCGACCAGGTTTCCATGTCAAGGGGACACAGATACTGATCGGGGATATAGAGAGACTAGAGACCTGTGATATGGCCACAGTAGTGCTGCAGATCTTATGAAACCAGACACTCAACCAAATCACCGGGGGTCAAATGATGCTTGTTGAGAGTGTGTTGAGTGGGACCTACTATGGGTGGGCCCAAATGATGCTATCGTCGTTGAAAAAATAGTTGTCGCTATGCAAGAGGAAAGTGAACCATGACTTTTCATATGGCACAGTGTTGTGCTTGCTCTTCTTTGAGAAGATCTCGACACTTTGACTGCACATACATATCCAGGATGGGGGCCCGAGAGAGCCCAGGATCTGCCGCTGGGGGGGCCTACTATGTAGAGGGGGAGGTGGGGTAGTTGGACAGGTGTTCTAACCCGAGTTTTTCTCTCATTGGGATCATATGCCACTATACATAGATGACTATACCTATAGTGGGATGACTTATAGTGGGGACTTGGACTTACCATTGCAGCCTGGTCGAGTATGGGGGCCTGATGGTAAGTGACAAGTTGCTCATATTTTATGTGAATTTTAAAGTTTTAGAATATTGTATAGGGTACTGATTCATTCACTTTTGGTATGGAGATACAACACTGGTAAAAATGGTCGGGTACATGGGATGGCCTGCAGTATTAGGAACTGCAAGACCTAGTGGGTCGAGAGCTCTACAAAATGAGGATGCAGTGGCCCTCCTGGAGAACATCTGTCATAGATGTGAGAGGCTTCTGACCGAAATTTCAGAGCGCGACTGGAAAAACTTGGATGACCAATACATAGAGCCATGTTTTGGTCTACCCTCGGAGTGGCGAGGTGTCATGCGATGCGTGGCGATGGCCGGACAGGGGATGCACAATCTACAAGCTGCAGGAGCAGAGTGATTTGCTCGAGATCCTCCAGGTAGTGATTAGGTGTAGGGGCATGTGATGCTCCCAGTTTTGAGTTTTTTGTAACATGATATGGACATGTCATATGTATCAGAGTTGATGGACTTTAAAACATTTTGTATGACACATATAATGGATATGCATCGTTTTTATGATTTGTTTTATTGTCTTGTGTTAAATGCATGTGCTAAGGGCCAATCTAGAATATTATTTGCAATGCTATCTACATAGTGATTTTTTGCTCTAGGTACATGAATGAAAGTAATGATTTCAAATTCACGCATCAAAAACTTCACTCGTAAATATATTCTAAAAAGGATAGGATTATCCACATGATAGACACCATTTAATTACATGACAAGAAGCAGGGAATCTAAACGAACATGAAGGTGGAGGATGCGATGGGAAATAACATCAGCTAATAAACTTCGCACTGCATCATATTCGCCCTGGTTATTGGTGGCAGTACCAATGCATATGTCGTTCGAGAGAACAAGTGAATGTAAGGGGTTAAAAATGATCCAACCTGCCGAGGCTAGATTCCAGTAGTAGCAACTTGCACCATTGGCATAACCGATGTAAGGTGTGGACAGGGGGTCCATCTGAAAGGTTCCACAAGGCAAAAAATGAGAGGGTGATGAACAATGTTGGCAACCTGAACACAAGGTGGAAATCAAACAAACACTGCTAGAGGGAGTGCTCTGGGTAGGATGTCTACCACCCGCACACCAACGGGTAGATGGTGCATGGGAGTTTCCTTGGGGGCGGCTTGTGTTCAGGTTGCGAAAGTCACCATAGACACGAATGGTGCCATTCCTCTTATGGGCGGGAAAGATGAAGTCAGGGGTGGAAGAGGCTTCCATGATGTCATCATCACAGTAAAATATGGGGTGACTGGTGGAACGGTAACCACATGACGTGGCAAAGCTACTTGACTCATCTTCATGAGAAGAAATTTTCTCGTGCGCATCGTCATAGGGGGTGATGGAAGAACAAGTAGATAAGGGATCCACTGATGTTGAGCCCTAGGTGATCGCTGAAGGGCGGTCAGACGAAACAGAAGGGGATGTCTTAGAGGGAGCTTCCACTGCAGATCTCATGGATGATGATAGGTAGAGGATGGTGGCCGAGGGCTCCATCATCTCGAAATCGAGAGGGGGAATGTCAATGGGAGTGAGTAAATCCTCGAGTTGTATCACAACATACTGCGCAAGGACGGGAGAGGCAGACTGGTTTTGTTCGATCTCGTACTCCTGAACTACCTCCAAAGAGGCGCGATAATGTGTGAGGCGGGACATTGGTTGGTATAATGGCCATGGAGATCACACAAAGCACAAGGTTGGTTGGTGTGAATATTCTTGGGGTTCTTAGCTACAGTCAAGGAAGAAACAGAGGCTTCAGGGACTGTAGAATCAGGGAACGCGACATTGACCATGGGCTTGATACGAGGCAATTCGGGACAATGATGGGTGGTGTTGAGTCTCAAATCTGCATCTTTCTTATACACCTTTCTAGACCTTTTTCATTCACCTGGACCTTCTCAGTCACCAATATCATTGCATATTAATTGTAAAAGAGCATTTAAAATGGTTTTTAACTATGTTTTGTGTCTGTTGTTTGATTTAGATTTTTTCTCATTTAGCTGCGGAATCTTGTCACTTTCTGCAGCCGCTGCAACTTTCCGCAGCCATTTTTTCAAAGTCTATGTTGCAGGTATATTCAGGCAAATCGAGCCACATGGGCAAGTTAGAAATGACATGGACATGGATCGTGTTCTATTGGCTCGGTCTAATTCATCTAAGAACGCTGTGGTCAAAGGTGGCCAAGGTGTGGTCAACCGTAGAGTCCCACGGTGACAGAACTCTGTTTCTCATCACGTGGAGATTTACGAGACCATTTCTAAAACACGGGAGACACATCAACACCTGTAAACGGCTCCATAAGCCGAATCCAACAGCCACTCTCTATAGATTTAATCCTCACGGCGGCCATAATGCTAGATCTCTGGACGTGATGGTTCATGTGTCTTCTACCAGCGCAGACTTTAGGGAATTTGTTATATCCCCCTCTGTTATAAATAATGCGTTCTCATACGCATAATAGGGAGATCTTATTTAGCTCTGTATTGTAATTGCGTTGCCATTGTGCTGTGACATTTCTCTGACCGCATTTTAATATATGAGAAGACTTTGTTCAAAAGCGTAGTTTGTATTTGAAAGCTGCTTCCCGAGGTCTATGCAGAGGGCCCCTGCACATGCTGAGGTTTTGTGTACTACTGTATAGTTTCATGCTTCATCTCTTTATGTTCATTGTGCCATAGTCATTCATGTATATATAGATTACATCTTTCATGGTATTTACATTTCATCTCTGTCCATAATCCTTCATGCTTTACATTTTACTTCTGTCCATAATCTTTTATGTTTTATGTTGTTGTTAACTGATCAGTGTTCTTGTTTCAGATTACAATAGGCAGCCCGGGCATTTTCACATTTTTTATAATGACTAATGACATGGAATCAATATTTTCCTTCTGCTGATTTCTTTTTCTTAGTTTTTTGTTTAATTCCAGCATTGTTTTGTTTATTTCAGTCTTGCATATTTGCTTTAAGTAGTTAGATTAGATATTAAACTGTTCATGTCATTTTTAGTTACCTCTGAAAGCCATAGCGAGACTAATGGTGAGGGATTGAAGTATGAATGTATAGTTTGATATTAGTTTACTTTTCTGCAAGTTAGATATTAAATTGTTCATGTCATTTTCAGTTACCTCCGAAAGCCATAGCGAGACTAATGGTGAGGAATTGAAGTATGAGTGTATAGTTTGATATTAGTTTACTTTTCTGTAAGTTAGATATTAAATTGTTCATGTCATTTTCAGTTACCTCCGAAAGCCATAGCGAGACTAATGGTGAGGGATTGAAGTATGAGTGTGTAATTTGATATTAGTTTATTTTTCTGCAAATTAGATATCAGATTGCTCAAGTTGTTTATGAAAGCCATAGCGAGACTAATGGTGAGGGGTCAGAATATGAGTTGATGTAATTTGATTTTAGTTTTACTTTACTTGCAATCTTTTCTTTGAGTAACAGTTTCTTTTGTGTTTGGATAGCAGCAAGGGTAATGGTTTTCATGATCAATAGTTCACTGTTTGTTTAACTAGAATAGTAGCACATTTTCATTTTCTTTTAGGAACTAATTTTCTCATTGTATGTTTCAAAATACTTTTGAAGTTTGAAGTTTGGTAAATCATTATAAAGGACATCATTGCCTTGAACAATCATAACCATACTTGCCTTTTAGAATTTTCATTAGGAAACCAACCAACCAAGATAAAAAGAAAAAGAAAAAAAGCCAAAAACGACAAAAAAGTAAGAGATAGGTTATCTTGCACATATAGTGCGCCACACTTCGTCAGCTTACGAATCCCAGATTGACAAATTAATGTAGCAATTTAGGACACACTAAATTGACCAAACAGGTGGCATGACGGACAAAATCACACAAAGCACACGAGGGGGTACGCTTTGGAGGCTGAGGAGGAGAAGGGTTTGTTGGGGTAGCCTTGTCTTTAGGTGTCTTCTTGCAAGCTTTTCCCCATTCACTCGAAGATGTCACAACAAGAGTAGGTTCCTGTTGATGTGGCTGAGGCATGGTAGCAAAGGGAGGGGTCATGGGGACCGGTTGAACTCGAGTCAAGGTAAGATAACGTTTAGGCTGACTAGGTGGGATAGTCACTTGGGGATCAATGTATCAGACTGGGATCCCTAGGGTCAGGTTAGGAAGAGATAAGGTAGCCATAACAGGTACCAAAAATACTCCAAGAGGGGGAGCTAGGAACAATATCTGACCGGAGGGGTAATGACTAGGTGGGACAACTTTGAGATGGTTAAGGCTAGGAGGAACTGCGCTAGGAGGGTAGAGAGGCTCATGGGTACTAGCTATAGATGAGGGGCCTGGAGGAGGGTGTCTTGAAGGCTGATTTGAGGTGCTAGGAGCAGGTTGCAAAGGGCGGGGCTGCTGACTAGTCAAAGTGGGCCACTTGAGGGAAAACTGAGACGATTGCATCATGCAAATGTTAGATGAGCTGAGATCAGAGAGAGGAGGAGAAATACCAAGGAATGAACCAAGAAAATAGGAGTCTTTGTAGACTCTGGGTGAAACAATGGTCAAAAGTTTGACTATTTGTTTATTGGCCACCAAAGAGATGATGGACTCAGGGGAGGTATGAGACTTTGATTCATAATATGTCAACTAGTCGATGGTGACAATCTTTCCGTTGTGAGGAAAGAACATCTTACGGTGAACTGCAGATGGGACAACAAACATTGCATAAGTGTAGCTACGACCCAATAGAATGTTGTAATCTAAGGGGGCATCAATTAATTCTATGTCAACACAAACAGTCTTACCTGCAAGAGTAATAGGGAAATTGCAGAACATGCCTATGGGATGGGAAGAGTGGCCATCCCATGCTCGGAGGGTGATAGTGGAAGGGGCCAGCTCTAGAGATCCGAATTTCTTCCTAACCGAAGTGGAAATCACACAGGTGAATGCCCCCTCATCAATGATACAACGAGAGACGTTGGCATTCTGGATCTTGACAGGGATTTGGAAGGCGACAGAAGCAGGAAGGGGAGGATGTTCTGACTGTTCAACATCGAAGTCGATCAAATAATCATCTGAAGGATCCACAATGCCCATGGAAGTTAGTAGAGATTTTCGTTGTGAAGGGCATGACTCAAGGAGTTCCAGTGTTGAGATGGTAGCAGGGGATTGCGCCAAATTATCTACTATACTATACGAATGGGAAAATTTGCAAGAAGCAGCGTTTTGGCGTAATGGTCCCTTAGGGATCTTGGTATGAACCTCTGCCTTAGGTTGAGGGATATGTAAAGGACTGTTGGCTGTCAAAAGAGGCTTTGTGGAAGCTGAAGAAGGGGGCTCGAGGGCAGATGTAGCGGGAGGCTTATTATATTGACGGGACCGAGTCTGAAGGTTGAGGTCAACGGTAATGGGTCGGTCAGAGTTCATCATGAGAATCAGGTAATCAGAGGTACTCGATGGAGGAGTTTGAGTGACCTCCTAACCTTCAGGTGGTTGGGTAGCCACAAATCCTTGCTGGGGGAAAGGATTGGTATAAAAAACCGGCTAGATAGGTGCAACATTGGAAGAAACCAAAGGGGAGGCTTGATGTCCTCGCGATGCTGCTTGAGTCTCCCAAATATAACACATCTAAGGTAAAAGAGGACAATCGTGAGTGTAGTGACCATAGACACCGCAATAATAACAAGGATTATTTGTGCAAACAAGCCTGTCTTGCTTGGGCTGAGTGCCCTATTGCTGGTTAGGAGTGTTAGGTGCATTCCCTTGGGGATTAGGTCCTGGATTACCTTGGGCAGATTGATTTTGGTTGCGTTTCCTCTTCTTTTTGGAAGTAGGAGGATTAGTCATGCTTTGCTATGCATACGCTTACCCCTGGGAGGGTGGTGGCTACTGTTGTGGGGGTTGAGAAGGAAAGGGAGGCATGGGTGCTAATATTGGAGGAGCTGGAGCACCAGGCTGTGGATACAGATAATTAGGAGGTTGGGAAACATTGTGGTAAACAAGTTGGGAAAAAGGAGGAGGCATGTCATATCCTAGATACATGCTACCGGGAGGGGGAAAAGTGTTGGAGGAGCTAGCCCCTCCTTGAGGGAAACCATAACCCATGGGAGGATGAGTGTATGGATGAGAAAGGGCTCCAATGATACCATCGATGGCATGGGATGGCTGCGGTGCGTTGGCACCACCATGTCTAGGGAGATCAGTTAAGATGGTATAAACATAACTAGAGTGTGCGTAGATCAGGTCATATTTCAATGCAAGCTGGAGAGAAGCTTCTTTGGTCTGAGGGAAATGATATGTGATATCTTTGCTGATAGCAGGCAAAAGGGATCTGAGAAACTCTTCCATGTAGACATGGTATTCGAAGGTAGGGGCTCGAAATAGGCTCTTTCTTCTCCACCATTCCTGGACATGATCGGATACGGGGGTCATAGATGATTGACGGAAAGAGGTCAAAAGTTAGGTACCAATGTCATAGTGAAGGGGAAGCTGGAAGCAAGACAGAAAAGCCCGAGCAAGAGTTGCAAAATTAGTATGAGAGGAGGAGGCTTGGTAAAAAAACCACTTAGAAGCTTCTTCGTTAAGCGTATGCTAGAATAACCAAAGACGGACAGAGTCATCAGTGATGGAGTTAGACGAACACCACATGTGGAAAGATCGAACATGGTTTGTAGGATCCTCTCCAACAAGACCTTCAAATTTTGGGATTTCTCAAGGGAGCTTGGTTGGCATAACAGGCCAACCAAGATCATGGTGTATGGGGTCATTGATCAACTGGTTAAAGTCAGGAAGATTAAGGCCTACCATATAAGGGAGCAAGGGAATAGCCGAGATAGTTCTTGTTGCGGTCCCACTAGTGGTATTCCCAGCATTAGGGCCGAGGCTACCACCAGCGTTAAGTCCTGAACCAGACATGGTGAAGGTGACAAGGGGAGAACCGGGGATAGAACTAGAAGGGGAACCTAATGAACCAGAAGAAAAGTCAGAATCGGGACTCGGTAGAGGACTAACTCGAGTCCTACACGAAGGAGTAAGTCTTCCTAATGGAAACTGAGGATGAAGGCCAAGAAGTCTCCGAGATAAATGCCTTAGGGGCGCAATGATGGAAGAAAAAACACAAATCAAAAAAGGAAGAGAGACCAAAAAGGGCAAGGAGGTGCAGGATCAAATGATTACAATGTCGAAACAAGGGCAGAGAGGTGCAGAATCAAATGATTACAATGTTATAGTCTTGGCCTGGCGGTGTAAACCTGACGCTCTTCACTTAGGGTTTGTGTGTTAAGTGTGTTAATTTTAATTTTTAAACCTAGACATGTGTAGAGGAAAAAAAAGTGTGACGTATAACTGTAAATAAATCTGCAAGTAACAGTAAAGTAAACGAAATATAACAAAAAATAAACAGCTAAAGATGCATCAATCTAAACCCAAGGAGGTGAGTTTCCCAACAACTAGTCTATGGGTGGGCAAAAATCTAGTCAAAACACACAAAAATAAAAAATGGATCTAAAGTCAGTAGGGACAATGATCTAAAGGTCAGATTTTCTGGAAATAGGTGCAGAAAACAACAAAAAACTAGAGGGAAAAGTACTGCAAATGAGGTGGCGAAAGGCTATAACCTAAAGGGAAACAGAGGGGACCATAGAGGACCAAATAAAATTGAAAAGAGGTGTTTTGGATGGATGAATAACCAATCTGAAGGTACTGGATCAGATCTGAAAAAAGGCTGAGCACATTGAAATATCAAATTGCCCGCTTAAGCTAAAATCCTCCTAGAAAGGTGGAAATGTACTGAAGCCCTAGGGGGCTAGGTTCCTACTTCGATGAGTAAAAAAAAGTAAGTACAGGTCCAAGACGGGTGGAGACAGAGGTCAAAAAACCCTGAAAAGTAGCCCAGAAAAACCTAGAAAAATCACAGAAAAATTCCTGCAAAAAGTACAGGTTGCAGTTTCTGACTTGTTTTCAGCAGAGGTCGCAAGTTTCAGGCAGTTTTCTGTTTCCTGAAGGTTGAGGTCACAGGTTTTGGCCCAAAAAGTGTGACTTCACTTCCGGCACTCTCAGGAGCAGGTTTCAGAAAAAAGTGTCGTCTCAACTACAACTTATACCTATCACCCTAGGGTTTTAAGCAGCTGGTCATCAGGGATCTGAAAAACGACAATGGTCGTAATTATAAACCCTTGTGGAGATGCTAGTTGTTAGTGTGAATTCTAATTGCAAGCATACGAAAAATCTCACTTTATTTGTGCATAAAAAACATCACTAACATCAAAGATGGCTACCAATTTCTTTAGATCTACAGTTAGTTGACCAAGACAAATGCTACACAATCTAGATCTATGTAGTTAAAGACATTAAGTAGTAAATAAAAGAAAGAGTTTCTCCATGCATCCAATAGACAAGACAATAATTTTTTTAAAGAATTTTTGTATTTATGACACCAAGGAAGGGAACATAGAAAGATGTTACTAGTCCCCCTCAATGGGATGGGTTCTTGTATGTCCTCAACGCTTCAGATCTAAGATCTCTCTCTCTTGATGGTGTAGAAAACCTAGACAAAAATGGAACTCAAAGGGAGCTCACAAGCACTAAGATAGAAAAATATGACAATGATTGAGGATCAAAGTCAGACCAAAAGTATAGATTCAGAGTGATCTTTATGCAACAAAAGGTAGTGAGTGAATGGAAAAACCCTTCTATTTATAACAAAATATTGAGTTAGTCTAGATATTGTGTATAATTAAAATATTATTAACCAAATCTAGATCCAACTTTTATGGAATATTTTATTATATTTGTTGGAGGCAAAAAGAATTTGAACTTGGTCAAATCCCTTTATTTGTAAATAATAAATAAATAAATGAATTATTTATTATTTTAAGAATGTGGTTTAGTAACAACTAAATAAATAGTGATTTATTCAATTATTTATAAATGGTTTAGTCAAATTTAACAAGGAATATTATTTAAATAACGTTTTAATAATTATTCCTTGAAAAAAATAAGATAAATAATGATTTATCTAATTAATTTTCCTGTATTGGGTTATATATGACCAGGAATATTAATTAAACTGATGTTTAACTAATTATTCCTTAAGGAAAATCAAACAAATAAGGACTATAAAAAACTATAAATTATTCCTGTTTAGACTATAAAAAACTTAATAAATTAAGGATTACTAAGTTATTTTTCATAGTGAAAGCAATTTTACTTAGGGTAGAATTGGTCTTACATGGTGTACTTTGGTCCATCTAATAGTAACAGGTTAGATGACCAAAAATTGGTGTAACACAATGCATATACAACATGTAACAATATGTAAGCAAGCATGCACAAAAAATACACAAGCTTGAGCAACACATAACTAGCCATACACTCATGACAACATGTTGACAACAACACCATCAACCCTTCCATGGCTACACCACTGGCACCATGGCCAACACAACACAGATACAACAAGCACATATGGACCTCAGGAATACTAAACACAAATGCAACCAACATAAATTCATGATCCACACACCACCCATCAGTGTGAGAGTTGAACCATGCTCTGATACCACTCTGCGGTATCAGATATGAACCAAAGAGAATGAGAACTAAACACTGACATGCATAAAAATGCATATAAAACCATGCTCAACACCATGCAAATGCAATAAGCACACATGGAACATAAGCATTAGGAACACATGCAATCGACATGAATGCATAATCAACACTCACAACCTAAGGAGAGGGCAACCATGCTTTGATACCACTCTGTGGTATCATATATCACATAAGAGAACAAAAACCATACAACACCATCATGAATACACAACAAGCACATAAAACATAAGCATGAGGAGCATATATGCAATTGACATGTATGAACGACAAACACACAAAACCCAAGGAGAGTGCAACCACGTTCTAATACCACTTTGTAAGACCCTCTTCCCACATCTACCCAAGTAATTGGCCAACCGGGGTAAACATATGAAGAGAGGATACTAATATGAGACTCAACCTCCTAGATGACCTTAATGAACTGGAACAGACAGAAACACTAAAAACAAACCCTACACTACATCACTGACAAACCCCAGGAGGTAACCCAACCTTCCAGGGCCCTGTTCTCTAAGGGG
This sequence comes from Pinus albicaulis, assembly GCA_034641835.2. Lineage (NCBI taxonomy): Eukaryota > Viridiplantae > Streptophyta > Pinopsida > Pinales > Pinaceae > Pinus > Pinus albicaulis. Next base: position 999,059,799 of record CM076580.1, on the reverse strand, counting down.
GAACTGATATTTAGCCACTTTGAGTATGAGCCGCGGGCTTGTAAGGGAAAGGTATAGGCTATAAAATCTATAGCTGCAGGATAACCTTGCTAAGGTAGCGAATAAGGCACAAACAACGATTTTTTGGCCTGTAGCTCCAGGATCTGTGCCACATTTTTCAGCCCCTGAGCCCATGTCACTGCCTAGAAATGCACGCAACTTCAGGAGAGGGTAAATAAGATAAAAAAAGAACATATGGAAGCAATCACATCAACCAGAACTCATTCGACCCCACCCATCCATGAAATGAATTTCATCAAACATGTCACAAACATAACATCTACAGGTATAAACAACATATTGAAACAAATGGGTCTCTTTCTTATCTGAGAATGGCTAAGAAGCATCTCTCCCCTACATCATAAGATATCATACAATAAATTTTACCATAGATACATGGGATAATCATTTAAATGCAAAAACATGAATAGAGCCATACATCATCACCAATCAAATACTTGCTTATAACCAACAAATTAACACAAGAAATACCATGAATACAATAACAATGAAATCCATACATAAAATAGTATATTTTCATACCAAATTCCAGAAAAATGATCTCTTCATTACTGAATGTAAAAATCGACCGGGGATGGGACTTTCATGTTCCACCTGACCATAGATTGGTTGAGCCAAGTCTCACTTCAGTTGATCACCCCCGTGCCATATTACAAGCATGAATGTGGGATTTAATCAAACACATAAATCACAATCAATCCAGAGCTTCGAGAGGCCAAACCACCTCAACCCTTAACCTATGATTCTACCTCACAGTCGGACATCACAACAGTCACATATTGGTCTCTATCTAAGCTAATCCAAGGCTCCAAAGAATTTGTTCCAACCAGGGCTTCCAAGACTAGTAACTCAACCCACCTAGGGCTTCCAGAACATTTTTCCAACCAAGGCTTCCAGGACCAGTAACTCAACCCATAGTTGTCTGTGCAGCTTCTAGAGTATTTTTCCAACCAACGCTTCCAGGAACTAATGACTCAACCCAAAAGCTAAAGGAACCATGAGAACCAACCAGAAAATAATCAATGGAAACAAACCCACAATATCATGGCTATCCAGGAAATAAAAAGGCTAGGCAATCCACATTCATACACCATGCATGCCAAAACCGATGAGTAAAAAATACATGCAACTCCGTACTTGCACTCAGACCTGTTGTAGATGTTGATCCCGATGTCCTCTTGCACTTTACTACTCTTCCTTTGATTTCTTGATCCAAATCTCCAAGTATGCCACACTCTCCAAGAGTGCTCCAAGTATACTCTAAGCATCCAAGAGTATGAGAGAGAGAGAATAGAAGAGATCTCCAAAACTAAACTGAACATGCCTTACCAACTGATCCTCAGAAGCCTTTTTATTAATGAGGCCTCTATTTTCTTCATTTTCCATTATTTTCCTTCATTTTCCTCCTCACATGCAACCTGTGACCTTCCACCTTCATTTTCTCCTAATTTCCATTATTTTCATAAATAAAATGCCAATTAATGCCTCATATATTTTTCAAAGCCTTTTCCATTTTCTTTGCCAATTTACTTATCTATATTAACCGAAATGAACACCCACTAGAATGTTTTGCCCACCATTCAGCTTGGAATACATGTCCCATCAACTGTGGTATTTTATTTTTACATGGATTTATACCATGTTATTGATCTGTATGAGATCTATATGTAAAGGTGCTTTAGGTTGTATAAATTGTAAGTGTTAAAATTGAGTTTTATGAGCTTTTATGTTAAATTCTTATACATATAAAGCATGAATTTAAACTTTGAAATATTAGAAACAACAGACAAATACACCATAAAAATAACCACAACACAACAAGTGATGAAGGAGTTCACCCGTCTTGGGCTACGTCTCCTTGTCCAACTTCCAATGAGTGGCCCTCTTTCATTATGCTCATAAAGTGGTGATTACATACATTTACAATGCTCTAATGGCTTCAAACCCCATTGCATTAGTTTCAGAACTATCAAAAATGAATGTCTAGCCTCTTTTTCTCCCAACTTGGTCAAAAAATGAAGAATTTATGAGTACCCATAGCTTTGCTGGTAGTCGCTCTACAAATTCCCCAAAATCTGGAACCAGTCCTACAATTTCGCCCTAAATTGCACTAACGGAGTGACAATTTCGCAGATTTTTGACGCAAATTGTGGAATGATTTAAATGCATAATTTAGCCTAAAAATACAAATTTTAAACCATAATATATGGTCGAATATTTAATGTTAAATATAGGTGGGCTCTGCCTCCTTCGCGCCCTTGGTTCCGACAAAGGTTATATGGTATGTTTTGTTTGGGGGGGGGGGGGGGGAAGCTAAGCCTTGGCCCCTTACCCCATTATTGCGTCATATCAACATTCAAATATAGTTTTGGGTCATTTTTTTAACAAGGAACATGGTGGCCCATACGGTTAAGGCGTTGCATTGTTTGATGTGAGGTCGGCAGTTCAACTCCACTGGAGGTTAATTCAGACTTCAAACAAATTTTTGGTGGCCACCATACTGCCACTTGGTGGCCTCCGGTTGGGCCATGTGGAAACATGTGGTTGGCCACCATCCAACCAATGAAATTCTCCCACACCAACACCATTAAGGGCCTACCATGTGTCAGGCAGTGGTAGGCCCAAAAAAATTGATTTCGACCAATCACAAGAGGCCATGTGGCAGGCTAATACGGGCCCAAAATTTTCCCAGTCAACTGTCATTTTTGCTAAATTTTCTTGTTTGGGAAAATAAACATAACCTGTTTCCGAGAGAATACAGTGTCAATTTTCCATGAAATAAGTTGCGCTGAATTCATAACGTTGAGATCTACGTGGTCATTTTGGTTCTATACTAGTCTGACAACTTTCATTTTTTAGCATATTTTTGAGCATTTGATCACTCCTCCCCACTGGATGATTTTTGACCCCAAAATTTCTTTTATTACTGAATATTTGGATGATTGTACAACCCCCTCACCGTTCTCGTCTCAATCCACTGAAATTTGCCCGAATTCAACAATTTGAGCTTTTCATGAAAACTAATATTTTCCCTAATTCTGGAGACCCTGTCTTGTTGTTGTAGATACCATCTTGCTGCAATTTCCCAGAATTTGTAGAACAAAAAAAATTTCTTGAAGAAACAAAAATGTTCCCTCCTCAATCATCAACCAACGAAAATTTAAAAAACTTGAAATTCTTCTCACGTCGAACACTATCAACATGGCGTTGTTTTTCTTGTCTTTCCTTGTACTTGGCTCGACCCTTGACCAAATGTGATTGCCATCGCCATGCAGCATCCCATTTCAAAGACAATACATTGTGAAACCCATAATAAGAAACTTTGAACCCAATTCCCTATTTTTCAAATTGTTTTGACACTTTCTCTTTGACCTTTGCACTCTCTTTCATTGGCATCTTGTTCACATCACTGCTCAACAATGATATATGTTGCTGCAATTTTACCTCTTCTTGTTGACCTATTTTTGGAGGCAACATGTTAAAATCCTGAAACATATTATTACAACCATTAGCAACCTCAATGAAATCATAATTTTCATTTTATGCTTCACCTTAAAAGGCCTCAATCACAACATATTCATGCTTGAACATTAACAAATAAATTTTTTGACTAACATTCACAAATATGTTCATTTGTCCAAAATGCATAAGAGATGAATTCATCTTCTTACTATGCACTCTAATAATGTACTCAATCCCATTCTTGAACAAGTGATACTTATTCTCATGGCGATGAAATATTTCCCTCCTATCATAAAGATATGGGCTACCCAAAACAATACCAGAAATATCAAACAAAACGACATCAAGTTCAACTTCATCAAGAAAGTTTGCAGTGATTGCAAATCTAAGTATGCACTTCCTCGTCACCTGCAAATTTTGATTCTTACATATCCAACCTAAAGTATAAGGTCTTAGATGAGGAATAGTTTCTAAATTCAAACTCTTGAATAAGTCTTTAGAAATAAGGTTTTCTTGTGAACCACTATTAAATAGGGTGTCAATCTTGGTATGCTTTTAAATAACTCTAACATGGAAAAACCCAATTCTTGTTTCATCATCTTGAGTACTATCTTGAAAACTTGAAGAACTAGTGCTTGTAATGTCCTAATATTTCAAACCCATTGTGGTGATCTTTGTTTCATCTCCAAAATCAAAACCTAAATCATGTGTTACTGTTGCAGTTGTCTTCTCCTTCTTCTTGTTTTTAAGCTTGTTGGGTCTCATCTCTAGATGAAGTTTCCAACAATGATCTTCATCATGCCCATCTTTGGAACAATGTTTGCATGTGAGTTTTACTTTCTCCATCTCGATGGAAGCATTATTATTACCTTTACCCTTGAACTTACCCTTTCCTTTCTCTTCAGACTCAAAGGTAGCCTCACTTGTCTCCTCTGAAACATGTTTCCCTCTCACCTCTAGATGTGTAGCCTCTACACATACTTCATCTAAATTTGAAGATTAAACAAGAGAATAGTATGTCTTAGGTAACTATGCAAACATCCAATGTACTTTAGAAAATTTTCTTGATATGTCAAATCTACACCCAAAATTAGTGCTCTTCTCCTAAACTCTTGAGTATAGCTTTGCATACTTTGTCCTTTACCTTGCCAAAAGTTGTGCTAGTCCATTATAGCCTTTTGCATGTATGCTAATGGATAAAATTTTCTTCTCAAGGCAATAAAAAAATCATTCCAAGAGGTTAAGACGTTACCATGTTTCTTCATGTCCTCTTGAGTTTTGGCTTCCCACCAAATAAGTTCTACACTTTCCAATCTAAATGAAGCAAGCTTAATCTTTGTGTCATTGTCCTTGATTATTTGTATCTTGCAATACACTTAAAGCTGGCGTACCCATTTGTCTAATATTTCAGCTTCTACCTCTCCATCATACATAGGAAAATCAAACTTAATGTCAAGCTTTAAAAATGGAGTTTTACCATGACCTTTTGGAGAATATGGAGGTGTTTGTGAAGGGCTTGTTGTGAAAGAAGATGATAGTGAATATGGTGGTGAGGTTGGTGGTGAGGAGGATGGTGGTGTCAAAGGTGGGTTGTCACCATTCCCATTACCTTATGGAGGTTTATCTCCATCTCCTCTATCTCCTCTTGAAGAAATATCTCACTTTGGAATATTGGAGCTCTCACCTTGCATCCTCGTGCTTCTCTCCTCATAGAAAACTTTCACTATTCGTGTCATATCAAAGAATGATTTCCTAAAGGATTTTTCATCCTTTGACATATTTTCAAGCTCTCCTTCATGTGACATACTTGCTAAAGCTTGAATTGTAATTTGAGTAATAATTTGTGGTGCGATTGTGGCAAACTTGCTCTCCTTGTCCTTGACCTAACTTGAGGACTTACAACCACAAGATTTTATTCTCGTCTCTTGAGATTCAACCTTGTAAGCATCACATACACTCACAAACAATTAAACCCTCACAGCAACAAAGAAAACCTAAGCTCTGATACCAAACTTGATATGTATGAGATCTATATGTAAATGTGCTTGATGTTGTATAAATTTCAAGTGTTAAAATTGAGTTTTATGAGCTTTTATGTTAAATTATTATACACATAAAGCATGAATTTAAATTCTAAAATAGCAGAAAACAACAGACATATACACCATAAAAATAACCACAACACAACAAGTGATGATGGATTTCACCCCTCCTGGGCTACATCTCCTGGTCCAGCTTCCAATGATTGGACCTCTTTCATTATGCTCATAAAGTGGTGATTAAATATATTTAAAATGCTCTAATGGCTTCAAAACTTGTTCCATTAGATTCAGAATTGTCAAAAAATCTTGTGTAAACCTATTTTTTCTCCTAAATTGGTCAAAAATGAAAAAGTTATGAGTTCCCCTAGATTTGTTGTTAGTCGCTCTACAACTTCCCCAAAATCCGACACCAGTCCTACAACTTCGCCCTAAATTGCACTAATGGAGGGACACTTTGGTGGATTTTCGACGCAGATTATGGGATGATTTAAATGCATATTGCGACCTACAAATCCGAATTTCAAACCACAATAAATGGTCAATTATTTATTGTTAAATATTGGTGGGCTCTTCCTCCTCTGCGCCCTTGATTCCAGCCAAGGTTATATGGTATGTTTGGTTGTTGGGGGGGCAGGGGGGAGCGCTATGCCCTGGCCCCTCACCCCATTACTATGTTGTACCAAGGTTTAAATATAAGTTATGGTCGTTGTTTTAATAAGGACCATGGTAGCCCATACAGTTAAGGCGTTGCATTGTTTGCTGTGAGGTCGACAGTTTGAATCCACTGGAGTTTAATTCAGAATTCAAACAAATTTTTGGTGGCCACCGTGCTATCACATGGTGGCCTCCGGTTAGGCCACATGGCAGCATGTGGTTGGCCACCATCCAACTAATGAAATTCACCCACACCAACACCATTTAGGGCCTGCCATGTGTCAGGAAGTGGTAGGCCCAAAAAAAATTGATTTCGACCAATCACAAGAGGCCACGTGGAAGCCTACCACTAGCCAAAAATTTTCCCAGTCAACTGCCATTTTTGCAAAATTTGCTTGTTTGGGAAAACAAATAAAACTCGTTTCTGAGAGCATACGGTGTCATTTTTCCGTGAAACAAGTTGCGTCAGATTCAGAGTGACAAGGTCTACGTAATCGTTTAGTTTCCACACCATTCCAACAACTTTCATTTTGAGCATATTTTTGAGCACCTGATTAGTTACACGAGTTCTTAACCCTTTGCACACTAGGGGTAGGAAGAATAAATACTTAAATTTGGTGGCTTGGCATTGGTAGATGAAGACCCTTTTGGGTCTGGTCTTGAAAGGCAAGCAAGTAGAGAGGTATAATGTCTTCACCTCCCTGGAAGACATCAAAAGGATGTTTAGGAACCAACGTTTCTACATAGACATGGTTAATTCCCACCTGGTGGATGTGGAAGGCCATATTGCTTGTGAATCAAATACTGGTGAATTGTTGGACTCTCCAGGTTCTAGTGCAAGGGTCCCTACAACAATATCCTTTGGCTCAAATAGTGATAAGTGACCAAACAAGTCGGCTCTTAGTGTGGTATTTTGTGTTTTAGTCGTTGGCCCATGCTTCTAATCATTTTCTTATTTTGAAGGTATGGAAATTTGGTTGTGTTTTATGACCCATATATATGCAGGCGCATGCTTATCTTGAAGGATTTTGAATTTTTTGGTATTATGGCTCATCCTGGCATATGTCTTTGTGTCTAGTTTCGTGGTGCCAAATATTTTTGTGTCTGGTTAATACTGGTCCCAACTATGACGTGTTCGTGGGTCTATTTGTTCAACTATCTGTTTGGGGGCACCGTAACGTACGATGGCTCTATGCTTATTCCGCTGTCTTTGGTGTTTGATGTTTGTAATAGTGCAGTGTCGGTTATGCGGTTATTTGGCTATTTTATGTCTCCTCTGTTGGTTGGTAATGTAATGGACCGCGTTGCAATGTCTCTTGTCACCTGCATGGGTGCACAACTATGTTAGGTTATTTTTATATTGTGGATTTCATCAGGGCATTTGAGTATGGATTTTTCCTGTAGATGTACGACAAAGATAAACATACTCCAAAGGGAGCTGTCTGGAAAATCTATGTATCTTTATTTTACAGAGTAATATAAAAGTCACAATTTACCAAAAAAGAATAGAAATATATGCTTATTTTTAAATATTATACATTTAAAAAAATGATATATATTTGATTATTAATATTAATTTTTTTATTTAAAAAAATGTATTGATAATTAAAATTCTTATATTAAGCATTTATCACTTTCCAACAATTGACTAGTGGGGAATGATACATTCACTCATACAACCATGTTGATTTGGCTGGGTCATGCTAATTTGGCTAAGGGTGAATGGCCCAGAGTGTTGATGCTTGCAAAATTGGGGCAAATTTTCTCCCATATAGGCATGTTGATTTGGCTAAGATCACGGTGATTCGATTACGGGAGATTGATACATTCACCCTGGAGCCATGTTGATTTGGCTATGGGTGATTGGCCCAGGGTAACTACAACATAGGAAAACATTCTTCCATTAGAGCCATGTTGATTTTCCATACATAGGGTCATGTTGATTTGACTAGAGAAGAATGAGGCATTCACCTAAGAAGCCATGTTTATTTGGCTAGGAGTGAGTGACCCAAGTACAAACTTTTTCATGAGAAGCCATGTTGATTTGGATGGGTCATGCTAATTTGACTAGGGGAAATTGATACACTTACTTGAGAAGCCATGTTGATTTGGTTGGACCATGCTGATTAGCCTGTGGTAAATGGTCCAGGATATTCACATTCCTTGCTCCAAGATGGAGTGGTCTATATCTATAGCAGTGCATTTGAAAAGAGACCACATCAACATAGAAAGCTCATGAACTTTTATTGTGGAGGAGAAATTTCAACTAAGGGGAAATTCTATTTTCAGCCAAGGCAATTTATAACCTGCAACCTGAAGATTAAAGGAAATAGTCCGTACCCTATCCTCTTGATTGAAGCTAGCCTTTCCCCAATGAAATCATGGCTATGATTAGGTATATCATGTATAAGAAGAAGCTATACAACATGGAAGCCAAGAGGTATCCTAAAATTGCTTCTAACTCAAGCCAAAACCACCAACTCCAGCTCAGGCGAATATGGCATAAAGATGCACAGTCTTTGTTAGACCTTTGGGGAGTAATGGAGGAGATCATCTTGAAGAATAAGGATAATATTAAAAATATTATTACTTCCAAATTTAAGGACAAGTTGTGGGACAATATGGAGTTAGAGGGAAAAAATAAGATAAGATATTATAAGGAGGTGATCAACCCCAATCTTCAAAACCATAATTATCTTTCTATCTTGACCAATGCTAAGAAGAAAATGAGCATTACCAAGATAAGAACTAATTCTCATGAACTTCATAGTGAAACTGAATGTTGATCTATTCCCAAAACTTATTGGGACAAAAGTGCTTGTCACCGTTGTGACACTAAGAGCACAGAAGATGAAACTCTTGGATTGGTAGACCCTTACTCACATCCATTCTAATTTTCAACATCTTTGCCACACTATAAACCTTCATGACTTGCTAAGGCCCCAAAACTAAAATGATCTAGGAATGTTTCTCTCCCTTCCTTTTGATCATAAAAATAAAATGTTAAAAAATCCCAATTATTCTCTTACTTTTTTAACGTTTCATAAACCATATTAATTTTAATAAACATTAATCATCATAAAATGATTAATATTAAATTCCTGGTTTAAAAAAAAAAAAAACTATAACCTTTTTATATTAATTAAAATATAACATTTACCTCTATATCTATCCATATATATAATACCAAGTTCTGAAACCCAAAATAAACCACCAATAGTAAATATAAGAAGATGTGACTCTAGAAATCGTAAGGGTTCTCACTCGATTCCACTTTTCCTTCGTCACTTTTCCACATTAAAAGAGCTAAATCGAGAGGCTGATCATTGAACTAAAGAGCAATTTAAACGAAAACCCAGTCCAACGTTTTGAAAAAAAAAAGGTGGTAAGCATTTTTCAAATTTCTTAATTACACTGATCAACACAGGGCACAACTCAAGCTATTCAAGGTAGTGCAAAGTTATGAAATGTCTATATATTTTTCGATAATATATATCTTAGAAAAAATATAGGCGAGAGACTAAGTGGGAAAGGGGTGAGGAAACATAACATACATTTTTCGATAATATATTTTTTAGATTGTTTTGTAAAAATAAAGTTGAGTTAGGGAAATGATAAAGGAAATATAACAATTTTGAGATAAAAATGGATTGGGAGAAATAAATAACAATTTTGAAATTAGAATAGATTGGGAGAAATAATAAATAAAGTATAACAACTTTCTTATGTTTTATTATTATTTCTTTTTATCTCATTTTTATTTATAGTTATTATTATTATTTTTCTAAACTCTTTTTCCACCTTTATATATATATATATTATATTTTTTAATTATTTTTTTGTCTTGTTTTTTCTTATTAATTCTCAGTCTTATTCTCATAAAAAAATGTTTTGTGTTTCTTTATTATTTCTTCATATCTCACTCTTAGCCTCATGTTATTGTTCCCTTAATTCTAACTCTTTTTTATGTTTATTTTATTATTTCTTTTATCTTGTTTTTTCTATGAATTCTCTTCTTTATTAATTCTTAATCTCATTTTCATAAAATTGTTTTTGTGGTTCTTTATTATTTCTTCATATCTTACTATTAACCTCATGTTAAACATATTATTTTTATGTTTTTTCTATTATTTCCTCACACTCCACTCCACACTACCCTACCTTCATATTTTTTTTTAATATGTTCTTTATTATTTCTCTCCACCTTCACCTTCATATTTTGTAATATATTATTTATTATTTCCCTCCACCTCCACTTTCACCTTCATGTCAAACAAATAGTATTTAAAAAATTTAAAATAAGAAAAAAAAAATCAAACAAATACAATAGTTAAAGTTTATCAATTTTACCTAAAATTACACAAATTTAGAATTTTTATAAACAATTACGTAAACTTTTTGTTTACCATGCACAAAATATGTTAAGAGATAAATTATATTACAAATTATATAACTAGTATACTCATATAAATTAAATGGTTGTGTAACACAAATTCACATCAATCCATGATAAACATTAAAAAATATATTTTATGGTACATATTATAGAATGAATATTAAAAAAATAATTAAATAATGAATTTATTTTATTATTATTATTATTGATTATAAAATAATTAATTTATGAGTTAAACATATATACATTTAAGAAAACATGTAACAAGATACTTAATTATAAAGATTCATCTCTATTTTATGATGAAGATTTTTAACTTATAAATATGCTAATACAATAATACCTTGACTTATTAATAGTATATATTCAAAAAATCATAACTTATTTCATATAACATTTTTATTAATTAATCAATTTAATTAAAATAATAGAAAAGACATATTTAATTTTGAGATAATCTCCAATCTTTAAATATTCAAGTTAATATTAATTTTTTAAAATTATATTATATCAACATAGATCTATCTTAACTTCGTTAAATTTACTAAAAACAAAAAGATCAAATCTGTCACAAGAATGAAGTTGTTTGCTTTTTGTCTTCTTACCAGATGAATGTGAACGGAGATGCTTCGATTCAACTAGTGGTCTGAAAGCTGCATATTTGACCTACACTTCAACGAAGTTTTCAATAAAGTGTTGCCTGAAATTTGTTTCTCATTCTCCACTGTTTCTGACAAAAAGGATCGAAATAAATATCTGGTCTATACCATGGTTTCAGTTCTAGACAAATATCCGGACGCTTTTGGGTTCGTGATACTACTATTAAAATTTGTGATTTTTTTGGTTCGTGATATTACCAGAGATGGGCATCTTTATAATAAAATGAGAGGAAAATGTTTATGGATAAATTTGTTAGGGTTAATTTTTTTTCATTATTAATTACCATTGTGGAAATTTGTATTTTAATTTTAATTTTTATCTATTATAGAGTCTTTGAATATTTATTTATATTTATTTATTTTATAGGTTTAAAAGATGGTTAACACAGTTTTTCATGAAACATTTTTATTATTATTATGAATGATAATAAAGGCAGACTGATCTATCCCTTTCCAGTTTCATCACGTGATGAATCATATTTATTTTAAAGGTTAGATTTAATTATTTTATGTTTTGTTAACAAATTTTGTGGTTAAAGTGTGGTTTTTGTTGTTTTTAGAATGTTTATTTATTGTATAGATGAATTTAAGGTTTTTGTTTTCAAGCAAATTATATAAATTTCACAACTCAAATGTATTATTCCAACAAATCTCTATTATTTTTTGGACAAATTCTAATACAAAAAATCAAATCATCTAATATTTAAACTATCAAATTATTCTCAACTATTTTTTATGTTTTATTTTATTTATTTAATTTTTTATTTTTTATTAACTAGCAATTGCACTAGATGTTGCAAAAGAAACGCCATAAGACATAAATTCAATAATGGGATATATACAATCAATGAATATAAAAATTAGTAAACAAAATGTCATTAAAAGCTAGAGTATTAAGAGAAATCACTTAATCAAATTCCAAGTTCCAATACCAAATATCTAATAAAAAACGTGCTCTTTTTCAATATTGAACTTGTCTCCCTTGATCAAAATCTTACAGTCTTTTACCACTTGCTCTTAAGGTGATTGGATTTTCCTTTGCTTGTCCTTGCTTAATTTCTTTTGGGCATTTGGATTGGTTTGTGATAGAGGAGGTTTATATTCAAAGTTTTTTTTTTTTTTTTTTCGAAATGACAAATTCAAAATTTACCATTGGATGAAATACTTTTGGGAATTTGGACTGGTTTGTGATAGAGGAGGTTTATATTCAAGGTTTTTTTTCTTTTCTTTTCTTTTCGAAAGTCACTGAAATAACAACTTTACATTGTTTGATAGGAGAGAAGTGGATATTTTGTCGAGCATTGATTAAATAATTATTTTGGCTTAACATAACAATTTTAATTCACTATTTAGAGATACCATGGTGAACTCTTATGGTATCATCCATGAGCTTTCCTTTATTCAACATGATATTTTGCGAGACTTGGTTATGTATTTGACCAAGAAGGGGCCTCTAAATAAATGCAAAAGGATTTTTATGCCTAAGACAACAAAATCTATTTCGAAAAAAGTGGAAAAAGGCCATGAAGTGTACATTTGATGTTGATATTGTTTCCTTCCACATAGGTTTGGTGCATATTTCTTTCTACTCTCATAGTCATTTCTGTGTCACTTGATGAAAAGCTTCTAGTATTTTACATTCTACTTGAATATAATTTGACCATGTACCTGCACATAAATTCAACATGTACCCATTTCATATTTCAAGTCTTTTATGATATCTATTTCCCCTAACTATGCAAAATTTCTACTAGTTATAACTCAAGCTTGTGTATCTATTAAATAATTTTATGTTAATTTTGATACAACCAACTTATATGAAATTTTATTGAGGAAATAATTTAAAACCTAACTGGAAAAATTCCAGTCTTCCTCTAATATCCATTTTTCCTAACACTGCCAAATTTCTATCATTTACAGCTCAAGCTCATTTTCCCTCCCAAATTATTCTTGACCCATGAAATGATTCTAAGTTAATTTGGTCACAACCATCTTATATGCAATCTTTCTGAGAGCATAATTTCTAACTTAGGTGGTAGGGACTAAGCTACTATGTAGCACATATTTATAGTTGTTATCAAGACCAAAGAAACTTTCCATCCTTTATTAATCATTTCTTAATGCTATAGTTGCAATAAATCTTGTGATGAAGTTCAAATCTAAGATATTTTTATGAATTAAGTTCCTCTACATTGATAATCTCATACATAAATATAGTATAAATGATATTTTAAAATCTAATAATCATAACCTTTATCTTGTTAATGTTTATTGGTAGACATGTATAATAAGAGAAATCTTGGAAAATTCTTAGTTACTTCATGAGATAAGAGAGACACTACATCAACCCTTCATTTTATGATATCAAACTTAAAATTAATTGTATTTGTATAGAAACTCCTCCTCCCATCTCTAATCAACTAGTAATTCTCAAAAAAATCATTTCTAACTTGTGCATGCCAACAAAATCTAACAAAAAAAAGACTATATAATCAAATAAAAAAGATGAGCTGCACTAATTTTTTTTATGACAACAACTTAGAGGAAGTTAATTAAAATACAAAAGGTCAATCTCACGGAGAGCTAAAACCACAATACAATAAAAGTGAAGGATGAAGAGGATGTTGTAATAAATTTTTGTATATATACAATGAAATTAAAGTACAAAAGGTCAATGTAAAGGGAGAATTTGAAAAATGAGAAAGAATGGGTTGGAAATTTTCATATAAGTTAACTATTTTTAAAAACAAAGTCTATTTTGTCAAAAGAAAATAAAAATAAAAATCTTATGCTGGTGAAAATATTTTGGGTATTATTTAAAATGTATCATCAAAGAGGCCGAGCGAGAAGAGGGATTGGTCCATAAAGGAAGGGAATGAGCGGGGAAGGGGAGCGGCAACAGTAGAGGGAGAAGGGGCCCAAAATGCAATGCTAGATGAAGAGGTGGACCATAACCCTCACTAGTCTAATAGAAAATTTTGATCTATTATATATATAGATTGGGTTGGAATCTGATTTAAGATGAATATTAAAAACAACACATCATATTTTATTGATTACCTTTTTTTTTACCTCTTTTAATATAACTGCTTCTTCCCTTTTTCTAATATAAGGGTTATTACATTAGTTGTGTACATACTTTCCGAAGATATATGAAAAACATTACTTTAAAGGTGTCACACAAGATGAGACATAGTTACAGCAGACTTCAAGACAGAAATATCAAACAAATAATATAAAAAGGGAATAAAGTAAACTCCATCGAAAATAAAAGGGGAAATATTTTTGAAGGGCCAAAAATGATTTTCTTGTCACTTTATAGTCATATCTTACTCCTCTGTAATATTGTATTGCAAGGGTATATGGAGACATTCTATCCTTCACAAGTTGCGAGATCATGGATACCTTTTATTTTTCGATAGGTTATCGACATATTCCTTTTATTTTCATCACATGAAAGATTTTTTTTGTTTAAAGCTTTCACGTCTGTAATTGCATGTTATTTCAATTTATTCATGCAACACTTGCATGGAAAACAAAGTCTAGAATTCTTTTTGGGAATTCTCCAGTTGTCCTCTCATTTTACCAGCTTCTTAAATATGTGTTCATTCCAATGGTCTCTCCATGCACTGGTTAAGCACTATGTGAGAAGGCCATTATAGTAGATTAGGGTTTTTTGAATCATGGAGAAGGAAGGGTTATCAAAAAACCTTGCGTTTACAGATCCTTCCCCTTGCAAACTTTTAGACTTAAATTCAAGGACTGGCCATTCTACAGGGCCATCATGGATGAATTCGTAGCGACAATTTTGTTGTTGTATGTGACCATTTCCACTGCCATCGAGAACACACAGAGAAACAAGAGGAATTTGTGTGGTGGGATATGAATCTTGGGCATTGCTTGGTCTTTTGTGGGAATGATCTTCGTTCTTGTATATTTCACATAAGGAATATTAGGTTCCCATTTCTTCTTGCTTAATATATACTCCCATGTTATGGTCATATAGTATCCTCATTTATTATTAACTTTGATAATGCAAGTGGAAACATAAACCCTGCAATAATTTTTAGGTTGTTTATTTCTCGGAAAGTGACTCTCAATTGAGTGTTACTGTATATGGTGGCACAATGTGCAGGTTCAGTATGTGGGGCGGGGATTGTGAAAGGATTGCAGAAGAGTTACTACTCCACCGAGGGAGGAGGAGCCAATTCAGTGTCCCCGGTAGTGATAGCCTTGATACCATACCCATGTACCAATGGAAATAAATAAGTAGACCTACTCATATGTATAAAGGTGTAAAAATAAATACTAAAGATGCATCTTTGGGAGAACAATACAAAAAGAACATTGTGGACACAACATTGTTCTTCATGTCTAAAACACCATAAAAATCAACAACATCTCCATCTATTCAAAATACCCAGCAAAACGTCATGCCTCAATTGCAACACAGACATTAAAAAGCACCATGAAAAAATCAAATACAAAACCAAATCTCTAATCACAAGATAATGTTCTTCTTCAAGAGAGAAATATATATTACATAGAGTTATCACAAACAGATTGTCGACTACAAAGTTAACGATATATATAACATTCGACATAGATAGAGATATTTTTTGAGATAAAATTTACTGCACTCTCTAATGTGGTTTCCAGGGATGGTTTTGTGCCTGAAACTTTCCCAGTGATCCAAATAGGAATTGCAGGAGATAGGTTTGTGTCTTGAGATGTTCGTGGATGAGTTTATGGAGATGCCAACACTAAAAATATAGGACAATAGAAGTAAGGGTGGCAGCGCCTTGCCTAGCAACATCTACACATTCCGCAAATCACACATCCAATGCTAGCAACCCATCTGAACCTAGCAACTCACACCTACCCATCCAATCCTAGGACTCATCTAGTAGTGCATCCAACCAACCAAAGAAAAATTATAATAATTTATAGTCCAGTCTCAGCCGCTCGAGGAAAGTCGGTTTCGAGGGTTTGTATATCTGACAGGAAGGGTTGTATGTAGTTTTTTCCCTAACTGTTAATGCTCGTTAACTATTTTTTCTAACTACTAATTTGATGACACACAAATCTTCAATCGCATAACATTCAATCTAATGTTGCATAGATGTACACAATGAAAACTAGGGGAGTTGTTTAAAACACTTTTTTATTTTCAATTAAAAAAATAAATAAATTTATTATATTCTTGCACTACATATTAAAATTAACCATTAATCTTATTAAAATTTTTAATAATAAAATAAAATAAAATGTAATTTTTATGATAATATAATTTATATTATAAATATTTAAATATTTAATTCATTAAAAGTTATGTTATATTATATTATATTATATGGATTCAAACATTGAAAGCATGATTATCGTATTAGAATGAAAGTGTTTGTTCACATAATATTTAATGTAAATAATGGTATGTTTAACCAAAACAATATCCATGTCACCAACTTGAATTCTAGTCCATGTATCTTTCATTGTCATGACCCATATACTAGCATTTGCACCAAAAGGGTGCAAAGATACATTGATAGAAGTGTAGATGAATATAGAGTGAAGCAGTGGTAGAATTGCAAGAAATTCACCGAGTCTTAATACTTGATACCTGAAGATAACTAGAAAGAAATGATAGATGCGAAAAAAAGCATAGATTTGTTCTAATTTAAAACTTGAATGCAACAAAATTGTGTGGAAACTTAAAGATCTTGAAAGACTTATAATGGAAAAGTCAAGGTATAAAAACATTTTATTAATTGACCATCTCAAAAGGAGAGCAATTCTAAAACCTTGAGTGCAATAAGTAGTTTTATACATACATGATGAACGTAAAACTTGGTATGAAGATGAAAACAACATCTCCCTAGGATTTAACGACAACAACCACTTGGGAAGGTGGACCAAAACTATAAATTAGGTAGATGGTATCAAATTCTAAATATCCCCAATACCAACCAACTTGTAAATAGTGTAAGACAATGAGTCGAAACTGTGTCATATAACAAAAAACAAGGCTTATATTCCAACAAAATAATGGACATATGAACCTTATTTTGCTCCTCTTTAGCAAGATGGCCATATGAAGCTTATCTTGCTTCTCTTTTGTAAGAGGAAGGTTTGGTCAGTGCACGATTATTACAAGAGTGCTTACTTTATCTTATTTTTAAATTTTTCTTTCTTTGTCTTTCTCAGTGTCATTATTTTCCTTGCCTTCAGGCACCATCCTACAAGTTGTAACCTTTCTTCCTCGAGATCTAGGTTGTAAATTTTCAGATGAAGGTAGAGCAGTTGTCACACCAAAGAATATCTGGTTTCAATCTTTTCTAGAATTTTGTGTAGCAGTGTTTGCTACATCATAACCATATACAATAGCATCATGGTATGCCTTCAATGCAAAAATTATGATCCCAATTTCATAAGCCTACTACGATATGCAACAATTTTAGACTCTGCCTGAGCCAATGCACACCAAGTAGAGAAATTTGAAATCCTATAATAAGTGGAATATGTATATGTATGATTTAAAACTATCACACCCTAAAGAAAAGAAGGAGAAGATAAGGCATTTGGAGGGATCGATTTTGGAAAAATCCAATCTCTCGAACAACTTGCTGAAAGCTCTATTCCAAATGTGGCAAAGTGCAGAAACCTAAAGTAGGGATAGAGAGGGTTGTTATTCCCATCGTCTGCTTCAAACATGTAAGAGGAAAAACACCCTGTCTAGCAATCCAAGCTACTAATAATGATGAGCCCACCAATGAAAATAATCTATGACTATGACTACTTCCTTTCTTAATTACCCAAGATTTTTAGAACTGGCACACAATGAGAAAAGCTCTCTTTAAGCACCAAAAGTTAGCACCACTTATGTTATGTGGTGTTAATGTGGTGTAAATGTTTATGTATCATATTAAAAATGAAGTATATCACCATAAGTTAGAACCACTTACGTTATGTGGTGCTAATGTGTTGTAAATGTTTATGTATCATATTAAAAATGAAGTATATCATCACCATATTTTATGGACAAGTTAGCACCATTCTTACTATGTGGTGTTAAAGTGAAATAATTTTTTATTGATCTTATTGGAAGTGGAGTATATCACCATATATTTAAAGAAGTGGTGTATGCTATATTGTCAAGTTCTATTATGTAGGGTAGTTAACTTTTTGTTTGCCATGTTCACATGTACAAGTGGATTTATTAATGTGAATTGCCACCATAACCATAAAAAAATTACAAATTTTTATATTATGAATATATAAAATAGAACTAAACTCACAAATATTTATTTTATAATATTTATTTATTTGTCATGTTTACATGTAAAACTAAAATTCATTTATGTAAGTTTGCACCATAAATACAACAAATTCAAAGTAATTGTTTTCTAAATATTTTATTTCAATTATTTACTTTTTATATTATTGTCATGAGAAAATAAATATACAAAACCATAATACATAATTATTTATTTTATGAATAAGCCAATCAAGATAAATATTTTTATATTATTGTAATTTCAAAATAAAATAAGGGTGAATTCGATGGAGTTGGGTTACTCTTTTTTGGAAGAACTTATGTTCCAAAGGTTGAAAATGTATCTTTGTGAGGGTTTTTTTTAAGCCCTCGATCAAAGTTTTTAAAAGGTACATCTAGGACTAAATAAAACCCTCAATTAAACTACATAGCTCCATCGTGCTATGGAGCTTGATGGAGACACATAACTTGATAGAGCTATAATATGTACATGTGCCATTAAATTTTTCTTCAACTTAATGATAGTGTTTTATGGGCTCATGACATTAAGAATCCAATAGTATTGGACATGGTATAGTATGGTTTGAATTTTTATATTATACTTAGTATATTTATTATTTCATTACATATATGTATGTATGCAATTTTAGAATTTGTTATTGTTATTAATTTTATACATTTTATAGTGTTTTAAGCTTGGTAGGACTCCTTTTTCATTCATTTTATAAACAAAAAACAACTAGATTTACCAGTTTGGTGGTCTCAACCTGCCCTGAGCGGGGAACCGAGTCTATTGGCCACTTGATGGCATGGTATGCCATCCAAAAAAGTAAGGTTTTGAGTCTGTCATACCAAACAAACAAAGTCTGGATACTCACACATATACATTTTTTCACAGATTGACTAACATATTTACTGGATCCTTGAAATTTAAATGCTAGCCGCATATAAATACTAAGAAAAAAGACAGATTAAAAAAATCATGAACTACTCAACCTCGTCTGGAACCGAGTCTGACTCCATTGGTGCCAGATCCTGAACCAAGGTACCAGCCTATTCAAAAGGCTTGGAAATACATGGGAGGTGGTAGTCAATACGCTTGAGGCTCCCATCCTTTTTCCTCAGCTAGAACTTGATCTTATCGAACTCGCTCTTGTAGTATGGGAAATATTGGGCTAATGTCACCAGGCTCATAGAGATCTACTCCAAGGCTTTGCGAAGGATGCTCTTCATAGACCAATAAAGATATAGTGTCTGCTTGAATTATGTTAGTCTTCCCCTTGTTTGTCCCAAAGCTGGTATTAAACCTCTCCATTCCTTAGTATCCATATTTGTCTCTGCATGTCTATTTATGTTAGCTTCCCATTTTTCAATGAGCTTTTGAATTTCTTCTGATGTGTTCTCGTGGTATGATTTCGCTTCCTCTTGGATCACATTGATTGCAGGCCTCCTTCCTCTCGACTTGCTCGGGGGTGAGTTGGGTTGGGCTTATACCGCCTTCCCTTTATCTTTCCGGCCATGGCCTCAAGCTACAGGGCTCTTGGAATGGTCGCGAGCTGCAAGACTCTTGGAGCATGCCATCCCACAATATTTGACTAGGTTTCCGGGTAGGTGATCCATCCACACAATCAAACACAGACATAATTCCATATAATAAAAATGATCAAAGGTCCATGCATCCCAGTTATCAGAAGAAAGATAACCTGGGGGCCTCTTCCTAGGACTTCTTCCCTGCCCGTCCCTTTGCGAACCCATTTCCCTCATACCCTGCTTAATTTATGCCACCCCCTATACCTGACGGTCACACACACCCCAGAAATTATCCCCATAACCCAAAGAGCTCCCACCTTCCTTCAATCTCTTTACCCCCCTTTTGGTGTCCTCTCTCTCGTCATACCTCCCACCCTCGAAATTGACACAGGAGGCGTCACTGCCCATTTCTCAGAACTGGGAGGAATTCCCTCTCCCATTCCTCATGCGCACTGAGCCCAAGTAGCTCAAAATGGTATAAACCAGCAAAGCCTATGAACTAAACAAAACCCATGACTGCTCCTTAAATCTATACCCTGGCAAGATTGCCCGACCCCTCACCATTCCATCTTGTTGGCATCCCTTACTCGACAGACTCACACTCAGGTGCATGTTGAGGCCATGCCCAATTCCTACTTCGACACAGAGGTAGAGACCCAAAAGAACCCCAACCTTCCCCCAACCAGAGTCATAATGGTTCTGCTCTCCCCTACCCAGCAGAAGACGATACCAGTCCAACTTAACCACCTTAGGCTAATAGGCTCCCATAGAGACCGACCCAAATCATAAAACATAAACATGGCATGAACAAGGGAGAGGAAACCAAGCACATACTTGAGTTTCGTCATGATGGAAGTGCAATGGAGGTTTGTTATCCCGCTGTCGCGCCTGCACCAAAGTCTTCCATCTTAACAAAACCCCGACACGTTCCTCCACCGTGTTTTAAGCTCCATGCACGGGCCTCTGTCCCACTACCTCACCTCGTGCTGCATGCGACAATACAACCTGCCACTCTTGCCACTCATGTGGAAGGTGGTGGGCTTCAACCCCAAGGCCACTACCATTAACACTGATGGGAGGGCCGGTCTTCTTCGTCACACCCTGATCGGGGAGCTGAGTCTGAGAACTGTGGGTGAGCTCTGCCCTCCTACCTATCATGCTCTTTTATGCTCTGCAGCTTGATCCATTGTTCTTCCCCGAGATTAGGAGGCCTACTTAATTCAATAGGTTCATTCAAGTGAGCGCAACCATAATTTTCCAGGAGGTCAGCGTCTCTGTTTCCTTCCCTCGTTACATGGGCGATAATGATATAATCAAATTTCTTAATTGTATCCTCCAATCCCTGCACATGCAAAGTACACCACCTTTGGCTTATTTTTCCCCGTGTTCATAACCAACTGAGAGTCTCCTTCAATTACCAACTTTCTGCATCCTAGCCTGATGGCCAAGAGGAGACCTTGGTGAGCTCCTATGAATTATGCTTCATTGTTGCTGGCAAAGCCACAGGAGTCAGCATATATGAATCTTGTTGTGCCATGATGATCTCAAAAAATCCCTCCAACCCCTGCTTGCCTCGGATTACCTTTCGAGGCTCCATCAAAGCTGAGTTTGATGAATCCTTCTAAAGTAGGTTTGAATATCCTGATGGTGTCCCCTATGTCAAGGATAGCTTTCCAAGAAGCTGGGGAGACCATGCTAGGCACTAGGTGGAGGCTGTGGAGAATTCTTGCTTCCTGAGGAGCCATTTGCCAATCATCTGGCATACATTTCTCCAAGAGGATGCACTAGTAGAAAATTATGAAATTAGTGACTAGGTGACTAAAAAAGTTAGTCACCACAATTATTTCAAGTAAATTACTACTAAATTTGATCAATTTTAAGTGACCAAACTAAAAATGACTAATTTAGTCTAGGGTTAAAATATAAGACTAGATGATATTATTGTACTAGCTAGCATGCACTCTGACAGGTCGAGTGTGAGCTGACCTACCTACGACCTCCTAGCCGCCATGGCATCAGGAGGGGGACCCAAGGCTCCCCTTCCTCCTCCTCTAGAAGTCCTTGCATTCAAGAAACTGATAGCAACCAACAATAAGTGCCCTCTGACTGAATCCCAGCAAAAGTTCGTGAAGAAGCTGGATAACATCCCTTTGATGGCCCTTCTAATCGAAGAAACTTGTCGATCTACATTGAACCTGGCTAAAAGAGGGCTCATTGGATAGTTTACTGGCCTATAGCCCTCTCCCAAAGTTTTGGAAGAGTGGGTGCAAAGGAAATTCATTCCTTTAGTCTCGAAAGGCATCAAAAGCCACTTCGTAGGCAAAGGATACTTTGTTTTTTTTTTTGAGAATGTGGAAGACAAAAGCCTCATCTTCAGGAATGGCCCACATTTTATGGGTCCTAAGGGACTATAAATAAATAAATGGACCCCTAACTTCAATCACGCTCAATATGTGCCTTCAACTGTTCCAGTGTAGGTATGCCTCCCAAATCTCCCACTGCATTGCTGGAACCAAAAGTCTCTCCAAACCATTGGCAATACCCTCAGAAAGTATATTGATCAAGCAGTGAGAAAAAATCAATACTCATGCACACGTATATGTGTCAAGGTGGATTTGGAAGTTGGGCTACCTAAAGCTATCAAAATAATGGTTGCTGACTGAACCCATATGCAGGAGTTGGATTATGAGCAGCTTCCATTTAAATGCAAGCACTGTCATGGTTACGACCATTTTTCACGGCACTACAAAAATAAGGCGTAAGAAGAAAGTGAGAAATAGAAAGGATAATAATGGACCCTGGTTTAGAAAGCACCCCCGATAAAAGCTTAAGGAAAAGGAGTCACAAAAGGGACCAAAGTATCAGCATTAGGGAAGACTCTTGAGGCAGAGAGCTATTTTCCCCCATCGGTTGAAGCCGAAAAACCTAATGAAGAGCTCAACACTCTTGTAGACCCCTCAGTAACAACTTTGGAAACCATAGAACAACAGAATACTTCCCCCTCCTTGGGAAAAGGTAATGAAGAAACACCCCCCTCTGGAGTAATCCCACGTACCTCCTCTCCACCCTCATATGCTGAAATGATCAGAAAGAAGCCATTGGAAAACTTTTGCTCCTCAGAGGATGAAACCTTTGAGAGGCCTTAGAAAAGAGTGGGAAGAAAATCACATAAAGAAGCTAGGGAAGAAGAAGTAGAAACTCAAGGAAGTCAATCCACAATCGAAATTTCCATCGGGAGAAATAATAGAAAAAAGCCTCCTAAGGGAGGAGCTACCAACCCCTCCAACAGTAAATAATGAAATTAGTCTCTTGGAATTGCAGAGGCTTGGGGAACCCTATGAAAGATGAAGCTATCAAAGATCTACTGAAGATGGAACCTCCTGAAATCCTCATGCTCCAAGAGACTAAAATCAAAGGGGACACCCTTCTTGACATCAAAAAATCGAAATGGAAGAAAAATACAGGGAAGGTCGTAAGTGCAAGGGGCTCCTCAGGTGGAATTTCTATTCTGTGGTTGGAGGAACAATTTCATTTGGAGAACTCCTTCGAGACCCAGAAATATATTTTCACTGAGCTAAGGCACTCCACAAGTAAGTTAACATTTTCTCTTTTTAATCTTTATGTTCCGGTTTTGTATGTGGAAAAAAGAGATTGTTGGCAATCTCTTTCTGAATCTTTAGACCTTCACTCTCCCAAGAAAATCATATTAGATGGAGACCTGAATATTGTCTTGGACTTGAAATAAAAGAGAGGAGGCAGTAGCTGTAGGGACCAAATGATCCCCAAGGTGGAAGACCTTTTACTCCAATGGGATCTCTTGGACTTTAAACCAACGAGAGGACTATTCACATGGTCCAACAACAAAGTAAGGGAAGACCACATCTCTGCTCGCCTTGATCAGTTTCTTGTACAAAGTTCATTGCTACTGGAACAAAGGCTAATTTCCTCCAAAATCATTCCCAAGCTAACCTCTGATCATAAGCCTATCCTGCTCCTCCTGGAAGAGGAAGAAAACTTGGGCCCAATCCCGTTCCAGTTCAGCCCTCTCTTGAGTGAGAGAGACGAGTTTCTCGGCACTGTTCTCTTGGCTTGGTCTAAATCTGTCATAGGATCCCCAAGCTATGTGTGTAAGCATAATCTCAAGGCTACAAAGCACACATTGAAATAGTGGATCAAAAAGCCCACAAATACCCCAACCAGTCAAAGAAAAGAAACAATCCAACTGTTGGAAGACCTGCAAATGGAAGTGGAAAAAAGAGATAGCACCTCTATGGAGCTTACAAAGGAACAAATTGCAAAAAGTAACTCATATCTCTCTTTCCATACTGAAGTAGAATATTGGAGGATTAAGTACCACAGCCTGTAGCTAAAATTTGGAGACCGAAATACTACTTTCTTCCATCAACAGTACAGAGCTCGCCTCTCAAGCAATCACATCTCAGAAATCACTACTCCTGAAGGGTTGGTCTACAAAGGTCTCGACAATATCAAAGCAGCTGCAGAGTCTCACTTCCAAAATCTATATAGAAAAGAGAGTGATAGTAGTGAAGAGGACACAAAGGACTTCCTCTCTTACATCCCCTCCCTTGTTAGTAGAGAAGACAATACTAACCTCGTGAAGCCTTCCTCTGATGAAGAAATCTGCAAAGTCATATGGTCATATGGTCATATGTGAGATCACTGATTGTGAATTAATTAATATTTAATTCACTTGATCTCTCACTAGTGTATCTTCAACTACAACTAGCACAACTGAGTTTAACTCACTTAACCAAGTTAAAATATTTACAACTTGCATTAACTAATGCACCACTGCACTTCAAACTCTGTTACAACTAAAATTACTCTGCATGCCTCACCAACTACCTCTAACTTGAAATACACTAGCTAACTGAATTTATCACTTTCAGTTAACTGATTCAAGTCCACATTGAGAATTTATCCTAAACAAGAGCCTTCGAAGGTTGAAGTACATACTATTAGGCTTATCCTCATACCCATTTTTTCACATACTCAGAGGTTCAAACAAGGAAGCAAGACAACAACGCAAACAAAGGTTGCCTCCTCCCGCAAGGAGCCTTCAACAAAAATGACGAATCCCCTTCTCAAATCCTAATTCCTTGAATTTGTAATGAAGATCCGCATGTCATGGAAGTTGGCTTGAAGCTATGTATTGATGGTTGTTTCGGTCCCGGCCCAACCTTCAACTAGACATGACAAAAGAGCATAATGTTGTCAACAAATTGCTGGTGGGTAAGAGGGAGGTCATTTCCCCAGAGCCTAAGACCACGAATCTTGAGATTATGAGCTTCCTTCTTTAGGAGTCTGCTAAGGCCTTCTTAGCCAGAATAAATAAGAATGGGGACATGGGATCTCCTTGTCTTAGCCCCCAAGTATGGTTAAAATATTTGGTGGGGGAACCATTTAGGAGAATGGAATAGATAAGAGAGGAAACCATAACCTTGATCCATCAAATCCATCTTTGATCAAACCCATAAGCTTGAATGAATTTGGTGAGGAATGTCCAACTTAGTTTGATCATCATCCCCGAGATTTTCATACGCTTCAAGGAGTGAATTGCTTCTTGGGAGGTAATAAAACCATCTAGGATTTGACAGCCCTCTACAAAACTAGTTTTTTTTTTCAGATGATATGAGGGAAGGTAGCAAAGGTTTAAGGTGCTTAACCATAATAGTTACAATGATTTTGTATATGAAATTACATAAAGCAATTGGGTAGAATCCTTGGGGATCCTCCGATTTAGCAGATTTAGGAATCGATGTTATAAAAGTAGCATTGAGACTCAGACATGCCTTTTGGTGCCGTCTTGACTCCTCCACCACTTCTAGAATGTATTTTCATATGAATTTCCATGCATCTTGGAAGAATTCCACGGTGAAACCATCAGGGCCTAGGCCTTTGTTTTTTTCCATACCTTTTACCACCTCCTCCATTGTGACCACTCGGATAAGGCCGAGGTTCTGATCTTTGGTAATGAGGCACAGATTTTTTTGGGTGATTCTATGGATTGCCTTAGAGCGATCCTGCTCAAGTTCAGAGAGCAAGGTATGAAAGTGATGTACAACTAGTTCTTCCATGTCCTTGTGACATAATATTCTGTCTTTGGCCTCATTTTTCAGTGAGAATATCCTGTTATGTTGCCTGTGTTGGACCATTTCTTTATGGAAGAAGCGTGTGTTATTCTCTCCTTCCCTCAACCAATTGACTCCATATTTTTTCTTCTAGAGTGTCTCCTCCTATTTTCTGCATTCTTCTAGTTGGATCATGAGCTGCCCATCTTCTTCTACTAGAAGTTTTGATCTTCCCTTTGTGATAATCTGGAGTTGGAAAATATTTTTCTTCTTCTTTAACTCCTCCTTGTCTTTGAAGATGTTGCCAAAGTCCTCTTTGTTCCACTTCTTGATCCTTTTCTTGATCTCTTTTAGCTTGAGTTGGAATGTAGGCATAAGGTTTCTTCCCACCATTCGTTGTTCTTCCACCATTCTTCGAGTTTCCCAAGAAGCTTAGGGTCTCGAAGCCAAAATTATTCAAATCTAAAGGGATTATTTATTGGTCCTGTTTTGAGGTCGATTTCCAGTCTTACCATCATGTGTTCCGAGCCCATTCTGGGGAGAATAGAGCTTTCCATGTATATGTCTCCAGAGATGACCTATTTTGAGACTAAGAACCAATCCAATCTGGACGCAATACCATTTTGACCTCCTCTCCGATTTTTCCAGGTGAAGTTTCCATTGTTGGTTTGTAGGTCCACCAGTTTGAGCTTTGATATTGCATCCCTCAGCATATCCATATCTGGGTCCTATCGAGGAATTCCTCCTTTCTTCTCTTCGAGGGACGTTATCATGTTAAATTCCCCTCCTACTATCCATAATTCTTCTTGAAATTCTCTTCTCATACTGGCTAGGTTGCGGAGGAAGGCCTCTTTCTCCCCTGGGGTATGAGGCCCATAAACCCCAGTAAGGAGAACCCAATCATTGGATCCTATGTGCATAAAGCGCCCTGTAAGCATTCAGGGACTACTTACTCAATCCTCAAAGACGACTTCTACCGGGTTCCACAAAATGGTTAATCCTCCCACACTTCCTCTAGAGTTGAGTAAAATCCAATATTTGAGCAATGGTTAGATAACTTTTCCTCTTCACCTATGTCCTTGAGATTACTATCCTATATGAGAGGAGGACCAATGCTAACCTAGAATATTTCTCTAATATTATAATATTTGAGATCATTAACATGGAGGAAGTGTATATACCAACCCTTCTAAGTCAAGGTCATTAGTTTTCCGTTCCACTTGCTTTTCCTCCTTGAGAGTATTGTCCTAGAGGAAGGGTCGACCAACCCTCCCTTGGAATATTTTTGAAGTATTATAATATTTTATATCATTATCATGGTTGAAGGTTTGGTTGACCCTTATAAGTGATCCATATCCTTAGTCATTCTATCATAGAGGAATGTTTGGTTGATTCTTCCTCTAGATTATGAAAGAGGAAAATGCCATATTTTTCGGAAAAGTTAGCCAACAATTCCTCTTTATCATCTTTTTCAATAAAATAATATCTTGGTGGAAGGGTCAACTGACCCTTCCTGTTTCAATATACCATTCCTTTATGTGAATAATATTACCCTAGAGGAAGTACTAATCAACCCTTACTATACATTAATCATTGCCAAAATATCATATTTGATGAAGGCTTGATCAATACTTCCAATTGATTTTCCTCCTTGAGGGTATTGTTATAGACGACAGGTTACCTAACCCTTACTTGGAATACTTCTCTATGGTTATAGTCTTTGAGGTTACTATTGTGGAGGAAGGGTCAACCAACTTTATCTTTGAGTATAGCCTTGGAAGAATGGTTGGTTGAACCTTCCTCAAATATATTTATGTAATTTTGAAAAACCTTTATTATATGGTAATGATGTCAATATGATAACACTCCACATCAATGTAAAGACAAAGAAATTTAGTAGAATAGGAATATAATAGGGCTAAGTTTATGTTTAATCTTTAGATGAAATGTATATAGCTTTCCTTCACTGAAACTAATTTTTGAAGCTAAGTTTCATTAAGAGAAACTATTTCAATGTTTCTTAAACCACTAAACCAACCGTTCTTATTTCCAACAAAAAAAAATAAAAAAATGTTGACACATTGTTTAACCAAAAATTATTAAAGAATGAGTATTTAACATAAGGCTTGAGAAAATTAAAATAAGAGAAAATCAATACCCTTGTAAAGAGATTTTGGCAAAACCATTCTTCAATCATTATTAGATTATATATTTATTATTATTATTTTTTGTGTAAATTATTAAATGAATTAATTTACAATATAAGTTAATATATATATATATATATATATATATATATTAATAAATGAATTAATTTACAATATAGATTAATTAATGAATATAGATTAATAAATTAATATAAAAAATTAACAACTAGTAATGAAGATTTTGGAAAAACCATTTTTTAATCATTATTAGATCTTTTTTTTTTATAAATTAATAAATGAATGAATTTACAATATAAATTAATTTATGAATATAGATTAGTAAATTAATATAAAAATTAACTAGTTTTTTTTTATAAATTAGTAAATGAATTAATTTATGAATATATATTAATAAATTAATATAAAAAATTAACAATAGTAATGAAAGTAAAAATAACAATTAAAGATTAAGTCCCATACCTCCTTTCCTCATTTAAAAATTAATAAATGAATTAATTTAAAATATAAATTAATTTATGAATATAGATTAGTAAATTAATATAAAAAATTAACAATTAGTAATGATATAATTTTTTTTTTATAAATTAATAAATGAATTAATTTATAATATAAATTAATTTATGAATATATATTAATAAATTAATATAAAAAATTAAAAATTAGTAATGAAAGTAAAAATAACAATTAAAGATTAAGTCCCACACCTACTTTCCTCATTTATAAATTAATAAATGAATTAATTTACAATATATAGATTAGTAAATTAATATAAAAAATTAACAATTAGTAATGATTTTTTTAAAAAAATTAATAAATGAATTAATTTACAATATAAATTAATTTATGAATATATATTAATAAATTAACATAAAAATTAACAATTAGTAATGAAAGTAAAAATAACAATTAAAGATTAAGTCCCACACCTACTTTCCTCCATTTCCCTCCAATTCCAATCTTTTCCCTCCATTTTTTTCCCCTCCAATTCCAAACTTTTCCTTCCATTTTTTGTTGGGAAACATATATATATATATATATATATATATATATATATATATATTCACACTCTAATCTTCATCTCCATTGTTAATTCGATCTGTGCTTTTGTGCTTGGTGACAGGTATATCTGGTCTTCTAGTTTGGTGACGGGTATCGACTCCTAGTCTCATCTTCTAGTCTCGTCTTCTATGCTTGGTGACAGATATTCTCTTGATGAAAATGATTCTTGTGGATTTTTGTATTCTCCTATTTTTTTCCACCAACATAAACCAAGGCATTCTCTTGTTTTTTTTTTTCCACATATTGCTTATATTTAAATTCTTTTACATGTTTCTTTTGGATAGATTTGTCGTAGTTTCAATAACCTCTGAAATTATATTTAGGTAGTTAGTTCACCCTACTTTTATTTAATTTATTTAATAGCATGTGTCTACGACTAGCTTTTATAAAGTACATATATATGTTTTCTTCTCAAAGCCTTATATCTAGTACATAAAGACCATTTTTACCTTTTCTCTTTGTAACCTAGCCTAAATCGTTAAACATTTTTTAGAGATATTCTTATATCTAGTACATAAAGACCATTTTTACCTTTTCTCCTTGTAACCTAGCCTAAACCATTATAATTAGTTATTAGAGAGATTCCTAGAATAATGATTTATTTTATTTTATTTTGATATTTCCAAATCCATCATATTTTTATTAAATTTCCCTAGAAAAAAAAGCTCGCTCTACTTAAAAAAAAAACACAACCACTACTATTTTATAGGGTTTAACCTTTCCTAAAAGAACTGAAAATTCACGAGGAAATATCACCTCTTCTCTTACGAATTAATGGATCAATATGGGGCTATGCTCACATTTTAGTATATGTTACATGTTTAAACCGAAGTAAAACATAGGGTTGTCATTCCCCCGGAAATTTCAAAAAATTTCATCTAATACCAATTTACTCGGCCCTGGTGTTGGGCAGTGACCGAGTCCTGGAGGTTGGCATCCCTAGGGGTTGTCGTGGAGGCATCGGGGGTGAAAAAATATCTCGTATCAACAAATTCTACTGTTGCACAGGGTTAAATCGGATCTCAGCCTTTCGAACCCTTGGTTGATAGCGGTCACCTATGTATTCCCCTGTATGAGCCCTTACTTTGGTAACAAAAGTGTAATGGTTAGTTTCAGGAGAGCCTCTGCAGAAGTGTAAGATGGAAAGTCTCTGCAGAAATGGCAAGTGTAATTTGTCCAACTAGCAGACTAGCAATGATAATGGCACTGAAAACCATGATATTTTTCCCTACTGAGGATTTTCCTATCATATTTTTCATCAATCTAACCAGAGAAGAGCGTCAGAATTCCAAGTTTCAACCATCCCAAATTCACACTGCACAACTACAGGTATTTCCCGACAATCGTTTGATAAATTTTATGGTTTAAATTTGATCAATATAGGGTCTCATATGCACCTTAAAGGCTGTAAAGCTCAAGGGTGCATATCTCAACCTGGAAGTGCATATCACACCTGGGTTTAATTGGGTTTATGCTAATGAATTTATTTTTTGAATGTAAGAATTCCATATCGATTGACCTTGTGGTTTATTTTTTCCAAATGCAACCGGAGCCCATTTTTTCAGTATGGACAACCTATTTCCATTGGTGAAAGTTTTCAAGATTACACACGGGTGAATTTTAAACACTTTCAACAAATTTATTTTCTTCTTAAAATAATTTTTTTGGTATTTTTGATAGGAGGTATATGTTGCAACCCAAAATAATGATGAAATGAAATTTGGAGACCAAGAAATAAACATATAAATTTCAAGCTCCAAGACTCGTTTAATTTCTTCTAGAGCATGTTTTCCACATTTTCCATAACACTCAAAGAAATTTTATAACATAGGTGCTAGTGTTTATGATGATCAATTTTATTAGGGAATATAAACAAGTAATTATGTCCATCTCTATTAGAACCGATTGTGGTCCCGATCCCCAATTTCACTGCTAAGCTTTAGTCGATTTCTTTCTGCCTATAGTTTTTTTTGTTCAAATTTATTTCAGTACCAACTGTTGTTCTGCAAGTTATGGACAGGTAAAAATTGTAGACTAGGTTATAACTTAAGTTGTAGGAAATGCCTAAACCCTCCATGTAGCAGTGCTGGAAATTCACTAAAACATG
Source organism: Pinus albicaulis (assembly GCA_034641835.2). Classification (NCBI taxonomy): domain Eukaryota; kingdom Viridiplantae; phylum Streptophyta; class Pinopsida; order Pinales; family Pinaceae; genus Pinus; species Pinus albicaulis. Next base: position 999,028,297 of record CM076580.1, on the reverse strand, counting down.
GAAATGCCTTCAGCCGTACTCTATGACCTTTGTGATTTGGAAAGGCCACATGAAATGGCCGAGATCTTTTCTGGGTTGTTTCAATGCTCTTCAGGTGCCTATGAGGGGTGTGTGACCATTAGGAAATTTAAAAACTCCCAATCCATTGAAAACGATGACACATTAACCTCTAATTCGATTCTAAAGCTACCTACAAAATTATTAACTTATCATTCTCATCTTATTGCAAGATAATGTGCTATATATACATATATATTACACACATATTATTGTTTTCTCTGGACATACTATTTTTGGGGGTAATGTTTCTAGGTGTTAAAATTTCGAAAATTGTACCCATTTCCAAGTTTTCTGCAATTTAGGATCTAACTTATGTGTAATATGTATAAGTTGTATGAACCAGTTGGAAGATAAAAAAGATTTGGTTGGGTTTTGTTGTGCACAAAATATGCACTTGTGTTCTCAATTCTTTATGTTGCCCAATAATTTCCCTACGATGACCCCTCTCAAGGCCCCTTATTATCAATATACATGTTCCCTATGTTGTGACCCACTTGTTTAGCACTACCCTTATCTAGGCTTCTCACACCATGTTTGATAATCCCCCTCCTATAGGCACCCTTTTTGTCCAGGTCAATCGATTTGCAGTTGACGTTTGCCTCCTATAGGTCCTGCTTTTTTCTCTAGGTTACGTCATCTATACGTGATGTTTCGTTCCTATAGGTACTCCATTTTTCTCCAAGTTAGGTCATCTACAGATGATGTTTGCCTCCTTTAGGAAACCTTTTCTCATGGGCTAGCTACTGGACATTGAGAAAATATGAGCCATGTCTGCTTCCTTTAGGCATCCGATATCTAATTTGTTTTCTTAGCTTGCTGGTCTAGTAGTATTATATATTTTAGCATGTGCACATCCCCTAGACATATAGTATCACTTCAAGTTGGCCCCTATTGGCCTAATGGAACACACCTTCATTTCTACTAGATAATTGATGATATATTGGCCTCATGGAACACACCTTCATTTCTACTAGATAATTGATGATATATTAGCCTTCATTTCTACTAGATAATTGATGATATATTGATCTTCATTTCTCTAGGTTACGTGATCTATACATGATGTTTCCTTCCTATAGGTACTCCCTTTTTCTCCAAGTTAGGTCATATATGATGTCTGCCTCCTTTAGGCACCCTTTTCTCATGGGCTAGCTGCTGAACAGTGAGAAACTATGACCTATGTCTGCTTCCATTAGGCATCAGATATCTAATTTGTTTTCTTAGCTTGCTGGTCTAGTAGTACTATATTGTTTAGCATGTGCACATCCCCTAGACATCTAGTATCACTTCAACTTGGTCCCTATTGGCCTCATGGAACACACCTTCATTTCTACTAGATAATTGATGATATATTGGCCTCATGGAACACACCTTCATTTCTACTAGATAATTGATGATATATTGGCCTTCATTTCTACTAGATATTTGATGATATATTGACATTCATTTCTATAGGTTACGTCATCTATATGTGATGTTTCCTTCCTATAGGTAGTCCCTTTTTCTCCAAGTTAGGTCATCTACAGATGATGTCTGCCTCCTTTAGGCACCCTTTTCTCATGGGCTAGCTACTGAACAGTGAGACACTATGACCCTGGCTCCTTCTCTTGCTGCCCTAAAGATACGATTGCATCCTGATCTTCCTCTTTGTGCTTTATGGCATCAACCATTTTTCTTTATCATCATGTGCAATTTTTAGCTTCTTGGTGTCAAGCATCATATCCAATTCATCTTCTCCCTCAACATATTCCTCATTTTCCTCTTGCTCCATGAAATCTGAAGAAACCGAACTCCAAATTTCTGTATAGTCTTTGACCCACATGTAAATTACCCCTGGCATTACCACTGAAACCAACACTGGCCATATAGGATGCCAAGATAAATCTATCAAACCCTCTTTTGGTCCAAGTTTTCTGCAATTTAGGATCTAACTTATGTGCAATATGTACAATTTGTACGAACCATTTGGAAGATAAAACGGATTTGGTTGGGTTCTGTTGTGCACAAAATATGCACTTATGTTCTCAATTATTTATGTTGCCCAATGATTTCCCTGTGATGACCACTCTCAAGGATCCTTATTATCAATATACATGTTCCCTATGTCGTGACCCATTTTTTTAGCACTACCCTTATCCAGGCTTGTCACACCATGTTTGATAATCCCCCTCCTATAGGTACCTTTTTTTTCCAATTCAACCGACCTGTAGTTGACATTTGCCTCCTATAGGTCCTGCCTTTTTATCTAGGTTACGTCATCTATATATGATGTTTCCTTCCTATAGGTACTCCATTTTTCTCCAAGTTAGGTCATCGACAGATGATGTCTGCCTCATTTAGGCACCCTTTTCTCATGGGCTAGCTGCTGGACAGTGAGACACTATGACCCATGTCTGCTTCCTTTAGGCATCAGATATATAATTTGTTTTCTTAGCTTGCTAGTCTAGTAGTATTAAATTGTTTAGCATGTGCACATCCCCTAGACATCTAGTATCGCTTCAATTTGGCCCCTATTGGCCTCACGGAACACACCTTCATTTCTACTAGATAATTGATGATATATTGGCCTCAGTCCCAACATAGAGGCATGTGTCAAATACTATATTTGTTTATCAGATTTCTAAGATACTGTATAAGAATAGACTCAACTGCGTATGGGAAATTTCACCACTACTCTCTTTGGTTCAGTATAATAGATTGTAATATGTTGCTGAGCTCTTGTTGAGTGATTTGAACTCCGAATACCTGAATATTTCATGATCCGGCCTATTATTTTATTGCACCGATAGAATTGAGGTGCATTCTATAGCCTGGGTGGTGTACTGATGGTCCATCAATTGTGTGTGTGTAACAGTGCATTCTACTAGATAATTGATGATATATTGGCCTTCATTTCTACTAGATAATTGATGACATATTGACCTTCATTTCTCTAGGTTACGTCATCTATACGTGACGCTACCTTCCTATAGGTACTCCATTTTTCTCCAAGTTATGTCATCTATAGATGATGTCTGCCTCCTTTAGGCACCCTTTTCTCATGGGCTAGCTACTGGACAACAAGACCCTATGACCCATGTCTGCTTCCTTTAGGCATCAGATATCTAATTTTTTTTCTTAGCTTGCTGGTATAGTAGTATTATATTGTTTAGCATGTGCACATCCCCTAGACATCTAGTATCACTTCAAGTTGGCCCCTATTGGCCTCATGGAACACACCTTCATTTCTACTAGATAATTGATGATATATTGGCCTAAGTCCCAACACAGAGGCATGTGTCAAATACTGTATTTGTTTATCGGATTTATAACATACTGTATAAGTATTTCCACAGCCTTTGTAGCTGCCAAAGGAAATCCTTGGGGAAAGAGATTCAGACCTTGGATCCTTCTCTTGCTGCCCTAAAGATATGATTGCATCCTGATCTTCCTCTTTGTGCTTTATGGCATCAACCCTTTTTTCTTTATCATCATGTGCAATTTTTAGCTTCTTGGTGTCAAGCATCATATCCAATTTATATTCTCCCTCAACATATTCCTCATTTTCCTCTTGCTCCATGAAATCTGAAGAAAACACACTCCAAATTTATGTATAGTCTTTGGCCCACATGTAAACTACCCCTGCCATTGCTACTGAAACCAACAATGGCCAAATAGGATGCCAAGATAAATCTGTCAAACCCTCTTTTGGTCCAAGTTTTCTGCAATTTAGGATCTAAATTATGTGCAATAGGTACAAGTTGTACGAACTAGTTGGAAGATAAAACATATTTGGTTGGGTTATGTTGTGCACAAAATATGCGCTTGTGTTCTCAATTATTTATGTTGCCCAATGATTTCCCTACGATGACCCCTCTCAAGTCTCCTTATTATCAATATACATGTTCCCTATGTCATGAACTAATTGTTTAGCACTGCCCTTATCTAGGCTTTTCACACCATGTTTGATAATCCCCCTCCTATAGGCACCCTTTTCGTCTAGGTCAACCGACCTGCAGTTGACGTTTGCCTCCTATAGGTCCTGCCTTTTTCTCTAGGTTACGTCTCTATATGTGATGTTTCCTTCCTATAGGTACTCCCTTTTTCTCCAAGTTAGGTCATATACAGATGATGTCTGCCTCCTTTAGGCACCCTTTTCTTATGGGCTAGCTGCTAGACAGTGAGACACTATGACCCATGTTTTCTTGCTTTAGGCATCGAATATCTAATTTGTTTTCTTAGCTTGCTAGTCTAGTAGTATTATATTGTTTAGCATGTGCACATCCCCTAGACATCTAGTATCGCTTCAAGTTGGCCCCTATTGGCCTCATGGAATACACCTTCATTTATACTAGATAATTGATGATATATTGGCCTCAGTCCCAACACAGAGGCATGTGTCAAATACTGTATTTGTTTATCGGATTTATAAGATACTGTATAAGAATAGAATCGACTGCGTCTAGGAAATTTTTCCACTGCCCTCTTTGGTTCAGTATAACAGATTGTAATATGGTGCTGAGCTCTTGTTGAGTGATTTGAATTCTAGATACCTGAATCTTTCATGATCCAGCCTATTCTTTTATTGCACTGACAAAATTGAGGTGCATTCTACATCCTGGGTGGGGTTATTGATGGTCCATCAATTGTGTGTGTGTAACAGTGCATTGTACTTAGAGAATTCATTGTGCATATTGAATATAGACATTAGTAGAGACCCATTCAAACTAGGTTCTCATATGCAACTCAAGGCTGTAAAGCTCAAGGATGCATGTCTCAACCTGGAAGTGCATATCACACCTAGGTTTAAATGGGTCTGTGCTAATGAATGCATTTTTTGAATGTAAGAATTCCATATCGATTGAACTTGTGGTTTATGTTTTCCAAATGCAACCAGAAACCCAATTTGTCAGTATGGATAGCCTATTTCCATTGGTGAAAGTTTTCAAGATTACACACCGATTGTTGTCTCGATCCCATAAGTGTAATGATATGATTGTGTTTCAATATAGTAAGGACCACAACTCCAGAAATAATTTCTTCCTTTGTTTTGGATGAAGAATCTAATATTTTTACTACCACTGATTCTCTCTTAGTAAGAAATTCTCTGTATACCTAATTCCAACCTCCCCTTTCTATTAAATTCCTTTTTGAAAAGACAGAAGTAGTAGATTGCAACTCCTAAAATATGAAATTTCTGGAGGTTTTTATTTTCTTTGTAAACAGTCCTGAAGTCGAACCTTTCCATTTTCAACAATTAGTACAGAAGAACTGCAGGGTGATTTCTTAATAAAATGTTTGGCTAATGATAGTGATGAACTTGTGGTATCCTTTTTACTAGCTCCCATAATCACCCTATACAAGCTTCTTCTGCCTTCACCTTTTTCATAGATTATTCATGAGCTACCTTGTATTGCAGATCCACCTGTTTCAGGCTGCAAAAACCTTCTTAGAATTCAACTACTGAATTAAAAGTACTCATAAGATGGTGGTTTGTATTTCTTTCATCCTTGAACAATAGATTGTGAAAAATTGTTGTCTTGGAGCTATCTGGAAATTTCCAGCCACATGCTTCATAAGGACATACATATAGTCCCTCCTTGTGCACATGTGAATGCTTCATCAAAACATATGTAAAAGTATTTCCACAGCCTTTGTAGTTGCAAAAGGAAATCCCTGGGGAAATATTTGTAGCCTTTGTAGCTCCAAAAACATGGTCACCAAAATGACAGAGAGTATGTTAGAAACACAATGCCCTTAATAGATACTGGACGTATTGTGTACGATTAACCAAGTGATTACAATAATCTCTTGTATTACCAATAGTGAAATCACTGTGATTATGTGTTTTTTACCTTATTGACGTAATTGATTACACTCAACTCCTTGAACAAGTACAACTTATCTAAGCTATGTGTGCTAGTTTCACTAGTTAGCATAAGAGATCGAACACATTGGTTTCATGCTAGTTTGATTGAATATGGAAACATATGCCATATAAGATCATTACTAGTACTCTAAGTCTAATAGAGCTCAACTTTATTACATAATCAGTGGTACTTGGAATATGATGATTATCACATCTTGAACCACATGGTAAGGGTAATAAATCTTACTTACCTAATCTCTCCATAACTAGAGCTTATTGATTATGGCTATAACTAGAGATTATTGATTATGGCTATAACTAGAGCTTATTAATTATGTATTTACTTGCTGGTCACTAAGATTAAGTAAGCCACAAGTAAGATATTGTATATATGTAATTAATGATCACCTATCAAGGTTGTACTCATCTTCTACAATGGTAACGACTCATATCTAGTAAGGGTAATGGTTCGTATAAGCTTACTAGATAATGTAGAGTAACTGCTTAGTTAGAGTCATAGTGTTCATTGCTCACTACTTAGCTACAATCCAAGAAATACAACATGGAAGCTCTTCTTTATATAAACTTGAAACCTCTACTATTCTGTAAAGATAGTGATTTGATTAGGTAAAGTAAGTAACACTTGTTTCTCTATAACTACTTACTACTGGTTCCATTGATATGGCTTACATTAGACTCAATACTCTATCTCTATTATTCCCATGGTTAATAAGTACTAGCTATATTAGTGAACACTATTTAGAATAGATAAGCTTTTATTACGTGAATTAAACACATTGGATAGTACATGATATGTTTCGATAAAGCTTACAAGGAGTAAAAACTTTGAATAGATGGGATTAGTACTAAGCAACTTAGATATGATGATGCTGGTAATCAAGCTATCAGTATAATGATCTCGGTATAAGTCTATGTAGTACATACCTTACATAGGTAATCCTAGTCATATATGTTACAATGCTTAGACTAATTACTACTCTTCCATATAAGTAGACATAAGCTTTTATCCATAATAAAGTAGAATCAATCATAATAGAGTAGGATCCATAACAAGTTGTCATAGTGTTCATTACTGGCATACCATTAATGTGGTAATAGCTGTCAAAATGACAACTATACATTACATTAACTGGGCTTTTAGGAGAATGATTTATATATTCCCCAGGGTATCCTAGGTGGCCTCTCATGTTGGCAGGTTTTGTCCTGGGCAACTGCATGAAAAATGTTTGCAGGGATATTCAAAACTCCATTGTGATACTCCTGCATTGTACATCATTATGACTCCACCTTCACCTCAATAATTCATGTTATTTCTACAGAAAGGTCTTCATATACACCAAAATATATTTGATCTTAACTGTATTGAATGTTAGGATGGATGTGGCCTAAACTAGGCCTCAAGATAGAATTTTCCAAGTTGTTGTAGAAGTAAATACTTCTCTGTGGCTTAGAGCAGAAAGAGAATATCCTTCTAGGAAAAGTGACCACTCCGATTTCCTGCACTATCTTTTGAGATCACTGTGGCTAGGGAAGGAGGTCCCTTCTAGACCTCTCGGCCCTCTAAAATCCTCCTCCTCATACTGTTATAGCAACACCTTCCAACAGCCTTGTAAATACAAACCCTTCATAAGAACTCTTTAGAATCATTACACTGTTCCTATTACTTTGAACATGAGGGCAGTGAGGTGCCCTTCATGGAATTTTCCATGATTTGGTTAAGGAGGTGGAGAGCATCTTTTACCATTTTATATGTCACCTTGAATGGGGAAATAGATCTGTGGTTTTGAAATATTATGAGATCTGGTAACAACACATAAAATTAGAAGAATGTGCCTCTCTATTTTTTCCATGGAATGTGCCTCTCTGTTTTTGCCATTGAATGTGCCTCTTTGTTTCTACCATGGAATGTGCCTCTCTATTTTTGCCATGGAATGTGCCTCTCTGGTCACTAAGCTTAAGTAAGCCACAAGTAAGATACTGTATATATGTATTTAATGATCGTTTATCAAGGCTATACTCATTTTCTACAATGGTAACAACTCATATCCAGTAAAGGTAATGGTTCGTACAAGATTACCAGATCATTTAGAGTAACTTCTTAGTTAGAGTCATAGTGTTCATTGGTCACTACTTAGTTACAGTCCAAGAAATACAACATGGAAGCTCTTCTTTCTATAAACTTGAAACCTCTACTAGTCCGTAATGATAGTGATTTGATTAGGTAAAGTAAGTAACACTTGTTTCTTTATAAATACTTACTATTGGTTCAATTGATATGGCTTACATTAGACTCAATACTCTATCTCTATTATTCCCATGGTTAATAAGTACTAGCTATATTAGTGAACACTAGTTAGAATAGATAAGATTTTATTACGTGAATTAAACACATTGGATAGTACATGATATGTTTCAATAAAGCTTACAAGGAGTAACAACTTTGAATATATGAGATTAGTACTAAGAAACATAGATATGATGAAGCTGGTAATCAAGCTATCAGTATAATGATCTTGGTATAAGTATACATAATACATACCTTACATAGGTAATCCTAGTCATATATGTTACAATGCTTAGACTAATTACTACTCTTCCATATAAGTAGACATAAGCTTATATCCATAATAAAGTAGAATCAATCATAATAGAGTAGAATCCATAAAAAGTTGTCATAGTGTTCATTACTGGCATAGTTGGAGTCAATGAATCCCATTAATGTGGTAATAGCTATCAAAATGAACAACTATACATTACATTAATTGGGCTTTTAGGAGAATGATTTACATATTCCCCAGGGTATCCTGGGTGGCCTCTCATGTTGGCAGCTTTTGTCCTGGGCAACTGCATGCAAAATGTTTGCAGGGAGATTCAGAACTCCAGTGTGATACTCCTCCATTGTACATCAGTATGACTCAAAAAACCACATATAATTAAACATAAAACTTGAGTTGGTCTGTAGTGAGCTGACTATTTGTAGGCCTGTTTGGCCTATTAGGGAGGGCTCCTGTAACCTTTTCATTGATGCATTCTTCCTCCAATTACTGTTCATGGACTGAATTATCTTATTGACCCATGTGTGCTTATCTAATATTTCCCCCCTTTTGATAGCAATTTCAAGGTATATTCTGGATGGTTCACATTCATGATTAGCCTCCATAATTTGTATGATGAGCTTTCAGGCTGTGGAACTGGAGAGGATAGACTGCCCAGATTTGAAGTCATTTTGTTTAGGGTCATGAAGCCAAACTAAAAATCAGCTGCGTGGGCAAGGGATGGGGGTTATTCCCTTCAAGAAAATCAGCAGAATGAATTGTACAATTCTAGGCAACATAAACTGGCTTCCCACAATAATAACACACTCATTTATTGTTTGTGCTAGCCTTTCCTTCCTTGCTTTTTTGAAAGTGTAGTGAAGAAGGTCTTCTATGTGTGTGTGCCTTAGCCAGATAAAAACGACGAGTGACTTCATAATAAGCCATGATTTCTTAGAGCATCTGACTTCAGTCAATGATTCATCCATGGTGGATCTCAGAAGATGTGGCACCTAGGAGTTCTCTTACATACCGACAACCCTGCAACTTACTGTGATGAAGTATGGATCATTTTATTTTACTGGAATGTAAAAGACAACATCAATCGATGAATAATTATTTTGAGAATTTAACCATCTGATATCAATCCAGGGATTTCATAACTTTCTCTTAAGGTGATGATGTGATCATCTGAACTTCAAAATTCAACTCCCTCTTGTCATCAATCAGAAATAGGTCACTGGTTTTGTGTACGGTGAAGAACTAGAAAATCTCCACTACATGTTTGAAACTAGCTAAAAGGAATAAAAAATAAAGCTATTCTTGTGGCAATGAAAGAGATAAGCAGAAAATATGTTACAAGCAAGATCTTTACGGGAACAAGTGAAGCACACTACAGGATGTCCTGATCATATAATTATTGTACGGAATATGTGGTAAAAACACACACATGAATTGAAGAGGTATTATTGGGATTTTTATCAATAAGTTCACACATATAAATTGAAACAAACATAAACCATTTCCAGACAATAAATATACATCTTAAAGAAACTGTTACAAATAATTATCATATACATATAAAATAATGTTTTTTTTGCAACTAGGAAAGAAACAATTACCAGTCAGGTCTTCCATGTTGGCAGGTTTGACATCAACAATGTTGAAACTCTAATCACATATTTCCAGGTTCCATAAGTTTATTCTTAGGTCATCTAATGATATGAAATTTTCACCATCACTGGATAAAAAAAAAAAAACTATTAGAATGAAAGCTAAACATAAAAAACATTAACCCAAACAAACAATGCGCTTACACAAAAGAAATTCACGTCCCAGTAGGCACTAGTCACTATATTTCTGCCTACGTATTTTCTTGTGGGCAAGACCACCTAGGAGGACCACATGAGGTGCTAACGAAATCTTTAATACCAAGAACCTATACATAGAATTGGTTCATATACAGATTTCTTTTAAATTATATTAAAATGTTTTTAAACAAACATAAGATCATAAAAGATGACTGCAAGGAGATTTTTGTGAAAGGTGTTTCTTGTGACACCTTTGACACAGTTCAAAAGCTTGAAAGTTTGCTTGATGTTACTAATAATGTTGATGTGTCTCTTGCATGATATGGGACTTTTGAAAATGACGTACCAAACATTAAAGATGAATGAAAAGGGTGTTTTGAAAAAACTAACAAAGAAATTGGTGACAAGCTTAGATTAGATTTCATGGCAGCAAAGGTCTAGGAAAATATGGGCAAAGAATTAGAAAGCCCATGGAGCCAAGTACAAGGACAGGAAATGATGGACATGGTTTTGTGGTTAAACGAGCAATGGGAACAACTAGTTTGTAAGAGGGGAACCTCATATAGTGAGTGAATCATTTACCTCTAGAATAAGTACATATAAAGGGTAGAAAATTAACAATAGAAACCTTGTATAAGGAAACAAGTTCAACAACAAAATTTGTTGAACCACATGGATATGTTTATCTAAAAGGCCACCATAATGAAACTCCCATAATCATAACAATACATTAAGTTTAAAAAACCCAAATTAGATTTGGAAGCATAGATTCAATTAACATTTTATTTGGGTTTTAGAATTTTCATTAGAGTTGCAGTCCAGCCATGGAATGTGCCTCTCTGTTTTTGCCTCTCTATTTTTTGCAAACAAATGGGGTATGAAAGCACTCTGAAATCAACAATGCCTTATGGAGGGGGGGGGCTTTACTAGGACCAATATTTAAACAAAACAGAGCATACCATAATTCCATAACGATGATAAACAACACTGATAAACATATTATACCATGACGATGCAAAGAGGGCATTGCATGAAAAAAATATAGTCATACCCTATGGTATATTGTGCATGGAATTCATTCTTCCAGACTTGTTTCACCGAATGGATTACTCATCTTAAATGCCACTAAAAAATTTCCCACCAACAATGCAATAAGGAAAAAATTATTAACAATGTTTTATTTCTGTTGCGGAGTCAAGCTAAATGGGCACTAACTTTTAAGTTTACAAAGTACATACATATTAATTTTAGTTTTAGAAAACCATATGATTAGATCCACCTTTACTATTACCACCAATACCATTAGGATTAGGCTTGTGAATTTCCCCTTCACTTATGGAAGGAAGACGTTGTGGGAGAAATCAACAACCCTCTCTGCAGATATCTAGGCTCATATAGCAGAAACTGGGGAGGTTTATTCACGTGTGATAGATTGTGTTGGACCAAGCTCAAATAACAATTTTTTGGACATAATAATTTCTATCTCGAGGGCTTCCCATGGAATCAAAAGATGGACTATTAAAACATCCCTTTCAAGTGCAAGATCTGCAATGGCTTGGGCCATTTTATGGCAGCTTGCCCCAAAATAATCCCCAAACTTGAAGTACAAAATATGTTCCTCCAATTGTTGGATGCACTTCTATAAGGGGATTGACATAGATCTTTCTATAAGAAGATCTGATGATTAAAGTTCAGAAGTATAGGCCTTATCAAGCTTGGCAGATAATTTGTCTCTTTTCACTGTGTCTCAAATTCTAATGATAATTTCTGTTCCTTTTATAGATGTAGTTCCTCCAACTTCAGATAAACAATCTTGAATCTTCTCTCATCTTTGATGGCTGATTCCATTAGATGTTGAAGGAGGATTCTGCAATAATGGTTTGCAAATTTGATTTGAAGCCGCTATGAGTTATTGAGCCCAACTATGACATATTCCCAAACTGGAATTCTAACAGTCCCTTGCTTGATGGAAACTTGGATACATTCCTTGTGATTGCATTCCTTCTCTTGGAAATTCTACCTAGAAAACCCCAAAACTGGTCTTCTTGGCTATTTTAGCCAGCTCTATTCTTGTTTTTGGTAACCTTGCCACCATTAGAAACACAGATAAAATATTTGTAGGTAAAGATTTGTTATTAATGCAAGAACTTTTTTTATCTTTCAATTTCTTCATTTACTTGGGCAGTTTGCTATTTTATTGAGCAGAGTTTAGAGTCTAGACTGTCTCTAAAGTCATGTTTTTCTCATCAGCAAATATCTTACCCTTATCCTTGCAAAAATAAACCAGGTAATGGATTTCAACAATACAATATTGTGAATTATTTGTTCTTAAAATAGTAGCCCAGTTGTACTATAAAATTCTTGCTTCATTTCTCTGATGAGATGGTTGATGAATTTACTATGATAATGCAGATTTCACGGTTTTTTTTTAAGTGGTCTACCATTCTAACCATGTTTTCATTTTTGTTTGAATGGGTTGATGATTTCTCTATCATTTTTCTTCTTCTCTGTAAAAGAATGACCTTTATCCATAACAACTAATTACTTTGAGTTGAGCTATTTTACCATGCAATATTATTTGTTGTCTTTGCTAATTTTGTGGGACTTAATTAGTAAATGCCAAGATTCAGTATGTTTTGAACCAAGAATTGGAAGGTTGGATGGCTCATTAGACTGTAGCTTCATCACTCCAACTCAAAGTTTTTAATAACCATGTTTGCAATCTCAGGGTAGGTTCATTTCTGTTTGGGAAAGACACATGAGATGGATAAGATTGTATGCATGGGAACAACATAAATTTTTCTCATGGAAGGCTACAAAGCCAAAAAACTGCCACAGTGACTTGTCTTTTACCAAAAAAAAGATAAATGTAACGACATTGATACACAATGAAGTTGAAAATGTCCAATACACCAAGTTGGATATCATGGGCATTAAACCATTTCTTGTGTTCAACATCCCTTTTAAGTTTTTAGCCTATTGCTTTGAATACACTTTCAGAAAAATTGCAGATCTTACAAAGTGGAAGTTCAGAAGAGATATCCATAGGGGTATACTCTGTCTTTCGAATAGCTCAGGGAAGCCATAAGGACATACTGTTAAACCAATCCCTAAGAAAAACTCCAACATATGATTAAATTCACAATCCTCGAAGACAATTTCAGAGGTACTATCCTCAACCCTCATTATTTTTGGACAGAACAGTCCACAACTCTCAAAACATTTTTGGAAATTTAGAGTTTAACATTTTGGTATATTGGGCAATATATTATAAGATTTCATGGTTTCCCATCATAGGATAATTGAAAAAATGTTTGGAATCTCACCAAATGCACAATGTGCATGAGAGGAAACTCTGAATTTGTTGATATGATATTGAGTTGGTTTGACTCAAGAGTTCAATTGTGACAGACCAAGCACTCCACCTCTGGAACTGCTCTAGGAGAAGAAGAGGTCATGTTACAAGCGTTGTTCAAACTTCATGATAGAAATGCTTTACCTACCTACGCTAGTTCTGCTTTGACAGTTCCTCGGGGTACTAAACTCATTTTAGCTCCCCAAATTCAGCCAAATAGTCAGGGTTCTATCCATAATATCTACCCTTCAACCTTAGATGGTAAGAAAGTGGGGCAACCTTGGATGGAAAAAGTGTGGGGCTGCCTTGCTCCCACACTTCCCCAGTATCAACAGCTAGGCCCCCTCAGCCCTAGTTAGCCCCTAGATGACATCATCAGCCATTTTACAATGGTCAAAACCCCTGCCTCGGCCATCAAGACTAGCATCCAATGCATCCAACTTGAACTACCCCAAGTGGCATGTGATCAATTTTTCCATAATAGTAAACATGTACTGCAAGATAGTAGCAGCTATAGTGGGAGCTACAAGCTTCCATTGGGCCTTGCACTCAGACAAGGTTGTCCTGCTCAATTATTTGTGCCTGTGACTGCTATCCGAGGTGGGCGTTAAGTTTTCAAGCTGCACGTACTCATGAACTCCGAACTCATTTTTGCATTCATTGGAAGGATTCTGAACATTTCGGTACCTACTTAACATCATCATGATTTTATGTGCAAAACGTTAGTCACAACTGGTGCACTTTATTGGATGCTTTTGCAACTCTTTTCATGGGCTATTTCAGTGGTGTAGATGATGATCTAGGGTGCAAATTTGATTTTTGTTATAGATCAGATTTGGGCACTCTCTTTGAATGCTCTTATGACATTTATCTTATGTTCATCCTTGCTTGAAGAGGGCGCTACCATAGGTGGTATTTTAGCTTGTTTGTATACCAAAAAAACCACCATGATTTCATGAAATCATTAAGAGCAACTGAATTCTGTCAATGATTGGAATCTCACCAAATGCACAATGTGTGTGAGAGGAAACTACGAATTTGATGATTTTATATTGATTTGGTTTGACTCAAGAGTTCAATTGTGACAGACCAAGCACTCCACCTCTGTAACTGCTCTAGTAGAAGAAGAGGTCATGTTAATGTACAAAACGTTAGTCATAGCTGGTGCATTTTATTGGATGCCTTAGAAACTCTTTTCATGGGCTATTTCAGTGGTGTAGATGATGATATAGGGTGCAACTTTGATTGTTGTTTGTTAAGGCCTCAGAAATCTGTGGCAAAAACAAGGGGGATAACCACCTAGTCCAAACCTTAAGACAACTCCTTTTCCATTTGGGATGGTAGCTCCGACTGGATATAATGGGACCAGTTTCCCAGATTTGGGTTTTTTGTTTGATTGTTGGGTTTCTCTCAAAGGATTTGCATGAAGAATTACTAAAAACTAAAACAAATTTATTCTAAAATGCAAAACTTTGAATTTAAGCCTAATTTAATCTAACTAGGGATAATACTAGTTTGATGCGATCTAAAATGATATCTATTCAATCTGTGATGATGAAGATCATCACAAATTTAATAGAATTATTACTTTGTAAGATGATTCTCTTGAAAAAAATAGTTAATCAAAAGAAAATGAGAAATATATCGCAATATATCTGATGATCATATATAAAACAAAACAATTTCTATCTTTATATCATACAATAGTGAAACTGATATTTCAGATAAAAACAATCGATTTCATATATAATTCATGAAAGCTGGATTCATCACTAATATTAAAAAATAATAATTAGCATACATGATAATAGTACTAGATGTGTACTGCTTTGTTTGTCTGATCAGCGATAATAGGCCACATTCAACTCCTCTATCAATAAGTCTTTCAAAGAAAACAAAAATGCATCAACATTGATCAACAAAATGATATATATAACTGAAAAGGCCATGTTCCATTACTTTATCAAGGCATTCAAAAATTTACTTACAATTAAGCATTCTTTGCAAATGTTCTCAATAAAATTCTGGACCCTTATCTAAATGCATGGGAAGGGTTTAAATACTAAACTAGCTACAAACTAAAATTAAATTATTACAAAATTGTAGAGGAGGTTTCAAACATCCTTTCTCTAAAAACTTAACTTAAAAAATAATCTAGGAACTTTGAACTAACAATCCCGATTTTGTGAATCCTGCCTTTCTTTCTAAGTGTGATCACGAAGTTGATAAATATCTATCATTTCTTTAAGCTGAGCTAGCTGTGATATCCATGACCAAATCTGTCCCTTGAAAATAACATTTGAGATTACTGACTGAGATCTTTTTGCTGAATCTGTAAGAGACTGAAGAGTTTGATGTTGATGGTAAGGTTTGATCAGAAAATTCTAGTAATTTTCATGATCAAACTTATTAATTTTTTTGATCAATTCCTCTTGTGTATCTGCTCTCTGTCTCCACTTTAATTCTACTTCCCTTGTTCTTGAAAACACATAAGACATGTTTTCTTTAAGAATTTCTGTTTTAAACAATTGATCACATATAGACTAAATAATCTCATTTGATTTCTTGGACGTCTTGGTTGCTGCTTTCTTTGCTTGATTAATTTGTGCTCTCCATTTTGTGAATAACAATTCTTTGTGAAGCTTATCTATTTGTGGTAGATTAGCTTGTTTTCATGTGTCTGAAATTTTCTACTGAATGTGTTCTTCCATTTTCTTTTCAAGTCTTTCACATTCCAATTTCTGAATTTCTATTTGCTGAATCATTATCTTATTGGAATCACAATAAAAATCAATAATGGAAGCTTGGTGACAAAACATTTCTTGTTCTTTCTTTAACATAATACTTACATAAAGTGCTTCTTTGATGAATTGTTCTAACTGTGGTTGAGTCTGTAATTCAGCCATTGCTCTTTCCAGAAGTGCTTTCTTTTCATTAAGCTCTGTTTCAGACTTCAATTTGAGGTTTTCAATATCTTCATGAAATTGAGTTATGCTTATTTTGATCTGCTCAATGGACTTGGCTTTCTCTTCATTTAGCAACTGTTCTAATTCTTTTACATTGGCTTCCTTTTGTTTCAAAAATATTCTAATCTCAGTAGCTTTATCAACAGTAGCGGTGGCATATGCCCCTGCATATTGTGATAACTTGGTTAGATGTTTAGTGGGATCATCTGAGGAATCCTTCCAAAGTACATCAACTGATTCATCTGTTGGTTTTGGAGATGTTTAATCAATGCTTCTTCTTTTATTCCTTTTAACCACAACTTTGTAGCTAGGACTATAGAAAATGTCTAATGATGGAATATATTCAATCTGTAGAACTATCTGATCTGTAGGGTAGGCTGGTATGATTTCTTTGTCGTGTACTGTTGGAACTCTTTGTAGCAGATTGACAGTTTCAACTATTTTCTGTGAAGGTTCTGGTGTTCGAAAACTTGGTGTCTGATCAATATTGGGATTTTCTTTGAAGTCTTTAATTCTTGAGAAAATTGTTCCCATTCATTCATCAGATCTTTTACTTGAGAGGGCTTGTATTGATCTAACATGCTATGAGTATGTTGAACTATTTCCGAACTTGATTTTGTCCCATTTTTCTTTGTTTTCTCCAACACTTCTATCTCTTGAAGGATTTGGTCAATTTCTGAATTTGCTTTCTTAGATTCGGATTCCTCAGATTGATCCGAATTATCATACTGGTGTTGTGATTGACCTGATTCATTTTTAGATATATCTTTCATTTCATCATCTATACTAACACGTGGAGTGTGTTTTTCATCTTCAATAGTCAACAAATTCAAAGGAACCTTTTCTATTATGTTGTTTCTATATGCTTGAAAAGCTTCAAAATCTTCTTGACTTAATTGACTAGAAACGTATTTGGTAATATCAGAGAAATTTTCCATGCCTTGAAAGAAATCATCAAATTTATCTTCTTCCTTTACAAAAGGCTTCATTTTTAGCTCTGCAATGTAATTTTTAATGACATCATTGGGATCATATAAGCTTCCTGGCATAAATGCCAATTTCAACAACTGAATATTGGGAACTTCTTTGTATATATGGCCAATATTAGTTAGAGCAAAGGTGCCGCACTGTAGAGGGAGTGTAGGCCAAATAGCCTTTTTACCATCTTTTAACTGCTTTGTGACACCGTTGACAAGCTGATATACTATTTCTTTTGAAAGCAATTTATCTGAAACATAGTAAGGTAAAACATGGGGAGAAGCATAACTCCCAAACACTCTAATATATGTGAGATTTTATTCAGCAAATCATCTTGCTACAGGAAGAATATATACATTGGCTTCTTCAGAAACCCTTGGAGCCTTTTTGTTGAAAATCATTTGATGCATGGGCAATATGACTCCATAGCAGATTTTATAAAAGTGCAAGTGGAACTCGGAATCCCAGAGTTCTATATGGTAGATATGAATCAGGGTAGGGATTTTGGTGGTCCATTTCCAACCCATGGTAGGAAAATTAGAAGTAAAACAAATGGTGTCAATGACATAAGAAGACATATAAAATGGAGGTATTTATCTGAGTGAAATGCTTCTCTTATTCCTATATTCAGTGATATGCTTGGCTAGGTAATTGGATAGAATGTCTGCCCAATTTAGGATAGATGAATTGACGTTTGTGTCAATTAGGGGAACCTAATCTCTTGAAAATCTAGTACTATCAGGATTGGAAAATATTCTACACAACATACCAGCGGCATAACAATAAGGATTAGGAATTTGTGCAATTGGGTATGTACCAAACTTGTCTTGCTTCAATTTCTCTTCATTGTCCTTCCATTCATGGATGACTTTGATAATATCTGGATGTTTTGCTTTGAAAGTCTACACATACTTATTGTCGTATCTCTACTGTGGGGTTGGTAGATGATACATTACTGATAAATCCTCTTCTTTGAAAGAACCCATAATCTCTCCTCTCGAATTCTTGAAAATTCTATCTTCAATGTTTAAGTGGCCAATTGCTCACTTAACCATGTCTATATAAGGAAGAATCTTTGGTCTCGCTTCTATTTTATGAATGTGCAAGCATGCAACATCAAAATGGGTTGCATCAGAGGTAGAATCAGTGCCTATAGTAGAAACTTTGTCTATCACCCTTGGTCCTTCATCTTCAAAGAGTTTGTACATTGCCTCCCATGATGAACTGCCACAGTCTTTGTTGCAGATGGTGTCTGAAAATAATGAAGACATATCTGCGTCTTTTGTGGATGATGTTTGAGAGATTTCCTTGCCTCTTTTTCTCATTTTTAACTTCTTGAACCAAATAATTGATTTCCTGAGAGCAAAGCGAATTTAACATATAAGGAGTCTCATAAGAGTAAATCAATCATTTACTTTTAATGCACGCGAGAAGATGTCAATATTTCAATCATGTTTCATAATTCCTAATTTAATATATCACATGGCCTCGCATGTAAGATCTATCAATCGTTTTAAAGCCGTTAAGATCTTAAATTCCATTTGATATGACATAAGCTATTTTCACACACTGAATTCATTTAATACACAAATAGCAATCATTCCTTATAATATTTCGTGATGCTTAATCTTTAAAGGCTGCGAAATGCGATCTGTGCAAATCGTAGATTGCAACTTTTATAAGATAATGTTTGAATGTATATTATATGTTGCGCGCAATGCGAATTGTGAAAAATTAAAGTGGACGTGATCACAAAAGATATTTTATTTCCTAGTTTATTTGCTCGTCGGGTCCGCGGGTATCGCGACTTGTATCATTTGTTTCTTAAGGCTTTATTGATTAACGAATGTGCGATGAGATAAAAGGAAGAGTAAAACAATGATTTTGATGTTTTTACAAGGTTTTTAATTATTTTCTCGGAAAGTCTTCAAGCGCATTTCACAATTCGCATATCTTACGTTTTATAATTATTTTTTGAAATAAGATATGTAATATGCGATGCGCTTTTAAAGGAAAAACACAAATTTTATTTTCTAAGTTTTTTTGTTTTAGGAAATTATAAAAAGAATTTCCTATTTATTTTTAAAGGGTCCCTATTTATAAAAAATAAATGGGGGTTTGTTGTATAGCACAACAATTGGCGATTCACTTGGATAAACCAGATGTCTCTAATAATTTTTTTGAAAATTATGAACCTTTTTTTTGAAAATAAAATAGTTAAAGGAAGGAAATTTCAAATAAATAATATCTTTGCCAAACAATGAAATTTTCTTTTATTCACTATTCATGATAATTCCTCTATAAAGATTTAAGTATGAAAATCTATATGAGTCCTTAATTAGTTAAAAAGGATAAAGTAAATAACCTTTGCAGATCAAATTTATATAAATTTACTCTTTTTATCACAGATTGAGCCTCTATTCCAATAGGCAATTTTAAGCTTTTGGCAGGGTTACCTTTTACCCAACTATGATCCATATTTCCATCCAATATTTCTCATAATTTTCATAAGTAAATTCTAATTTAAGAAATCTTTCTCTTATATAATTTTATCTGCTTAAAAGCCATTATCTTGGCTTCATAACCGAATAATGACAATGCCATTCACAAATAGTAATTAAACTGATCAAGCCGACTCTTGATGAGACCCCTTGTCTTTATGATATAATCTCAATTCATTACACTGTTTTGGTAGACAGTATTAGTAATGTCAGTAAAACTATTTCTTTATGAACATGGTAAACAATCTCGTGATGAGAATTATTATCTTTTAAGCTTTTCTTCAAATCATCTCTTTTTATCTTCTTTTGAATTCATTTTGAAAATTTATAATATTTTATGGATGGGATGAATCATAGGTCCTTTTAAGATATTGGATGATAATGTCGAGTTTTAAATTGATTTTATTGCAAGAAGGTTTCTTACTATATTAACGTTTCTTTTTTGGACTGATAAAAGAATACTCATGCTATATAAAAATGAGATTTCATCAAAACAAATAACTGTTTTATTGAAATTCTATTTTTTAGAAAGATAGAATCGATCTGTCTCTCTAAATCTTTCAATTTTCCTTCTTTAACATTTTCATTTTTTTTTATAAGTGAAAATAAAGATTAAAAAAAAAGTTATTTGAGTTTTGTTTTGAAAGGCCAACTATCAGTACTAATCAATTTTTTAATTTTACAAGAAAAAAAAAAGATTTTAATATACAAGGATAGAAGGAATTACCTCCAATGAGATTTTATTTTTTATTTTTTTAAGTTTTCCCATTAACAGGCCTTTTTGCCTGATAAATCCTGTAACAGAAATGTTGATGGGCCTATTTCTTCAATTATTTGAAATGGACCTAACCAGAGTTTTTGAAATTTTGTATGTTTACCCTTTTCTTCATGCATTTTGTCCCACTTCAATACCAAATCACCAATTTGAAAATTCTTTGGACTGGCAAAAGTTGAATCAAAGGAAGTTTTTATTATTTGTTGATGATGGATATGAATTTTTTTGGCTTTTTCTCTTTCTTCTTCCAACTTAAGAATTTGATCTTGTCTAAGTTGAAGGGAAGAGGAAGGATTCTCATCAATAAACTGTACTTAAGAAAATGATGGTATTGTTATGTTTGTGGGTAAAATTGTTTCTTTCCCATAAACTAACACAAATGGAGAAGTAGCTATTGAAGCTTTGTGGGTGATTCTATCTGCCCAAAGAGAAAATAGCACTGCTTTATGCCAATTTTTATGATTTTGTTCTATAGTTCGTTTAATGATTCTGATAATATTTTTATTTGTAGATTCAGGTAATCCATTACCTTGCGGGTAATAGTTAGCTGAGTATTTTAATTTAAAACCTCTTTTCAAAGAAAATTCTATCATGGAATTTCTAGAAAAGTAAGATGCATTATCAAATATTAAAGCTGACAGGAGACCAAACCTAGTGATTATGAACTGATCAATAAAATATGTAACATTTTGCGTATTAACCACCTTTAATGGGATAGCTTCTACCCATTTTGTGAATTAATCAGTTATAGTTAGAATATACCTATGCTGTTTTGAAGAGTTAGGAGTTATTTCACCTATAATATCTAACCCCCATTGCTCAAATGGTTGTTGGATATTTACTGGCTGTAACGAAATTGCTGCTTTCCTTTCTCTTCCTGCTACAGTTTGACATACTTTACATTTTCTCGCATATTCATGTGCATATTTAAACAGAGTTGGCCAATAATAACCAACATGCAATATTTTATGAGCTGTGGTGTTTCCTCCAAAATGACATCTAGATGGTCCATCATGTAATTCCTACATTACTTTTTCAGCTTCAATTTTTTCTAAACATCTTAATAATACAGAATCATAATTTCTCCTAAATAACACATCATCTATGAGTTGATATTGATTTTCTTTAAGTCTTAGAGCACGCTTTCCTGTATAATTGAGATATAATGGAGCATATCCATTTTTCAAGAAAAATTTTAGATCAACATATTGTGATTGAGAATCGTTTAGGCTAACCTGAGACAATTATATTTCATTTGATTGATCTTCTTCTGTTGGTAAATGAGAGGCTCTAGTTAACATCCTGCAAAGACCTTTTCCTTTAACAATTTTAGCTGGATGTATCTCTACATCATATTCTTGAAGTGCAGTAACCAAATTTGCTCTCTTTTCTCCTACTTCCTGTTGAACTAATAATTGCCTTACTGCTGAATAAGGTACTATTATTTTAGTATGTGTTTTTAGGAGAAAAGGTCTAAAATGTTTCAAAGCCTTAAACACATCATAAGCTTGTTTTTCCATAGCTGAATAATTTAACTCAGCACCTTGAAGGTTAGAACTAAAAACCGCAATCTGTGCTTCAATGTTTTGATCATTTAACTGTGTCAAAACTACTGCGTATGATGTATCAGAAGAAAATGTATATAATACAAATGTTTTAAGAAAATCAGGAGTTGTTAAGGAGGGAGCTTCAATGATGTTTTTTTTTATCAACTCAAAATAATTTGTATCTTCTTTTCCCCATTTAAAAATTGATTTTTTCTTGATAAGATTGTAGGGGTAAGATGATTTGGGAAAAATCTGGAACAAACCCCTTTACAAAATCAATTTGTCCTAAAAATGATTGCATCGTTTTTTTATTGTGTGGTAGAGGAATATTTTCAATTTCTTGAATCCTATTAGGATAAATATGGGTTCCTTGTTTAGAAACAATGAATCCCAATAACTTACCTTCTGATAAGGCGAAATACAATTTTTTTGGATTCAAGGAAATACCGTATTTTGTACATCTTTCAAAAATGTTTTTTAGGTGATTAATGTGATTATTTATATGCTTAGAGTTAAGAATAATTTCATCTAAGTATATAACAACTGAGCTATTGATTATTCCTTTGAAAGCTATATCCATAGGACGTTGAAATGTAGCACCAGCATTAATCAGTCCAAAATGCATATTTTGATGTGCTTATGTTCCCCACTTTGTTCTGAATGTTGTCTTTAATCTATCATCTGGGTGTACCATGATCTGATTGTATCCTGAAAATCCGTCGAGAAAAGACATCAATTCAGATCTTGCAACTGATTGTAATATCTGTTCCATGGTAGGTAAGGGAAAATTATCTTTCTAATAGGCTTTATTTAAATTTCTAAAGCCTATGCAAATCCTAATGTCTCCATTATTTTTCTTAACTGGAACCATGTTTGACACCCATTTTGAATGTCTAACATGAAAAATGACTTTGGCTTTGAGCATTTTGTTTAATTCAGATTTAATTTCACTTTCTATATTTGGATGAATTTTCCTAATTTTTTGTTGAACAGGCTTATCATTTGAAACCATGGGTATGGTATATTGAATTATGGAAGTATCATATGTCTTAAGATCTGAATAATCCCATGCAAAGATATATTTATATGTTTTTAGAAATTTAATGAATTACATCCTTTCTTCAGGTTTTAAACCAAGACCTAAGTTGATGTTTTGAGGCTTTTCTGGTGTACCAAGATTATTCAATTCAAACTTTAAAGTAGAATTTTGAGTTTTTGAATTGGTTACCTTCTTAAACCTATCTTTCAGATCATAGAGATCTTCCATTTTAACTAGATATTTGGGAATTGAATTAGTATTTGGTTTATCTTCAATCTGTAAACTATGTTCATGTTCATCTATGATCTGACCTTCATAAGCTTCGTCTGATGTAAGAAAGTCTACTATATCTGCATCATTATTAAATACTCTCCAATTTGTTACATTTTCAGGAATGGAAGGCCTAAAAATTAACTCAATTGAAAATATATCTGGGCTAAATTCTTCAGATGGTATGAGTCTAGATGCTACATTAGCAAGTAAATCAGCACTTGCATTTTGTAATCTAGGAACTGTGGAGATATTGAATGCAATAAAATGGGAAGTAAGATTTAGATTTAAGGTTTGATAATTCTTTAAATGTCCCCAAATACAATGGATCATATTTTTGACTTGCCTAACAATTATTTCAGAATCTCCATATACTTGCAAATATTTAACATTCAATTCTAGCTTTATATAGACCTTGTATCAATGCTTCGTATTCGGCAGTATTATTTGTACACTGGAACTCAAGTCTACAAGCTAGCATTGTTTTCTCTCCTTGTGGATCGATTAAAATGCAACCTGCTCCTGCACCATCTTCTTATTTTGAACCATCAAAGTATAGAGTCCAAAATAAAGATTGTTTTGGAATTTGATTACTAAGATTAAAACATCTAGAAGCATCTGTTTGAGAAAAGTTTTCAATTTGAGAAATAACAGTGTTTATTGAAAAAGGTTAAACCTGAGCATTGAATGATCAAAGAAATGATTCAGCTAAATAATTTCCTATAATATTATTGGTGAAGGCTACAGGTTCATTTGCTTCTTCTAGTTCAGTGACTGTATGTTTCATGAAATTTTCACGTTCAATTCTGATTTGATTTGGTTTTCCATTGTATGGTAACCACATGTGTGACCAATCGATAGAAAAATATCCATGTAACTTTTCATATCAATCCCTACTTAAAATAAGACCATAAAATTCAAGGATGTCTATAACCAAAATATCAATTACTTGCAGTACCTTTGGATTAGATGATAACCTAATAGATACTGAAAACATTTCTCCAATAACTTTAACTCTTGTTCTATTCAATTGAACTATATGTACATCTGAATTTTGAGGAGTAATATTCAATTTTGTACATATCGTTCTTGGCGTAATCTTTAAATAAGCTCATGAATCAATAAGGTAGTTATGAACAATTTTGTTGAAAATATCATAAGTCAAAAGTAAAGGAGTGTGTGAAATAGATCTATCACCAATTAAAACTAGATCATTGGGATTTACTTTGTTTGGAGATGATGGAGGTTTTCCCATATCTTTACAAGCTTTTTCTATAACCGGTGGTTGTATAGGTTCTATGGGGATTGCCTTGAGTTCTCTAAGAAAAATTTTCTGTTGTTTCTTGAGTTTGGTCATTTCGTGTAATGAAATATTTGCTTTAGTCCTTTTCATATCTTCAACTATATTATATTCCACTTTATATGAAACTATCAAAGTTTTAGAAGTTGTATTGGGATCTGGTGGAATAGAATCTGTCTGAACAATTTTAGATTTTCTAACTACTGTTTTCTCCTTGATGGGGAGAGATTTTTGTTTCTAATTTGATACAGTTGAATCAGAAGAAGATTTACTTCTTGTAGACATAGGCATAACTTCATTTTCTTCCTTTGTGGGAAGAATGAAATCCCATAAACGATTTAATTCAACTTCTTTCTCAGATTCTAGCTCTTGTTCAGATGGTGAGGGATCTTCAGTATCTTGATCGGATTCAGCATTCGAAATTATGTTTGGAGGTTGAGATGTTGAAGAAGGGTTTTTCTTAAATGGGAGAAATGAATTTTTAGGGGTTGAGGTTTCAACAACTTGTTTCTTTATTTCAATCATATCATTTGACATAGTCTTTAATAATTTTTTAAGACCTTCAAGATCAAATGGATCTTTCGAGACTTTCTTTTTTGAATCTTGACTAAATGTCACTTTCTTGGATTTCCTGTCTTCTATCTTTGAATGTTTTTCTAATGCTAAGATTCTTTTCTCTACAGCAAGAGCTTCTTTCATGTTCTCTAAAAGGGTAGCTTTACCAACTCTATCTACAAGAAGAACTATATTAGAAGGAAAAGAAGAAATATACCATTCTATTTGTACATCAACAACATGTTTGGAAGCAGTTGGAATTTTGTTTAATAACTTGTTAAATCTGTAGTTGAAATCTTTGATCCTTTCCCCTGAATTTGTTTTAAGATTGGAAAGAGCATTGATTAGGGATGCAACAGTTCTATCATCTCCAAATTTTTCAAGGAAAACTTGTTCACAAGTTCTCCAATCGGCAATAGATCTTGCTGGAAGTGAAAAATACCAGGATCCTCCAGATCCTTGTAAAGTATAAGGAAACAATCTAACTACAATATCTTCATGATGAACTCCATTTAGATTCATGGCTAACATAAAATTATTGATATGTTCTTTGGCATGAATACCATCATCTAGATTATATTTCGGTAACCATTTTTCTGGATGATTCGGAAGAGGATTTGGATTGGCTATTAATACAACACTAGTATTCGCCCAAGGTCTATTATTCATAATTGGATTTGAACTTTGTGAATATATAGAAGTAGATCCAGAAGTAGGGGGAATGAATGAAGAAATTACAACTGGAACAACACTACTTGTAACAACACTGATTGTTTGAGTAGAGGCAATGGAAGACTGAGAAGATGGAGATTGAATAAGAGGATGTGAAGAAGTAATTGAAGGGAAATTTGATGTGACTTCTCTTGTATCTGACTTAGATCTAGATATAGGAAATTTTTTACGAAATGATTCAATTAGAAATCAAAACGTGGAATTCCAAGTTTCTCACTTTTAGATCTAGTTAATATACCAGTTTCTCTAAATAGAGAAGTAACACTTAGAAGCTTCTGGGTTAACAGGATTTTCAGTAGAAATAGATATTCCTTCTAATTTCTGAATTAAAGACTGAACTTCGGGAGACTCGGGAGTGAATTATGAAGCAGATGACTGTCGAGATACTTCAGGAGATGATGGAAAGGTTTCTACTATTTCTGATTTCTGAGTTGGTTATCTAGAGTGTGATCGGGAAGTTGTAGAATTCTTTTGGGGAGATCGAATCTTATGAGGGCTTCTAGTTTGAGGTTTATACTTATACACCATTCACATTCCCCCTCCCTCTAGTGCCAAAAATGTTGAGGCCTCAAAATCTGTGGCAACAACAAGGAGGATAACTATCTGGTCTGGACCTTAAGACAAATCCTTTTCTGTTTGGGAGGGTGGCTCCGACTAGATACAATGGGACCAATTTCCGAGATTTGGGTTTTTTTTCTTATTGTTGGGTTTCTCTCAAAGGATTTGCATGAAGAATTACTAAAACTAAAACAATTTTATTCTAAAATGCAAAACTTTGAATATAACCTAATTTAATCTAACCCAAGATAATACTAGTTTGATGCAATCTAAAATGATATCTATTCAGTATGTGATGATGAAGATCATCAAAGATTTAGTAGAATTATTACTTTGTAAGATGATTCTCTTGAAAAAATAGTTAATCAAAAGAAAATGAGAAATATATCACATATATCTGATGATCATATATAAAATAAACCAATTTCTATCTTTATATCGTACAATAGTGCAATTGATATTTCAGATAAAAACAATCGATTTCATATATAATTCATGAAAGCTAGATTCATCACTAATATTCAAAAAACAGAATTAGCATACATGATAATAGTACTAGATGTGTACTGCTATGTTTGTCTGATCAGCGATAATAGGCCACATTCAACTCCTCTATCAATAAGTCTTTCAAAGAATACAAAAGTGCATCAACATTGATCAAAAAAATGATATATATAACTAAAAAAGCCGTGTTCCATTACTTTATCAAGGCATTCACAAACTTACTTACAATTAAGCATTATTTGCAAATGTTCTTAATAAAATTCTGGACCCTTCTTTAAATGCATGAGAAGGGTTTAAATACCAAACTAGCTACAAACTAAAATTAAATTATTACAAAAATGTAGAGGAGGTTTCAAACAACCTTTCTCTAAAAACTTAACTTAAACAATAATCTAGGAACTTTGAACTAACAATTCCGATTTTGCAAATCTTGCCTTTCTTTCTGAGTGTGATCACGAAGTTGAAAAATATCTAGCATTGCTTTAAGTTGAGCTAGTTGTGATATTCGTGACTGAATCTGTCCCTTGAAAATAACATTTGAGATTACTGACTGGGAACTTTTTGCTGAATCTGTAAGAGACTGAAGAGTTTGATGTTGATGGTAAGGTTTGATCAGAAAATTCCAGTAATTTTCTTGATCAAACTTATTAACTTTTTTGATCATTTCCTCTTGTGTATTTGCTCTCTGTCTCCATTTTAGTTCTACTTCCCTTGTTCCTGAAAACAAATAAGACGTGTTTTATTTAAGAAGTTCCGTTTTAAACAATTGATCACATATAGACTGAATAATCTCATTTGATTTCTTGGACGTCTCGGTTGCTGCTTTCTTTGCTTGATTAATTTGTGCTCTCCATTCTGTGAATAACAATTCTTTGTGAATCTTATCTAGTTGTGGTAGATTAGCTTGTTTTCATATGTTTGAAATTTTCCACTGAATGTGTTCTTTGATTTTCTTTTCAAGTCTTTCACATTCCAATTTTCTGAATTTCTATTTGCCGAATCAATGTCTTATTGGAATCACAATAAGAATCAATCATGGAAGCTTGGTGACAAAAAATTTGTTGTTCTTTCTTTAACATAGTATTTACATCAAGTGCTTCTTTGATGAATTGTTATAACTGTGGTTGACTTTGTAATTCAGCCATTGCTCTTTCCATATGTGCTTTCTTTTCATTAAGCTCTGTCTGAGACTTCAATTTGAGGTTTTCAATATCTTCATGAAATTGAGTTGTGCTTATTTTGATCTGCTCAATGGACTTGGCTTTTTCTTCATTTGGAAACTGTTCTAATTCTTGTACTTTGGCTTCCTTTTGTTTCAAAAATATTCTAACCTCAGTAGCTTTATAACTACTAGCGGTAGCATATGCCCCTGCATATTGTGATAACTTGGTTAGATGTTTAGTGGGATCATCTGATGAATCCTTCCAAAGTACATCAGCTGATTCATCTGTTGGTTTTTGAGATGTTTCGTCAATCCTTCTTCTTTTATTCCTTTTAACCAAAACTTTGTAGCTAGGACTGTAGAAAATGTCTATTGACAAAATATCTTCAATCTGCAGAACTATATGATATGTAGGGTAGGCTGGTATGATTTCTTTTTCATGTACTGCTAGAACTCTTTGTAGTGGATTGACAGTTTCAACTATTTTCTGTGAAGGTTCTGGTGTTCGAAAACTTGGTGTCTGATTAATATTGGGATTTTATTTTGAAGTCTTTATTGCTTGAGAA
This sequence comes from Pinus albicaulis, assembly GCA_034641835.2. Taxonomy (NCBI): domain Eukaryota; kingdom Viridiplantae; phylum Streptophyta; class Pinopsida; order Pinales; family Pinaceae; genus Pinus; species Pinus albicaulis. Next base: position 998,999,215 of record CM076580.1, on the reverse strand, counting down.
AATTGTTCCCATTCATTCATCATATATTTTACTTGAGAGGGCTTGGATTGATCTAACATGCTATGATTATGTTGAATTGTTTTTGAATTTGATTTTGTCCCATTATTTTTTTTTTTCTCCAGCACTTCTATCTCTTGAAGAATTTGGTCAATTTATGAATTTTCTTTCTTAGATTCAGATTCCTCAGATTGATTCGAATTATCATACTGCTGCTGTGATTGACCTGATTCATTTTCAGATATATCTTTCATTTCATCATCTATACTAACAATTGGAGTGTGTTTTTCATCTTCAATAGTCAACAAATTCAATGGAACCTTTTCTAGTCTGTTGTTTCTATATGCTTGAAAAGCTTCAACATCTTCTTGACTTAATTGACTAGAAACATATTTGGTAATATCAGAGAAATTTTCCATTCCTTGAAATAAATCATCAAATTTATCTTCTTCCTTTACAAAAGGCTTCATTTTTAGCTCTGTGATGTAATTTTTAATCAAATCATTGGGATCATATAATATTCCTGGCATAAATGCCAATTTCAACAACCGAATCTTGGGAACTTCTTTGTATGTATGGCCAATATTAGCCAGAGCAAAGGTGCCGCACTTTAGAGGGAAAGTAGGCCAAATAGCCTTTTTACCATCTTTTAACTGCTTTGTGACACCATTGACAAGTTGATATGCTATTTATTTTGCAAGTAATTTTTCTAGAACATAGTAAGGTAAGACATGGGGAGAAGCATAACTCCCAAATAGTCTAATATATGTGAAATTTTCTTCAACAAACCATCTTGCTACGGGAAGAATATCTTCATTGGCTTCTTCGAAAACCCTTGGAGCATTTTTGTTGAAAATCATTTGATGCATGGGCAAAATGACTCCGTAGAAGATTTTATAAAAGTGCAAGTGGAACTCGGAATCCCAAAGTTCTCTATGGTAGACATGAATCAGGGTAGGGTTTTTGGTGGTCCATTTCCAACCCATGGTAGGAAAATTAGAAGTAAAACAAATGGCGTCCATGACATAAGTAGACATATAAAATGGAGGTATTTCTCTGAGAAAAACACTTCTTTTATTCCTATATTCAGTGATATGCTTGGCTAGGTAATTGGATAGAATGTCTGCACAATTTAGGATAGATGAATTGACGATTGCGTCAATTAGGGGAACCCAATCTCTTGAAAATATAATACTATCAGGCTTGGAAAATATTCTACACAACATACCAGTGGAATAACAATAAGGATTAGGAATTTGTGCAATTGGGTATGTACCAGACTTGTCTTACTTCAATTTCCCTTCATTGTCCTTCCATTCATGGATGAATTTTTATAATATCTGGATGTTTTGCTTTGAAATTCTACACATACTTAATGTCATATCTCTGCTGCGGGGTTGGTAGATGATACATTGCTGCTAAATCCTCTACTTTGAAAGAACCCATAATCTCTCCTCTCGAATTCTTGAAAATTCTATCTTTAATGTTTAAGTGGTCAATTGTCCACTTAACCATCTCTGTATAAGGAAGAATCTTTGGTCTCGCTGCTATTATATGAATGTGCGAGCATGCAACATCAAAAAGGGTTGCATTAGACGAGAATTAGTTCCTGTAGTAGAAACTTTGTCTATCACCCTTGGTCCTTCATCTTCAAAGACTTTGTACATTGCCTCCCATGATGAACTGCCACAGTCTTTGTTGGAGATGGTGTCTGAAAATAATGAAGACATATCTGCGTCTTCTGTGGATGATGTTTGAGATATTTCCTTACCTCTTTTTCTCATTTTGAACTTCTTCAACCAAATAATTGATTTCCTGAGAGAAAAGAGAATTTCACATATAAGAAGTCTCATAAGAGTAAATCAATCATTTACTTCTAATGCTTGGGAGAAGATGTCAATCTATCAATCATATTTCATAATTCCTAATTTAATATATCCCATGGCCTCACACGTAAGATCTATCAATCGTTTTAAAGCCGTTAAGATCCTAAACTCCATTTGATATGACATAAGCTATTTTCACACGCTGAATTCACTTAATACGCAAATCGCAATCATTCCTTATAATATTTCGCAATGCTTAATCTTTAAAGGTTGTGAAATGCGATCTGCGCAAATCGTAGATAAATTTTTTTATAATATAACGTTTGAATGTATATTATAAGTTGCGCGCAATGCGAATTGCGAAAAAATTAAAGTGGACACGATCGCGAAATATTTTATATAACCTAGTTTATTTGCTTGTCAGGTCCGCGGGTACCGCGACTTATATCATTTGTTTCTTAAGGCTTATTGATTAACTAAAGTGCGATGCGAAATAGGAAGAATAAAACGATGACTATGATGTTTTACAAGGTTTTTAATTATTTTCTCGAAAAGGCTTCAAGTGCAATTCGCAATTCGCATATCTTACGTTTTATAATTCTTTTTTGAAATAAGATATGTAATATGGGATGCGCTTTTAAAGGAAAAACATAAATTTTATTTTCTAAGTTTTTTTTATTTTAGGAAATTATAAAAAGAATTTCCTAGTTATTTTTAAAGGGTCCCTATTTATAAAAAATAAATGGGGGGTTGTTGTATAGCACAAAAATTGGCGATTCTCTTGGATGAAATAGATGTCTCTGATAAATTTTTTGAAAATTCTGAACCTTTTTTTGAAAACAAAATAGTTAAAGGAAGGAAATTTCAAATAAATAATATCTTTGCCAAACAATGAAAATTTCTATTATTCACTATTCATGAGAATTCCTCTATAAAGATACAAGTATGAAAATCTATATCAGTCCTTACTTAGTTAAAAAGGATAAAGTAAATAACCTTTACAGATCAGCTTTATATAAATTTACTCTTTTTATCACAGATAGAGCCTCTGTTCCAATAGGAAATTTTAAGCTTTTGCAAGGGTTACCTTTTAGCCTTCTATGAACCATATTTCCATCTAATATTTCTCATAATTTTCATAAGTAAATTCTAATTTATGAAAACTTTCTCTTATATATTTTTATCTACTTAAAAGCAATTGTCTTGGCTTGGTAACCAAATAATGACAATGCCATTCACAAATAGTAATTAAACTGATCAAGCTAGTTCTTGATGAGACCCCTTGTCTTTATGATATAATCTCAAGTCATTACACAATTTTGGTAGACAGTATTAGTAATGTCAGTTTAACTATTTCTTTATGAACATGGTAAACAACCTCGTAATGAGAATTATTATCTTTTAAGATTTTCTTCAAATCATCTCTTTTTATCTTCTTTTGAATTCCTTTTGAAAATTTATAAGATTTTCCATATGGGATGAATCATAGGTCCTTTTAAGATACTGGATGATAATGTCGAGTTTTAAATTGATTTTCTGAAAGAAGGTTTCTTACTATATTAAAGTTTCTTTTCTGGACTAATAAAAGAATATTCATGCTATATAAAAATGAGAGTTCATCAAAAGAAATAACTGTTTTATTGAAATTCCATTTTTTAGAAAGATAGAATCGATCCGTCTCTCTAAATCTTTCGATTTTCCTTCTTTGACATTTTCATTTTTTTTTATAAGTGAAAAGAAAAATCAAAAGAAAGTTATCTGAGGTTTGTTTTGAAAGGCCAAATATCAATACTAATCAAGTTTTATGTTTACAAGAAAAAACAAAAGATTTTAATATACAAGGATAGAAGGAATTACCTCCTATGAGATTTTTTTTTTTTAAAATTTGCCCATTAACAGGCAAAGAAACATTTTTGCCTGATAAATCCTGTAACAGAAATGTTGATGGGCCTATTTCTTCAATTATTTGAAATGGACCTAACCAAAGTTTTTGAAATTTTGTATTTTACCCTTTTCTTCATGCATTTTGTCCCACTTTAATACCAAATCAGCAATTTGAAAATTCTTTGGACTGGTAGAAGTTGAATCAAAGGAAGCTTTTATTATTTGTTGATAATGGATATGAGTTTATTTGGATTTTTCTCTTTCTTCTTCCAACTTAAGAATTTGGTCTTGTCCAAGTTGAAGGGAAGAGGAAGGATTCTCATCAATAAACTATACTAAAGCAAATGATGGTATTGTTACATTTGTGGGTAAAATTATTTCTTCCCATAAACTAACACAAATGGAGAAGTAGCTATTGAAGCTTTGTGGGTGGTTCTATCTGCCCAAAGAGCAAATAGCAGTGCTTTATGCCAATTTTTATGATTTTGTTCTATAGTTCGTTTAATGATTCTGATAAAGTTTTTGTTTGTAGATTCAACTAATCCATTACCTTGCGGGTAATATTTAGCTGAATATTTTAATTTAAAACCTCTTTTCAAAGAAAATTCTATCATGGAATTTCCAAAAAAGTAAGATGCATTATCAAATATTAAAGCTTACGGGAGACCAAACCTAGTGATTATGAACTGATCAATAAAATTTGCAACATTTTGTGTATTAAACACTTTTAATGTGATATATTCTACCCATTTTGTGAAGTAATCAGTTGCAATAAGAATATACCTGTGATGTTTTGAAGAGTTAGGAGTTATTTCACCTATAATATCTAACCCCCATTGTTCAAATGGTTGTTGGATATTTACTGGCTGTAATGGAAATGTTGCTTTCCTTTCTCTTCCTATTGCAGTTTGACATACTTTAAATTTTCTCGCATATTCATGTGAATCATTAAACAGAGTTGGCCAATAATAACCAACATGTAGTATTTTATGAGCTGTGGTGTTTCCTCCGAAATGACCTCCAACTGGTCCATCATGTAATTCCTGCATTACTTTTTCAGATTCAGTTTTTTCTAAACATCTCAATAATACAGAATCATAATTTCTCCTAAATAACACGTCATCTATGAGTTGATATTGTTTTGATTTAAGTCTCAAAGCACACTTTGCTCTATAATTGAGATATAATGGAGCATATCCATTTTTCAAGAAAAATTTTGGATCAACATATTGTGATTGAGAATCGTTTAGGCTTACCTCAGACAGTTGTATTTCATTTGATTGATCTTCTTCTGTTGGTAAATGAGAGGCTCCAGTTAACATCCTGCAAATACCTTGTCCTTTAGCAATTTTAGCTATATGTATCTCTACATCATATTCTTGAAGTGCGGTAACCCAATTTTCTCTCTTCTCTCCTACTTCCCGTTGATCTAATAATTGCCTTACTGCTGAGTAAGGTTCTATTATTTTAGTATGTGTTTTTAGGAGAAAAGGTCTGAAATGTTTCAAAGCTTTAAACACAGCATAAGCTTGTTTTTCCATAGCTGAATAATTTCACTCAGCACCTTGAAGGTTAGAACTAAAAAATGCAATCCGTGCTTCAATGCTTGGATCATTTAACTGTGTCAAAACTGCTACGTATGATGTATCAAAAGAAAATGTATATAATAAAAATGTTTTAAGAAAATCAAGAGTTGTTAAGGAGGGAGCTTCAATGATGGCTTTTTTTATCAACTCAAAAGAATTTCTCTCTTCTTTTCCCCATTAAAAAATTGAATTTTTCTTGATCATTGATTGTAGGGGTAAGATGATTTGGGAAAAATCTGGAACAAACCTCTTTACAAAATTAATTTGTCCAAAAAATGATTGCATAGTTTTTTTATTGTATGGTAGAGGAATATTTTCAATTTCTTGGATCCTATCAGGATCGATATGGATTCCTTGTTTAGAAACAATGAATCACAATAATTTACCTTTTGATAAGGCGAAATAATATTTTTTCTGGATTCAAGGAAATACCGTGTTTTATACATCTTTTAAATTTTTTTTTAGGTGATTAATGTGATTATTTCTATGCTTAGAGTAAACAGTAATGTCATCTAAGTATATAACAACTGAGCTATTGATTAGTCCTCTGAAAGCTATATCCATGGCACGTTGAAATGTAGCACTAGCATTAATCAGTCCAAAAGGCATTTTTTGATATGCGTATGTTCCCCACTTTGTTCTGAATGTTATTTTTAATCTATCTTCTAGGTGTACCATTATCTAATTGTATCCTGAAAATCCGTCAAGAAAAGACATCAATTCAGATCCTATAACTGATTGTAATATATGTTCCATGGTGGGTAAGGGAAAATTATCTTTCTGACAGGCTTTATTTAAATTTCTAAAGTCTATGCAAATCCTAATGTCTCCATTCTTTTTCCTAATTGGAACCATGTTGGACACCCATTTTGAAAGGCCAATAGGAAAAATGACATTGGCTTTGAGCATTTTGTTTAATTCGGATTTAATTTGAATTTCTAAATTTGGATGAATTTTCCTAAGTTTTTGTTGAACAGGCTTATTATCTGAAGCCATGGGTATGGTATGTTGAATTATGGAAGTATCATATGTCTTAAGATCTGAATAATCCCATGCAAAGATATCTTTATATGTTTTCATCAATTCAGTGAATTACATTCTTTCTTCAGGTTTTAAACCAAGACCTAAGTTGATGTTTTGAGGTTTTTATGGTGTACCAAGATTAATCAATTCAAACTTTAAAATATAACTTTGAGTTTTTTAATTGGTTACCTTCTTAAACGTATTTTCAGATCATAGAGATCTTCCATTTTAACTAGAGATTTTGGAATTGAATTAGTATTTGGTTTATCTTCAATATGTAAATTATGTTCATGTTCATCTATGATATGACCTTCATAAGCTCTGTCTAATGTAAAAAAGTCTACTATATATGAATCATTATTAAATACTCTCCAATTTGTTACATTTTCAGGAATGGAAGGCCTAAAAATTAACTCAATTGAAAATATATCTGGGCTAAATTCTTCAGATGGTATGAGTCTAGATGCTACATTAGAAAGTAAATCAACACTTGCATTTTGTAATCTAGGAACTGTGGAGATATTGAATGCAGTAAAATGGGAAGTAAGATTCAGAACTGAGGTTTGATAATGCTTTAAATTTCCAGAAATATAATGGATCATATTTTTGACTTGTCTAACAATTATTTCAGAATCTCCATATACTTCCAAACATTTGACATTCAATTCTAGCTTTATACAGACCTTGTATCAATGCTTCATATTCAGCAATATTATTTGTACACTAGAACTCGAATCTACAAGCTAGCATTGTTTTCTCTCCTTGTGGATCAATTAAAATGCAACCTGCTCCTACACCATCTTCTGATTTTGAACCATCAAAGTATAGAGTCCAAAATAAATATTGTTTTGGACTTTGATTAATAAGATTAACACATCTAGAAGCCTCTGTTTGAGAAAAGTTTTCAATTTGAGAAATAGCAGTGTTTATTGAAAAAGGTGAAAACTGAGCATTGAATGATCCAAGAAATGATTCAGTTGAATAATTTCCTATGATATTATTGGTGAAGGCTACAAGTTCATTTGCTTCTTCTAGTTTAGTGACTGTATGTTTCATGATTTTTTCACGTTTAATTCTGAATTGATTTGGTTTTCCATTGTATGGTAAGCACATGTGTGACCATCGGTAGCAAAATATCCATGTAAATTTTCGAACCATTCCCTACTTAAAATAAGACCATAAAATTCAGGGATGTCTATGACCAAAATATCAATTACTTGCAGTACCTTTGGATTGGATGATAACCTAATAGATACTGACAACATTTCCCCAATAACTTGAAATCTTGTTATTTCCACTTGAACTATATGTACAACTGAATTTTGAGGAGTAATATTCAATTTTGTACATATTGTTCTTGGCATAATGTTTGAAGAAGCTCCTGAATCAATAAGACAGTTATGAACAATTTTGTTGAAAATCTCATAAGCCAAAAGTAAAGGAGGAGTGTGTGAAATATATCTATCACCAATTAAAACCAGATCATTGGGATTTACTTTGTTTGTAGAAGATGGAGGTTTTCCCATACCTTTAGAAGCTTGTGCTATAACCAGTGGTTGTATAGGTTCTACGGGGATTGCCTTGAGTTCTCTAAGCAAAATTTTCTGTTGTTGCTTGAGTTTGGCCATTTTGTGTAATGAAATATTTTCTTTAGTCCTTTTCATATCTTTAACTATATTATATTCCACTGTATCTGAAACTATCAAAGTTTTAGAAGTTGTATTCGGATCTGGTGGAATAGAATCTTTCTGAACAGTTTTAGATTTTCTAACTACTGTTTTCTCCTTGTTGGGGAGAGATTTTTGTTTCTGATTTGATAAAGTTGAATCAAAAGAAGATTTACTTCATGTAGACATAGACATAACTTCACTATCTTCCTCTGTGGGAAGAATGAAATCCCATAAACCATTTAATTCAACTTCTTCCTTAGATTCTAGTTCTTGTTCAGATGGTGAGGGATCTTTAGTATCTTGATCGGATTCAACATTCAAAATTATGTTTGGAGGTTGAGATGTTGAAGAAGGGTTTTTCTTAAATGGGCGAAATTATTTTTTAGGGGTTGAGGTTTCAAAAACCTGTTCTTTTATTTCAATCATATTATTTGACATAGTCTTTAATACTTTTTGAATACCTTCAAGATCAAATGGATCTTTCGAGACGTTCTTTTTTGAATCTTAACTAAATGTCACTTTCTTGGATTTCATGTCTTCTATCTCTGAACATTTTTATAATGCTAAGATTCTTTTCTCTATGGAAAGAGCTTCTTTCATGTTCTCTAAAAGGGTAGCTTTACCAGCTCTATCTACAAAAATAGCTATATAAGAAGGAAAAGAAGAAATATACCGTTCTATTTTTACATTAACAATAGGTTTGGAAGAAGTTGGAATTTTGTTTAATAACTTGTTAAATCTAGATTTGAAATCCTTGATCCTTTCCCTTTAATTTTTTTTAAGATTTGAAAGTGCATTGATTAGGGATGCAACAGTTCTATCATCTCCAAATTTTGCAAGGAAAACTTGTTCAAAAGTTGCCCAATCGACAATAGATCCCGTTGGAAGTGAAAAATTCCAGGATCTTGTAGATCCTTGTATAGTATAAGGAAACAATCTAATTACAATATATTCATGAGAAACTCCATTTAGATTCATGGCTAACATAAAATTATTGATATGTTCTTCGGCAGGAAGACCATCATCTGGATTATATTTATGTAACCATTTTTCTGGATGATCTAGAAGAGGATTTGGATTGGCTATTAATACACCACTAGGATTCGTCCAAGGTCGATTAACCATAATTGGATATGAAATTTGTGAATATATATAAGTAGGTTCAGAATTAGGGGGAATTAATTAAGAACTTACAACTGGAACAATACTACTTGTAATAGCACTGATTGTTTGAGTAGAGGCAATGGAAGACTGAGAAGATGGAGATTGAATAAGAGGATGTGAAGAAGTAACTGAAGGGAAATTTGATGTGAATTCTCTTGTATCTGAATTATATCTGGATATAGGAAATTTTTTGCGAAATGTTTCAATTAGAAATTCAAAAGGTGGAATTCCAAGTTTCTCACTTTTAGATCTAGTTAACATACCAATTTCTCTAAATAGAGAAGTAACACTTTCCTTAGAAGCTTCTAGGTTAACAGGATCTTCAGTGGAAATAGATATTCCTTCTAATTTCTGAAATAAAGACTGAACTTCAGGAGACTCAGGAGTGAATTCTAAAGCAGATGACTGTCTTGATACTTCAGGAGATGATTGACAGGTTTCTACTATTTCCAATTTCTGAGTTGGTGATCTAGAGTGCGATTGGGAAGTTGTAGAATGCTTTTGGGGAGACCGACTCTTATGAGGGCATATAGTTTGAAGTTTAGACTTATATGCCATTCATATTATCCCTCCTTATAGCACCAAACATGTTGAGGCCTCAAAAATCTGTGGCAACAACAAGGGGGATAACCACCTGATCCGGACCTTAAGACAACTCCTTTTTCATTTGGGATGGTGGCTCCAACTGGATATAATGAGACCAGTGTCCTAGATTTGGGTTTTTTGTTTGATTTTTGGGTTTCTCTCAAAGGATTTGCATGAATAATTACTAAAAACTAAAATAAATTTATTCTAAAATGCAAAACTTTGAATTTAAGCCTAATTTAATCTAACCTGGGATAATACTAGTTTGATGCGATCTAAAATTATATCTATTCAATTTGTGATGATGAATATCATCAAAGATTTAATAGAATTATTACTTTGTAAGATGATTCTCTTGAAAAAATAGTTAATCAAAAGAAAATGAGAAATATATCGCATGTATCTGATGATCATATATAAAAAAACCAATTTCTATCTTTATACCATACAATAGTGCAACTGATATTTTAGATAAAAACAATCGATTTCATATATAATTCACGAAAGATGGATTCATCACTAATATTCAAAAAATAGAATTAGCATACATGATAATAGTACTAGATGTGTACTGCTCTGTTTGTCTGATCAACGATAATAGGCTACATTCAACTCCTCTATGAATAAGTCTTTTAAAGAATACAAAAGTGCATCAACATTGATCAACAAAATGATATATATAACTGAAAAGGCTGTGTTCCATTGCTTTATCAAGGCATTCAAAAACTTACTTACAATTAATAATTCTTTGCAAATGTTCTTAATAAAATTCTGGACCCTTCTCTAAATGCATGAGAAGGGTTTAAATACTAAAAAAGATACAAACTAAAATTAAATTATGACAAAAATATAGAGGAGGTTTCAAACAACCTTTCTCTAAAAAATTAACTTAAACAATAATCTAGGAACTTTGAACTAACAATCATGATTTTGTGAATCCTTCCTTTCTTTCTGAGTGTGATCACGAAGTTGAAAAATATCTAGCATTGGTTTAAGCTGAGCTGGCTGTGATATCCCTGACCGAATCTGTCACTTAAAAATAGCATTTGAGATTACTGACTGAGATCTTTTTGTTGAATCTATAAGAGACTGAAGAGTTTGATGTTGATGGTAAGGTTTGATCAGAAAATTCCAGTAATTTTCCTGATCAAACTTATTAAATTTTTTGATCATTTCCTCGTGTATCTACTCTCTATCTCCACTTTAATTCTACTTCCCTTGTTCCTGAAAACACATCAGACGTGTTTTCTTTAAGAATTTTTGTTTTAAACAATTGATCACATATAGACTGAATAAGCTCATTTGATTTCTTGGACGTCTTGGTTGCTGCTTTCTTTGCTTGATTAATTTGTGCTCTCCATTCTGTGAATAACAATTCTTTGTGAAGCTTATCTATTTGTGGTATATTAGCTTGTTTTCCTGTGTTTGAAATTTGCCACTTAATGTGTTCTTCGATTTTTTTTCAAGACTTTCAAATTCCAATTTCTGAATTGCTATTTTTTGAATCATTATCTTATTGGAATCAAAATAAGAATCAATCATGGAAGCTTGGGGACAAAACATTTCTTGTTCCTTATTTAAAATAGTATTTACATCAAGTGCTTCTTTGATGAATTGTTCTCACTGTGTTTGACTCTGTAATTCAGCCATTGATCTTTCCAGATGTGCTTGCTTTTCATTAAGCTCTGTCTGACACTTAAATTTGTGGTTTTAAATATCTTCATGAAATTGAGCTGTGCTTATTTTGATCTGCTCAATGGACTTGGATTTCTCTTCATTTAATAACTGTTCTAATTCTTGTACTTTGGCTTCCTTTTGTTTCAACAATATTCTAACCTCAATAGCTTTATCTGTAGAAAATTTGAATAATATCCACCGAGATTCTCCTGATCACACACTATTTTAGCTTCATGCATAATACATAATCTCTTCTACCATTGATCATCACATGCGGAAATAAAATCAATTGCATGCACACATTAAAGCCATAAAAATTCACACATATGAACACAATATTTCATGAAAGCTTAAAGCTGAAAACCCCCAACTATCTGTATATTATACATGTCATGGAGATCATGTAACAATCATAGTACAAAGCTCTTTGCAAGCTCTCATGCACTACCTCCCATGCTACACACTATCAAGCTAGATCTAGCAAAACTCATGTTCCAACCTTTAGCCACTTGATAGCCAACCTGAATTGCTTTTTCAAGCTATGGGATGGCCTCTTTATATAGATAAACCACCCAGCCTGAACTGCACAATCCTCATGGGTTACTCCACCCATCTATGTGTTGCAAATAGCAATAGTATAGTCACAACCGATAGTTAACCTGCTCTTTCACCTATTTCTGCACTGGTCTCCACTGAAACTGTCCATGCACTGAAGTTAACTGATGTATTCTTTAGTTGATTTATGAGTTTATAATTAGTGAAATAATTAATAATTAATTCACACCACTCTCACTAATTGTATCTATTAGTTAACTTGGATACAAAAAGCTCAACTATGTTTAGAATAGTTAAACTAAATACAACTCCACTAACTTCCTCAATCAACTCCACCAAACTCTGTCACATGAGTTCTAACTGAAGTCTTCATGCAATAGCTTCACTTAAACCCTAGGAAAAGCGTATTTCCTTGTGTCAGCTGCATGTGCCACATCCAGGCATCAAACTGAAGTGCTCCAAGAGAATAAGATAATGTTTAGAGTCCAAATATTATTAAGAGCTAATAATATTTGACTTCCCTATTTTTAGGAAGGCAGTCTAAAAATAGACTTCGACCTGTATGTCTAAAAATAGATGTCCATCTATTTTTACCAACTTGACCAATCATCCAAGAATAGCATCCCGCAACTCCTAGACCATGTTCCATATGTCTAAAAATAGACATAGTCTAAAAATAGACTTTTCGACAAAAATCACATGTGTGGTCCCCACCTAGTTTAGGTGATCAATCTCCAACTAGGATCAGGAAAGATGTTTCAGGAGGCCTCCTTCACTGTTTCTTGTTGCCATATTCAACACTCCCTCTCAAAAAGAAAGGAATGTCTTTTCATGCGACATGCAACTCCATGCATTCACCCTGCAACCTTCACAAGCGCCATGCAACTCCATGCATGCGACATGCAATTCCATGCATTCGCCCTGCAACCTTCACAAGCGCCATGCAACTCCATGCATGCGACATGCAACTCCATGCATTCGCCATGCGCCCTTTGCATGTGCCATGCAAACTCATGCATGCACCATGCAACTCCATGCATGCGCCATGCACCCTTTGCATGCAACATCTCCGAAACTGAATAGGCTCCAAAAAACTCAATCAGTCTGATGCATCTATCATCAAATTCTTCGACTTCTGCTGGTACCAATTGCACATGTCATCAGGAACTACTGCGTTGTTGAACTCTTGCACCCATGCACTCTGCACTTGCTGTCAACTCTGATCCGCGCTCCAGTATCCGACACTGTCACTTTGATCTGCCTGCATCAATCCAACTGATCATGCTACTGCTGCGTTGTGGGCACCTCGTAGCCAGGTTCAATTCATGAGATCCACACCATCTCATGAATCCTACCCAGAAATATCCTCTTGGGATTAATCATGCATGTTGCCCCACCTCTCACCTGGTGGTATAGCTGCATGCACTCCCTCTGCAGGGCGGCACGGAAATTTCTGCGCAGGTGGTCTCTCCTCCCTTGATCCTCTTATGCATTTGCTCCACATCCCGGGGTTCACTTTCACACGTACGAAACTTGCTCCCTCTCAAGCATCAGTTGCATGTCTTCCTTGCACTTCCCATCAGCAGGAAGCTCCGTAGACATCCCATCTACTTCAATACATGCATGCAAAACTTGCTCCCTCTCAAGCATCAGTTGCATGCCTTTCATGCACTTCCCATCAGCAGGAAGCTCCGTAGAAATCCCATCTACATCAAATCTATAAAGATTCTTCTGCATCTCCAGTTGTGGCTGCTCCACAACCTTCCGAGACTGCTTCTCACACTGCATGTTGAGAGGCTCCCTCTCAACCACCAAGTCACTAACCTCTGCTTTGCACCTCAAAGCTTTGCATGCATCTTGTACCTCAGTGCATGTAGATTCTTGGCTCGCGCACATTGCAATTGTCCCGCTGTCGCAAAATTTTCTAACAAAAGAGCCGATTTTAAATCGATGATATCTCCCTCATTCGAGCTCCGATTCGACCGATTTTTTTTTTCAATTTGGGTATTTTTTCGCAAGGAATCCAAATATGCTATTTTTTTCTGAAAATATTTCACCAAAAATTTTCATATATTCCCTACAAACTCGCGCACCCAAAAAATTCTCGCTCTCATTCCATGTAGAAAATTATATACAATATGCATGTATATTTCCGGCTTTCTCCATCTTTATGTTTCTTGAGTTTATCCTAAAACTCAACCGCTTCAATGTCTTGCAATTGCTCCAATGATCAATATCGCTCCGATACCATGTAGAAATTCTGAATAATAGATGAGTTATTCACCGAGATTATCCTGGTCACACACTGTTTGAGCTTCATGCATAACACATAACCTCTTCTACCATTGATCATCAATTTGCGGAAATAAAATCAATTGCATGCACACATTAAAGCCATAAAAATTCACACATATGAACACAGTATTTCATGGGAAAGCTTAAAGCTACAAACCCCCAACTATCTGTATATTATACATGTCATGGAGATCATGTAACAATCATAGTACAAAGCTCTTTGCAAGCTCTCATGCACTACCTCCCATGCTACACACTATCAAGCTAGATCTAGCAAAACTCATGTTCCAACCTTTAGCCACTTGATAGCCAACCTGAATTGCTTTTTCAAGCTATGGGATGGCCTCTTTATATAGATAAACCACCCAGCCTGAACTGCACAATCCTCATGGGTTACTCCACCCATCTATGTGTTGCAAATAGCAATAGTATAGTCACAACCGATAGTTAACCTGCTCTTTCACCTATTTCTGCACTGGTCTCCACTGAAACTGTCCATGCACTGAAGTTAACTGATGTATTCTTTAGTTGATTTATGAGTTTATAATTAGTGAATTGATTAATAATTAATTCACACCACTCTCACTAATTGTATCTATTAGTTAACTTGGATACAAAAAGCTCAACTATGTTTAGAATAGTTAAACTGAATACAACTCCACTAACTTCCTCAATCAACTCCACCAAACTCTGTCACATGAGTTCTAACTGAAGTCATCATGCAATAGCTTCACTTAAACCCTAGGAAAGCGTATTTCCTTCTGTCAACTGCATGTGCCACATCCAGGCATCAAACTGAAGTGCTCCAAGAGAATAAGATAATGTTTAGAGTCCAAATATTATTAAGAGCTATTAATATTCGACATATCTATTTTAAGGAGAGTAAGTGCTTCAAAATAGGATTTACTCCATAGTCCAAAAATAGATGTCCATCTATTTTTACCAACATGACCTACTCCAAGAATAACATACCGCAATCCCCCGGGATTCATGTCTTATATGTTCAATGAAAATGTATTATTAGTCTAAAAATAGATTTTTCGACAAAAATCACCTGTGTGGCCCCCACCTAGTTTTGGTGATCACTTTCCAACTAGGATCAGGAAAGATGTTTTAGGATGCCTCCTTCACTGTTTCTTGTTGCAATCTTCAACATTATCAATAGTAGTGGTGGCATATGCCCCTACATATTGTGATAACTTGGTTAGATGTTTAGTGGAATCATATGAGGAATTCTTCCAAAGTACATTAACTGATTCATCGGTTGGTTTTGGAGATGTTTCATTAATCCTTCTTCTTTTATTCCTTTTAACCACAACTTTGTAGCTAGGACTGTAGAAATGTCTAATGACGGAATATCTTCAATCTACAAAACTATTTGATCTGTAGGGTAGGATGGTATGATTTCTTTGTCATGTACTGATGGAAATCTTTGTAGCGGATTGACAGTTTCAACTATTTTCTGGGAAGGTTCTGGTGTTAGAAAACTTGGTGTCTGATCAATATTGGGATTTTATTTTGAAGTCTTTATTGCTTGAGAAAATTCTTTCCATTCATTCATCAGATCTTTTACTTGAGAGGGCTTGGATTGATCTAACATGCTATGAGTATGTTGAACTATTTCCAAATTTGATTTTGTCCCATTGTTCTTTGTTTTCTCCAACACTTCTATCTCTTGAAGAATTTGGTCAATTTCTGAATTTGCTTTCTCAGATTGATCCAAATTTTCAGACTGCTGCTATGATTGACCTGATTCATTTTCAGATATATCTTTCATTTCACCATCTATACTAACACTTGGTGTGTGCTTTCCATCTTCAATAGTCAACAAATTCAAAGGAACATTTTCTAGTCTATTGTTTCTATATGTTTGAAAAACTTCAATATCTTCTTGACTTAATTGACTAGAAACGTATTTGGTAATATCAGAGAAATTTTCCATGCCTTGAAAGAAATCATCAAATTTATCTTATTTCTTTACAAAAGGCTTCATTTTTAGGTCAGTGTGTAATTTTTAATCACATCATTGGGATCATATAATCCTCCCGGCATAAATTCCAATATCAACAACCAAATATTGGGAACTTCTTTGTATGTATGGCCAATATGAACCAGAGAAAAGTTGCGCACTTTAGAGGGAAAGTAGGCCAAATAGCCTTTTTACCATCTTTTAACTGCTTTGTGACACCATTGACAAGCTGATATGCTATTTCTTTTACAAGTAATTTATCTGGAACATAGTAAGGTAAAACACAGAGAGAAGAATAAATCCCAAATACACTAGTATATGTGAAATTTTCTTCAGCAAACCATCTTGCTACGGGAAGAATATCTACATTGGCTTGTTCAGAAAACCTTGGAGCCTTTTTGTTGAAAATCATTTGATGCATGGGAAATATGACTCCGTAGCATATTTTATAAAAGTGCAAGTGGAACTCGGAATCCCAAAGTTCTCTATGGTAGATATGAATCGGGGTAGGGTTTTTGGTGGTCCATTTCCAACCCATGGTAGGAAAATTAGAAGTAAAAAAAATGGCGTCTATGACATAAGAAGACATATAAAATGGAGGTATTCCTCTGAGCGAAACAATTATTTTATTCCTATATTCAGTGATATGCTTGGTTAGGTAATTGGTTATAATGTCTGCCCAATTTAGGATAGATGAATTGACGATTGCGTCAATTAGGGGAACCCAATCTCTTGAAAATCTAGTACTATCAGGCTTGGAAAATATTATACATAGCATACCGACCGGATAACAATAAGGATTAGGAATTTGTGCAATTGGGTACGTACCAGACTTGTCTTGCTTCAATTTCCTTTCATTGTCCTTCTATTCATGGATGACTTTGATAAGATCTGGATGGTTTGCTTTGAAAGTCTGCAAATACTTATTGTCGTATCTTTGCTGCGGGGATGGTAGATGATACATTGCTGCTAAATCCTCTGCTTTGAAAGAACCCATAATCTCTCCTATCGAATTCTTGAAAATTCTATCTTCAATGTTTAAGTGTTCAATTTCCCACTTAACCATCTCTGTATAAGGAAGAATCTTTGGTCTTGCTGCTATTATATGAATGTGCGAGCATGCAACATCAATAAGGGTTGCATCAGAGGTAGAATCAGTGCCTATAGAAGAAAATTTGTCTATCACCCTTGGTCCTTCATCTTCGAAGAGTTTATACATTGCCTCCCATGACGAACTGCCACAGTCTTTGTTGTAGACGGTGTCTGAAAATAATGAAGACATATCTGCGTCTTCTATGGATGATGTTTGAGAGATTTCCTTGCCTCTTTTTCTCATTTTGAACTTCTTCAACCAAATAATTTATTTCCTGAGAGCAAAGCGAATTTAACATGTAAGGAATCTCATAAGAGTAAATCAATAATTTACTTCCAATGCACGCGAGAAGATTTCAATTTATCAATCATCTTTCATAATTCCTAATTTAATATATCACATGGCCTCGCACGTAAGATCTATCAATCGTTTTAAAGCCGTTAAGATCTTAAATTCCATTTGATAGGACATAAGCTATTTTCACACGTTGAATTCATTTAATACGCAAATTTCAATCATTCCTTATAATATTTCACGATGCTTAATCTTTAAAGGCTGCGAATAACGTTTGAATGTATATTATAAGTTGCGTGCAATGCGAATTGCGGAAAACTTAAAGTGGACATGATCACGAAAGATTTTAAATTTCGTAATTTATTTTCTTGTCGGGTCCACGAGTATCGCAACTTATATCATTTGTTTCTTAAGGCTTTATTTATTAACTAAAGTGCGATGCAAAAAAGGAAGAATAAAACTATGATTTTGATGTTTTTACAAGGTTTTTAATTATTTGCTCGGAAATGCTTCAAGCGCATTTCACAATTCGCATATCTTACGTTTTATAATTCTTTTTTGAAATAAGATATGTAATATGCGATGCGCTTTTAAAGGAAAAACATAAATTTTATTTTCTAAGTTTTTTATTTTAGGAAATTATAAAAAGAATTTCCTATTTATTTTTAAAGGGTCCCTATTTATAAAAAATAAATGGGGGGTTGTTGTATAGCACAACAATTGGCGATTCACTTGGATGAACTAGATGTCTCTGATAAAATTTTTGAAAATTCTGAACCTTTTTTTTTAAAACAAAATAAATAGTTAAAGGAAGGAAATTTCAAATAAATAATATCTTTGCCAAACAATGAAAATTTATTTTATTCACTATTCATGGGAATTCCTCTATAAAGATATAAGTATGAAAATCTATATTAGTCCTTACTTAGTTAAAAATGATAAAGTAAATAACCTTTGTAGATCAGCTTTATATAAATTTAGTCTTTTTATCATAGATAGAGCATCTGGTCCAATAGGAAATTTTAAGCTTTTGGCAGGGTTACCTCTTATGCAGCTATGATCCATCTTTCCATCCAGTATTTCTCATAATTTTCATAAGTAAATTCTAATTTATGAAAACTTTCTCTTATATATTTTTATCTGCTTAAAAGCCATTGTCTTGGCTTGGTAACCAAATATTGACAATGCCATTCACAAATAGTAATTAAACTGATCAAGCTGGCTCTTGATGAGACCCCTTGCCTTTATGATATAATATCAAGTCATAACACTGTTTTGGTAGACAGTATTAGTAATGTCAGTTTAAATATTTATTTATGAACATAGTAAACAAGCTCGTGACGAGACTTACTATCTTTTAAGCTTTTCTTCAAATCATCTACTTTTATCTTCTTTTGAGTTCCTTTTGAAAATTTATAAGATTTTCTAGATGGGATGAAACATAGGTCCTTTTAAGATACTGGATGATAATGTCGAGTTTTAAATTGCTTTTCTCCAAGAAGGTTTCTTACTATATTAAAGTTTCTTTTCTGGACTGATAAAAGAATATTCATGCTATATAAAAATGAGAGTTCATCAAAACAAATAACTGTTTTATTGAAATTCCATTTTTTAGAAAGATAGAATCGGTCTGTCTCTCTAAATCTTTTGATTTTCCTTAACATTTTCATTTTTTCTACAAGTGAAAAGAAAAATCAAAATAAAATTATTTGAGGTTTGTTTTGAAAGGCCAACTATCAGTACTAATCAAGTTTTTATTTTTACAAGAAAAAACAAAAGATTTTAATATACAAGGATAGAAGGAATTACCTCCTATGAGAATTTTTTTTTTTTAAATTTTCCCATTAACAGGAAAATAATCCTTTTTTCCTAATAAATCCTGTAACTAAAATGTTGATGGGCCTATTTCTTCAATTCCAAATCACCAATTTGAAAATTCTTTGGACTGGCAGAAGTTGAATCAAAGGAAGCTTTTATTTTTTGTTGATGATGGATGTGAGTTTATTTGGATTTTTCTTTTTCTTCTTCCAACTTAAGAATTTGATCTTGTCTAAGTTGAAGGGAAGAGGATGGATTATCATCAATAAACTATACTAAAGAAAATGATGGCATTGTTATGTTTGTGGGTAAAATTATTTCTTTCCCATAAACTAACACAAATGGAGAAGTAGCTATTGAAGTTTTGTGGGTGATTCTATCTGCTGAAAGAGAAAATAGCAGTGCTTTATGCCAATTTGTATGATTTTGTTCTATAGTTCGTTTAATGATTCTGATAAGGATTTTATTAGTAGATTCAGATAATCCATTACCTTGCGGGTAATAGTTAGCTGAGTATTTTTATTTAAAACCTCTTTTCAAAGCAAATTCTATCATGGCATTTTCAGAAAAGTAAGATGCATTATCAAATATTAAAACTGATTGGAGACCAAACCCCGTGATTATGAATTGATGAATAAAATATGTAAAATTTTGTGTATTAACCACCTTTAATGGGATAGCTTCTACCCATTTTGTGTAGTAATCATTTGCAGTTAGAATATACCTGTGATGTTTTGAAGAGGTAAGAGTTATTTCACCTATAATATCTAAGCTCCATTGTTCAAATGGTTGTTGGATATTTACTGGCTGTAATGGAAATGCTGCTTTCCTTTCCCTTCCTACTACATATTGACATACTTTACATTTTCTCACATATTCATGTGCATATTTAAACAGAGTTGGCCATTAATAACCAACATGCAGTATTTTATGAGCTGTGGTGTTTCCTCCAAAATGACCTCCAACTGGTCCATCATGTAATTCCTACATTACTTTTTCATCTTCAGTTTTTTCTAAACATCTCAATAATACAGAATCATAATTTATCCTAAATAACACATCATATATGAGTTGATATTGATTTGCTTTAAGTCTTAGAGCACGCTTTGCTGTATAATTGAGATATAATGGAGCATATCCATTTTTCAAGAAAAATTTCAGATCAACATATTGTGATTTAGAATTTTTTAGGCTTACCTCAGACTGTTGTATTTCGTTTGATTGATGTTTTTGTGTTGGTAAATGAGAGGCTCTGGTTAACATCCTGCAAAGACCTTGTCCTTTAACAATTTTAGCTAGATGTATCTCTACATCATATTCTTGAAGTGCGGTAACCCAATTTTCTCTCTTTTCTCCTTTTTCCCATTGAACTAATAATTGCCTTATTTCTGAGTAAGGTACTATTATTTTAGTATGTGTTTTTAGGAGAAAATGTCTGAAATGTTTCAAAGCTTTAAACACAGCATAAGCTTGTTTTTCCACAGTTGAATAATTAACTCAACACCTTGAAGGTTAGAACTAAAAAACGCAGTCGGTGCTTCAATGTTTTGATCATTTAACAGTGTCAAAACTTCTACATATGATGTATCAAAAGAAAATGTATATAATACAAATGTTTTAAGAAAATCAGGAGTTGTTAAGGAGGGAGCTTCAATGATGGCTTTTTTGATCAACTCAAAAGAATTTCCCTCTTATTTTCCCCATTTAAAAGTTGAATTTTTCTTGATCATTGATTGTAGGGGTAAGATGATTTGGGAAAAATCTAGAACAAAACTCTTTACAAAATTAATTTGTCCTAAAAATGATTGCATCTTTTTTTATTGTGTGGTAGAGGAATATTTTCAATTTCTTGAATCCTATTAGGATCGATATGGATTCCTTGTTTAGAAACAATGAATCCCAATAATTTACCTTTTGATAAGGAGAAATAACTTTTTTTTGGATTCAAGGAAATACCGTATTTTGTACATCTTTCAAAAATGTTTTCTAGGTGATTAATGTGATTATTTATATGCTTAGAGTAAACAGTAATGTCATCTAAGTATATAACAACTGAGCTATTGATTAGTCCTCTGAAAGCTATATCCATAGCACGTTAAAATGTAGCACCAACATTAATTAGTCCAAAAGGAATTTTTTGATATGCGTGTGTTCCCCACTTTGTTCTGAATGTTGTCTTTAATCTATCATTTGGGTGTACCATGATCTGATTGTATCCTGAAAATCCGTCGAGAAATGACATCAATTCAGATCCTGCAACTGATTGTAATATCTGTTCCATGGTGGGTAAGGGAAAATTATTTTTTTGACAGGCTTTCTTTAAATTTCTAAAGTCTATGCAAATCCTAATGTCTCCATTCTTTTTCCTAACTGGAACCATGTTTGACACCCATTTTGAATGTCTAACAGGAAAAAAGAATTTGGCTTTGAGAATTTTTTTTAATTAAGATTTAATTTGACTTTCTAAATTTGGATGAATTTTCCTAAGTTTTTGTTGAACGGGCTTATCATCTGAATCCATGGTTATGGTACGTTGAATTATGGAAGTATCATATGTCTTAAGATCTGAATAATCCAATGCAAAGATATCTTTATATGTTTTTAGCAATTTAACGAATTACATCCTTTCTTCAGGTTTTAAACCAAGACCTAAGTTGATGTTTTGAGGTTTTTCTGGTGTACCAATATTAATAAATTCAAACTTTAAAGTAGAACTTTGAGTTTTTGAATTGGTTACTTTCTTAAACCTATCTTTCAGATCATATAGATCTTCCATTTTAATTATAGTTTTGGGAATTGAATTAGTATTTGGTTTATCTTCAATCTCTAAATTATGTTCATGTTCATCTATGATATGACCTTCATAAGCTCTGTCTAATGTAAGAAAGTCTACTATATTTGCATCATTATTAAATAATCTCCAATTTGTTACATTTTCAGGAATGGAAGGCCTAAAAATTAACTCAATTGAAAATCTATTAGGGCTAAATTCTTCAGATGGTATGAGTCTAGATGCTACATTAGCAAGTAAATCAGCACTTGCATTTTGTAATCTAGGAACTGTGGAGATATTGAATGTAGTAAAATGGGAAGTAAGATTCTGAGCTAAGGTTTGATAGTGCTTTAAATGTCCCGAAATACAATGGATAATATTTCTGATGATGATCATTTAGATGAAGAGAAGGCCCATCTCCTTAAAGTCTTTGGAGAAAATGGGTATAGCAGGAGTCAGGGTTTGAGAGCTTTCATGAATGCAAGCAAAGGTCCTAAACAGAACAAGATAATTGATGATGTTGTTGGTAAGGTACATTTAACTTTTATTCAAGGTACTACTGACAAGATCGCTCGGATTTTAAGGAAGCATAAGATTTCGACTTCCTTTAAACCTTTAAACACCATTAGGGGCTCCCTTAAATCGGTTAAGGACCCGTTGGACCCAAAAAGTGTGAAAGGTGTTTATTTGGTCCCGTGCTCTTGCGGGATTCCCTACATTGGTGAAACTGGTCGATCAATTAATAAAAGGATCTAGGAGAATTCTATGGATATTAGGCATGGTAGAACCAAGTCCTCAGCGCTTGCTGAGCATGCCGAGAAGACGAAGCATCACATCTGTATGGAAGACGCTAGAGTCCTTGCCAGGGTTGACCATTTCCATCACCGGAAATTTAGGGAGGCGATTGAGATTGAGAAGGCACCCCGTTCGTTGAATAGGGATGACGGATGGAAAGACAACAGTTGTTGGATTCCATCTATTCACTCGCTGTAGGTGGTCCTTCCATTTTTTTTTTAATTTTTTTTTTAATTTTAAGAAAAATAATTTATCTTATTGTATTTTAAAAAATTTTGTTCGTAATTCTATTTATTTATTCGTATTTATTTATGAATTTATGAATTTATTGATAATAATTTATTTTTATTTATTTATTTTATTATTATTATTATTATTATTATTTAAATAAAAATAAAGAAAATAATTTATTTTATTGTATTTTAAATTTTTTTCGTTCTTAATTCTATTTATTTATTCGTATTTTTTTATGAATTTATTAATTTATTGATAATAATTTATTTTTATTTTTATTTATTTATTTATCTATTTTTATTTATTTATTATTATTATTATTATTTATTTATTTATTAATGAATTTATTAATTAACGATAGGTTATTTATTTATTTTTATATTTTTATTTATTTATTATTATTATTATTTTTTGACTTGGGTTTTGGTGACCATTTTAACTTTACAACTTTTAGGGTTGGGTTGCCTATATTTTTGATTTATTGTTTAGTTTTATTCTTATTTTTTACCGTTGGATTTTAATCATTGCTTCTCTCTTCCTGGTATAATTGTGAAAGTCAGATCAGCCATGATTCATTATCCTGATGATGAACTACAATTTGTAGTTCGAAACGCATCGGTTCCTAAAATTATTATGTGATTTCCCGGAAGATTGATAATTAAAATCTCCATATACTTGCAAATATTTAACATTCAATTCTAGCTTTATATAGACCTTGTATCAATGCTTCATATTCAACAGTATTATTTGTACACTAAAACTCGAGTCTACAAGCTAGCATTGTTTTCTCTCCTTGTGGATCGATTAAAATGAAACCTGCTCCTGCACCATCTTTTGATTTTGAACCATCAAAGTATAGAGTCCAAAATAAATATTTTTTTGGAATTTGATTACTAAGATTAACACATCTAGAAGCATATGTTTGAGAAAAGTTTTCAATTTGAGAAATAACAGTGTTTATTGAAAAAGGTGAAACCTGAGCATTGAATGATCCAAGAAATGATTCAACTGAATAATTTCCTATGATATTTATGTTGAAGGCTATAGGTTCATTTGCTTCTTCTAGTTCAGTGACTGTACGTTTCATGAATTTTTCATGATCAATTCTGATTTGATTTGGTTTTCCATTGTATGGTAACCACATGTGTGACCAATCGGTAGCAAAATATCCATGTAATTTTTCAGACCAATCCCTACTCAAATTAAGACCATAAAATTTAGGGATTTCTGTGACCAAAATATCAATTACTTGCAGTACCTTTGGATTGCAGTAACTTCAACACTTGTTCTATCCAATTGAACTATATGTACAACTGAATTTTGAGGAGAAATGTTCAATTTTGTACATATTGTTCTTGGCATAATGTTTGAAGAAGCTCCTGAATCAAGAAGACAGTTATGAACAATTTTGTTGAAAATCTCATAAGTCAAAAGTAAAGGAGGAGTGTGTGAAATAGATCTATCACCAATTAAAACCAGATCATTGGGATTTACTTTGTTTGCAGACGATGGAGGTTTTCCCATATCTTTAGAAGCTTGTGCTATAACCAGTGGTTGTATAGGTTCTACAGGGATTGCCTTGAGTTCTTTAAGGAATTTTTCTGCTATTTCTTGAGTTTGGTCATTTTGTGTAATGGAATATTTTCTTTAGTCCTTTTCATATCTTCAATTATATTATATTCCATTGTATCTGAAACTATCAAAGTTTTAGAAGTTGTATTGGGATCTGGTGGAATCGAATCTGTCTGAATGGTTTTAGATTTTCTAACTGCTGTTTTCTCCTTGATGGGGAGAGATTTTTGTTTATGATTTGATACATTTGAATCAGAAGAAGATTTACTTCTTGTAGACACAGGCATAACTTCACTTCCCTCCTCTGTGGGAGGAATGAAATCCCATAAACCATTAATTTCAACTTCTTCGTCAAATTCTAGCTCTTGTTCAGATGGTGAGGGATCTTTAGTATCTTGATTAGATTTAGCATTCGAAATTATGTTTGGAGGTTGAGATGTTTAAGAAGTGTTTTTATTAAATGGGAGAAATGATTTTTTAGGGGTTGAGGTTTCAACAACCTATTTCTTTATTTCAATCATATCATTTGACATAGTCTTTAATACTTTTTGAAGACCTTCAAGATCAAATGGATCTTTCGAGACGTTCTTTTTTGAATCTTGACTAAATGTCACTTTCTTGGATTTCCTGTATTCTATCTTTGAAATTTTTTCTAATGCTAAGATTCTTTTCTCTATGGCAAGCGCTTCTTTCATGTTCTCTAAAAGGGTAGCTTTACCAACTCTATCTACAAAAATAGCTATATTAGAAGGCAAAGAAGAAATATACCATTCTATTTGTACATCAACAACATGTTTGGAAGCAGTTGGAATTTTGTTTAATCACTTGTTAAATATGGTGTTGAAATCTTTGATCCTTTCCCTTGAAATTGTTTTAAGATTGGAAAGAGCATTGACTAGGGATGCAACAGTTTTATCATCTCCAAATTTTGCAAGGAAAACTTGTTCAAAAGTTTCCCAATCAGCAATAGATCCCGCTGGAAGAAAAAAATACCAGGATCCTGCAGAGCCTTGTAAAGTATAAGGAAAAAATATAACTACAATATATTCATGAGAAAATCCATTTAGATTCATGGCTAACATAAAATTATTGATATGTTCTTCAGTAGAAAGACCATCATCTGGATTATATTTAGGTAACCATTTTTCTGGATGATCTGAAAGAGGATTTGGATTGGCTATTAATACAACACTAGGATTCGTCCAAGGTAGATTAGAAATAATTAGATTTGAACATTGTGAATATATAGAAGTAGATCCAGAAGTAGGGTGAATGAATGAAGAACCTACAACTGGAACATTACTACTTGTAACAACACTGATTGTTTGAGTAGAGGCAATGGAAGACTGAGAAGATGGAGATTGAATAAGAGGATGTGAAAAAATAACTGAAGGGAAATTTGACATGACTTCTCTTGTATCTGACTTAGATCTGGATATAGGAACTTTTTTACGATATGATTCAATTAGAAATTCAAAAGGTGGAATTCCAAGTTTCTCAATTTTAGATCTAGTTAATATACCAGTTTCTCTAAATAGAGAAGTAACACTTTCCTTAGAAGCTTCTGGGTTAACAGGATTTTCAGCAGAAATATATATTCCTTCTAATTTCTGAATTAAAGACTGAACTTCAGGAGACTCGAGAGTGAATTCTGAAGCAGATGACTGTCGAGATACTTCAAGAGATGATGGAAAGGTTTCTAATATTTCTGATTTTTGTGTTGGTGATCTAGAGTGTGATTGGGAAGTTGTAGAATTCTTTTGGGGAGATTGACTCTTATGAGGGCTTCTAGTTTGAGGTTTAGATTTATATGCCAGTCATATTCCCCCTCCTTCTAGTGCCAAAAATGTTGAGGCCTCACAAATATGTGGCAACAACAAGGGGGATAACCACCCGGTCTAGACCTTAAGACAACTCCTTTTCCATTTGGGATGGTGGCTCCGACTGGATATAATGGGACCAGTTTCCCAGATTTGGGTTTTTTGTTTCAATGTTGGGTTTCTCTCAAAGGATTTGCATGAAGAATTACTAAAAACTAAAAGAAATTTATTCTAAAATTCAAAACTTTGAATTTAAGCCTAATTTAATCTAACCTGGGATAATACTAGTTTGATGCGATCTAAAATGATATCTATTCAATATGTCATGATGAAGATCAACACATATTTAATACAATTATTACTTTGTAAGACGATTCTCTTGAAAAAGTAGTTAATCAAAAGAAAATGAAAAATATATCGCATATATCTAATGATCATATATAAAACAAGCCAATTTCTATATTTATATCGTACAATAGTGCAACTAATATTTCAGATAAAAAAAATCGATTTCATATATAATTCATAAAAGCTAGATTCATCACTAATATTAAAAAAAAAGAATTAGCATACATGGTAATAGTACCAGATGTGTACTGCTCTGTTTATCTGAACAACGATAACAAGCCACATTCAACTCCTCTATCAATAAGTCTTTCAAAGAATACAAAAGTGCATCAACATTGATCAACAAAATGATATATATAACTGAAAAGGCTATGTTCCATTACTTTATCAAGGCATTCACAAACTTACTTACATTTAAACATTCTTTGCAAATGTTCTCAATAAAATTCTGGACCCTTCTCTAAATGCATGAGAAGGGTTAAAATACTAAACTAGCTACAAACTAAAATTAAATTATTACAAAAATGTAGAGGAGGTTTCAAACAACCTTTCTCTAAAAACTTAACTTAAACAATAATCTAGGAAATTTCAACTAACAATCCCGTTTTTGCGAATCCTGCCTTTCTTTCTGAGTGTGATCACGAAGTTGACGAATATCTCACATTGCTTTAAGATGAGCTGGATGTGATATCCATGACTGAATCTATCCCTTGAAAATAACATTTGAGATTACTGACTGAGATCTTTTTGCTGAATCTATAAGAGACTGAAGAGTTTGATGTTGATGGTAAGGTTTGATAAGAAAATTCCAGTAATTTTCCTGATCAAACTTATTAATTTTTTTGATCATTTCCTCTTGTGTATCTGCTGTCTATCCCCACTTTAATTCTACTTCCCTTGTTCCTGAAAACACATCAGACATGTTTTATTTAAGAAGTTCTATTTTAAAAAAATGATCACATATAGACTGAATAATCTCATTTGATTTCTTGGACATCTCAGTTGTTGGTTTCTCTGCTTGATTAATTTGTGCTCTCCATTCTGTGAATAACAATTCTTTGTGAAGCTTATCTATTTGTGGTAGATTAGCTTGTTTTCCTGTGTTTGAAATTTTCCACTGAATGTGTTCTTCAATTTTATTTTCAAGTCTTTCACATTCCAATTTCTGAATTGCTATTTGCTGAATCATTATCTTATTGGAATCACAATAAGAATCAATCATGGAAGCTTGGTGACAAAAAAATTGTTTTTCTTTCTTTAACATAGTATTTACATCAAGTGCTTCTTTGATGAATTGTCCTAGCTGTGGTTGACTCTGTAATTCAGCCATTGCTCTTTCTAGATGTGCTTGCTTTTCAATAAGCTCTATCTAAGACTTCAATTTTAGGTTTTCAATATCTTGATGAAATTGAGTTGTTCTTATCTTGATCTTCTCAATGGACTTGGATTTCTCTTCATTTAGCAACTATTCTAATTCTTGTACTTTGGCTTCCTTTTGTTTCAACAATATTCTAACCTCAGTAGCTTTATCAACAGTAGCGGTGGCATATGCCCCTGCATATTGTGATAAATTGGTTAGATGTTCAGTGGGATCATCTGAGGAATCTTTCCAAAGTACATCAAATGATTCATCTATTAGTTTTGGAGATGTTTCATCAATCCTTCTTCTTTTATTCCTTTTAACCACAACTTTGTAGCTAGGACTGTAGAAAATGTCTAATGACGGAATATCTTCAATCTATAGAGCTATCTGATCTGTAGTGTAGGCCAGTATAATTTCTTTGTCATGTACTGCTGGAACTCTTTGTAGCAGATTGACATTTTCAACTATTTTCTGTGAAGGTTCTGGTGTTCGAAAACTTGGTGTCTGATTAATATTGGGATTTTATTTTGAAGTCCTTTTTGCTTAAGAAAATTCTTCCCATTCATTCATCAGATATTTTACTTGAGAGGGCTTGGATTGATCTAACATGCTATGAGTATGTTGAACTATTTCCGAATTTGATTTTGTTCGATTGTTCTTTTTTTTCTCCAGCACTTCTATCTCTTGAAGAATTTGGTCAATTTCTGAATTTGCTTTCTCAGATTCGGATTCCTCAGATTAATCCAAATTTTCAGACTGCTGCTATGATTGACCTGATTCATTTTCAGATATATCTTTCATTTCACCATCTATACTAACACTTGGAGTGTGTTTTTCATCTTCAATAGTCAACAAATTCAAAGGAACCTTTTCTAGTCTATTGTTTCTATATGTTTGAAAAACTTCAACATCTTCTTGACTTAATTGACTAGAAACGTATTTGGTAATATCAGAGAAATTTTCCATGCCTTGAAAGAAATCATCAAATTTATCTTCTTCCTTTACAAAAGGCTTCATTTTTAGCTCTGTGTGTAATTTTTAATCACATCATTGGGATCATATAATCTTCCTGGCATAAATTACAATATCAACAACCAAATCTTGGGAACTTCTTTGTATGTATGGCCAATATGAGCCAGAGCAAAGGTGCGCACTTTAGAGGGAAAGTAGGCCAAATAGCCTTTTTACCATCTTTTAATTGCTTTGTGACACCATTGAAAAGCTGATATGCTTTTTCTTTTGCAAGTAATTTATCTAGAACATAGTAAGGTAAAACACAAAGAGAAGAATAAATCCCAAATACACTAGTATATGTGAACTTTTCTTCAGCAAACCATCTTGCTACAGGAAGAATATCTACATTGGATTCTTCAGAAACCCTTGGAGCCTTTTTGTTGAAAATCATTTGATGCATGGGAAATATGACTCCGTAGCAGATTTTATAAAAGTGCAAGTGGAACTAAGAATCCCAAATTTCTCTATGGTAGATATAAATCGGGGTAGGGTTTTTTGTGGTCGATTTCCAACCCATGGTAGGAAAATTAGAAGTAAAACAAATGGCACCCATTACATAAGCAGACATATAAAATGGAGGTATTTCTCTGAGCAAAACACTTATTTTATTCCTATATTCGGTGTTATTCTTGGCTAGGTAATTGGATAGAACATCTGTCCAATTTAGGATAGATGAATTGATGATTGCATTAATTAGGGGAACCCAATCTCTTGAAAATCTAGTACTATCAGGCTTGGAAAATATTCTACACAACATACCGACCGCATAACAATAAGGATTGGGAATTTGTGCAACTGGGTACGTACCAGACTTGTCTTGCTTCAATTTCCCTTCATTGTCCTCCCATTCATGGATGAATTTGATAAGATCTGGATGTTTTTCTTTGAAAGTCTGCACATACTTATTGTCGTATCTCTGCTGTGGGGTTGGTAGATGATACATTGCTGCTAAATCCTCTGCTTTGAAAGAACCCATAATATCTCCTCTCGAATTCATGAAAATTCTATCTTCAATGTTTAAGTGGTCAATTGCCCACTTAACCATGTCTGTATAAGGAAGAATATTTGGTCGAATGTGTGAGAATGCAACATCAAAAAGGGTTGCATCAGAGGTAGAATTAGTGCCTTTAGCAGAAACTTTGTCTATCATCCTTGGTCCTTCATCTTAGAAGAGTTTGTACATTGCCTCCCATGACGAACTGCCATAGTCTTTGTTGCAGACAGTGTTTGAAAATAATGAATACATATCTGCTTCTTCTCTGGATGATGTTTGAGAGATTTCCTTTCCTCTTTTTCTCATTTTGAAATTCTTCAACCAAATAATTGATTTCATGAGAGCAAAGTGAATTTAACATATAAGGAGTCTCATAAGAGTAAATCAATCATTTAATTCTAATGCACGTGAGAAGATGTCAATATATCAATCATCTTTTATAATTCCTAATTTAATATATCACATGGCCTCGCACGTAATATCTATCAATCATTTTAAAGACGTTAAGATCTTAAATTCCATTTGATATGACATAAGCTGTTTTCACACACTGAATTAATTTAATACACAAATCGCAATCATTCCTTATAATATTTCGTGATGCTTAATCTTTAAAGGTTGCGAAATGCGATCTGCGCAAATAGCAGATCACAAATTTTATAAGATAACGTTTGAATGTATATTATAAGTTGTGCACAATGTGTATTGCGAAAAACTTAAAGTGGACGCGATCACGAAAGATTTTATATTTCCTAGTTTATTTTCTTGTCGGGTCCGTGGGTGTCGTGACTTATATCATTTGTTTCTTAAGGCTTTATTGATTAACTAAAGTGCAATGTGAAAAAGGAAGAATAAAATGATGATTTTGATGTTTTTACAAGGTTTTTAATTATTTGTTCGGAAATGCTTCAAGCACATTTCACAATTTGCATATCTTACGTTTTACAATTCTTTTTTGAAATAAGATATGTAATATGCGATGCACTTTTAAAGGAAAAACATAAATTTTATTTTCTAAGTTGTTTTCTTTTAGGAAATTATAAAAATAATTTCCTATTTATTTTTAAAGGGTCCCTATTTATAAAAAATAAATGAGGGGTTGTTGTATAGCACAACATTGTTATAGATCAGATTTGGGCACTCTCTTTGAATGCTCTTCTGACATTTATCTTATGTTCATCCTTGCTTGAAGAGGGCACTGCCACAAGTGGTATGTTAGCCTGTTTCTATACCAAAAAAACCACCATGATTTCACGAAATAATTAAGAGAAACTGACTTCAGTCAATGATTGAAATCTCACCAAATGCACAATGTGCATGAGAGGAAACTACAAATTTTCTGATTTGATATTGAGTTGGTTTGACTCAAGAGTTCAGTTGTGATAGACCAAGCACTCCACCTCTGTAACTTCTCTAGGAGAATAATAGGTCATGTTAATGTACAATATGTTAGCCATAGCTAGTGCACTTTATTGGATGGCTTTGCAACTCTTTTCATGGGCTATTTCAGTGGTGTAGATGATGATCTAGGGTGCAACTTTGATTGTTGTTATAGATCAGATTTGGGCACTCTCATTAAATGCTCTTCTGACATTTATCATATGTTCATCCTTGCTTCAAGAGGTCGCTGCCACAACTGGTATGTTAGCCTGTTTCTATACCAAAAAAACCACCATGATTTCACGAAATCATTAAGAGAAACTGACTTCAGTCAATGATTGAAATCTCACCAAATGCACAATATGCATGAGAGGAAACTATGAATTTTTTGATTTGATATTGAGTTGGTTTGACTCAAGAGTTCAATTGTGATAGACCAAGCACTCCACCTCTGTAACTTCTCTAGGAGAATAATAGGTCATGTTAATGTACAATACGTTAGTCATAATTGGTGCACTTTATTGGATGCCTTTGCAACTGTTTTCATGGGCTATTTCAGTGGTGTAGATGATGATATAGGGTGAAATTTTGATTGTTGTTATAGATCAAATTTGGGAACTCTTTTTGAATTCTCTTTTGACATTTATCTTATGTTCATCCTTGCTTGAAGAGGGTGCTGCCACAGGTGGTATTTTAGCCTGTTTCCATACCAAAAAAACCACCATTATTTCACGAAATCATTAAGAGCAACTGACTTCAGTGAATGATTGGAATCTCACCAAATGCACAATGTGCATGAGAGGAAAATATGAATTTTCTGATTTGATATTGAGTTGGTTTGACTCAAGAGTTCAATTGTAACATACCAAGCACTCCACCTCCGTAACTTCTCTAGGAGAAGAAGAGGTCATGTTAATGTACAAAACATTAGTCACAATTGGTGCACTTTATTGGATGCATTTGCAACTCTTTTCATGGGATATTTCAGTTGTGTAGATGATGCTCTAGGGTGCAACTTTGATTGTTTTTATAGATCAGATTTGTGCACTCTCTTTGAATGCTCTTCTGACACTTGTCTTATCTTCATCCTTGCTTGAAGAGGGCACTGCCACAGGTGGTATTTTAGCCTGTTTCTATACCAAAAAAACCACCATGATTTCAAAAAATCATTAAGAGCAACTGAATTCAGTCAATGATTGGAATCTCACCAAATGCACAATGTGCATGAGAGGAAACTATGAATTTTCTGATTTGATATTGAGTTGGTTTGACTCAAGAGTTCAATTTTGATAGACCAAGCATTCCACCTATGTAACTGCTCTAGGAGAAGAAAAGGTCATGTTAATGTACAAAATGTTAGTCATAGCTGGTACACTTTATTGGATGCCTTTGAAAAAATTTTCATGGGCTATTTTAGTGGTGTAGATGATGGCCTAGGGTGCAACTTTGATTGTTGTTATAGATCAGATTTGGGCACTCTCTTTGAATTCTCTTCTGACATTTATCTTATGTTCATCCTTGCTTGAAGAGGGCATTGCCACAGGTGGTATTTTAGCCTGTTTCTATACCCAAAAAACCACCTTGATTTCATGAAATCATTAAGATCAACTGACTTCAGTCAATGATTGGAATCTCACCAAATGCACAATGTGCATGAGAGGAAACTATGAATTTGCTGATTTGATATTGAGTTGGTTTGATTCAAGAGTTCAATTGTGACAAACCAAGAACTCCACCTTTGTAACTGCTCTAGGAGAAGAAGAGGTCATGTTAATGTACAATAGGTTAGTCACAGCTGGTGCACTTTATTAGATGCCTTTGCAACTCTATTCATGGGCTATTTCAGTGGTGTAGATGATGATCTAGGGTGAAACTTTGATTTTTGTTATAGATCAGATTTGGGCACTCTCTTTGAATGCTCTTCTGACGTTTAACTTATGTTCATCCTTGCTTGAAGAGGGCACTGCCACAGGTTGTATTTTAGTATGTTTCTATACCAAAAAAACCACCGTGATTTCACGAAATCATCAAGAGAAACTGACTTCACTCAATGATTGAAATCTCACCAAATGCACAATGTGCATGAGAGGAAACTACAAATTTGCTGATTTGATATTGATTTGGTTTGACTCAAGAGTTCAATTGTGATAGACCAAGAACTCCACCTCTGTAACTACTCTAGGATAAGAAGATGTTGAGAATGCAATAATATGACAGAGCTTAGTGGAAAGAAGTCGCCTTCACTAAGTGGGCCCGTAGGGTATTTTTGGCGCAAAGTCTATTTTTAGACATGTTGATCATGATTCTATGAGTTGTAGGATGCTATTTGTGGAGGGATGGTCAAGTTGGAAAAATAGATGGACTTCTGTTTTTAGACATACTGGGCGGAATCTATTTTTAGATTGCCAGTCTAAAAATAGATATGTCGATATTATTAGCTCTTAATAATATTTGGACTATAAACATTATCTTATCCTCTTGGAGCACTTCAGTTTGATGCCTGGATGTGGCACATGCAGTTGACAGAAGGAATTATGCTATTCCTAGGGTCTAAGTGGAGCTATTGCATGATGAATTCAGTTAGAACTCATGTGAGTGAGTTTGGTGGAGTTGATGGAGTTGTGTTCAGTTTGACTTAGTTGAACTAGTTGTATTTAGTATAACTGATTAATACACTAGTGATGAGAGGTGTGAATTAATTATTAATTAATTCACTAATTATTAACTCATAAATCAACTAATGAACACATCAGTTAACTCAAGTGCATGGACAATTTCAGTGGAGATCAGTGATGGAGGTAGGTGAAAGAGCAGGTTGATTATCAGTTGTGACTATACTGGTGCATGATATTTGCACACACATTGATTGAGAAGCCAATGAGGATTGTGCAGTACATCTTGGTGGGATTCGAACTTGGATATCATGATTATCCATATTGGATTGCGCATTAGAGGCTGGCTAACAGGTGGAGGAGATTTGAGCATGTGACTTGCTTGATTTGAGCTTGTGTAGTGTGTAGCATGTGAGATAGTGCTGAGAGCTTGTGAGGGGCTTTGTGCTATGTATTGTTACATGATCTCTATCATTATAATATACAAATAGTTGGGGGTTTTCAGATTTAATCTTTCCCATAAAACTGTGTTTATATGTGTGATTGTTTATGGTTTTAATGTGTGCATGCGATTGTTTAATTTCCGCAAATTGATGATCAATAGTAGAAGAGGTTATGTATTATGCATGAAGCTCAAATAGTGTGTAATCAGGATAATCTCGGTGAATAATTTATCTATTATTCAAATTTCTACAGAAGAGGTCATGTTAATGACCACAACCTTAGTCACAGCTGGTGCACTTTATTGGATGCCTTTGCAACTCTTTTCATGGGCTATTTCAGTGGTGTAGATGATGATCTAGGGTGCAACTTTGATCGTTGTTATAGATCAGATTTGGGCACTCTCTTTGAATGATCTTCTGACATTTATCTTAAGTTCATCCTTGATTGAAGAGGGCGCTGCCACAGGTGGTATTTTTGCCTATTTATATACCAAAAAAACCATCGTGATTTCATGAAATCATTAAGAGAAACTGACTTCAGTCAATGATTGGAATCTCACCAAATGCACAATGTGCATGAGAGGAAACTATGAAATTGTTGATTTGATATTCAGTTGGTTTGACTCAAGAGTTCAATTGTGACAGACTAAGCACTCCACCTCTGTAACTGATCTATGAGAAAAAGAGGTCATGTTAATTTACAATATGTTAGTCACAGTTGGTGCACTTTATTGGATGCCTTTGCAACTCTTTTCATGGTCTATTTTAGTGGTGTAGATGATGATCTAGGGTGCAACTTTGATTGTTGTTATAGATCAGATTTTGGCACTCTCTTTGAATGCTCTTCTGACATTTATCTTATGTTCATCCTTGCTTGAAGAGGGTGCTACCACAGGGGCCCAAATAATAAGCTATTGTCAGTGGGATCTGTTGCTTTGATTGATTTTCCATTGTGATTAGTGTCCTTCCTTGTACAATATAAGTGAATAAAGCTCCACCAATTTGAAAAATTAAGTTGATGGATGAATTCTTGATAGTTTTATTCATATTCTAATGCCAAAGGGAAATCCTAGACAAGGGGGAAAAAATCAACAATGCCCTCCGTGATCTTAGACTAGAGGCAACTCTAACCAAAATCAAAACTAGGATCCAAGCAGCTCCCAAGGGCAGAACAAGAGGGTGAACCTTCGAATGAACCACTCTTATTCAATCTGTGGTGAGTACGGCCATTACACGCACCACTGTCTCGATCTCCTTGAGCTGAAGAAGCTTCAAGATAACCATGGACAATAGCTATGCAGGAGCCATTCCCGCATCAAGGGACAATTAGCACCCAACAGTAATAAACAACTCCCCACGATTCCAGAAAAAGAAACCATGAAATCTACATGGATGGTGAAGAATTGTTTTTTTCAAACGTAGAACCAATCATGTGTTGGTGGATTTGGTGAACACGTGTACCAATCCACACTTTCTTAAGAGGAGTGGTTGTTGGCTCTTGAGCTTCTGGTAACAGGAAGATAAACAAAAGAGTTAGCAGGTTAGTGAACATGCTATAAAAAAAAAACACTATATAATGATGTGATCTGTGACAAGGTGGTGGATGTTGTTTCACTTGAGGGGATTTGATCAACATCCCATGATGCTCTCGCACATTAAAATCCTAGGAAAAAAATTGACAAGAAAAATCAGGGATAGCAATCATTAAAATCCCTGGTAAAAATCATCAAGGTTCATTAGATTCAATTGGGCATGATTCAAAAATGTTCTTAGGACATGAACATAATCTTATTTTAGTTGTGATGTAAAATATAATTACATACAAAGAGATAGGTTCAGGAGGCATTGTTGTTTAATCATCAGAGGAGAAGAAACAATAATGGATTTATCCTATTGGATTTAAATACGCTAAGTATAAATCATGGGTGTATCATATTTGAATTGAATTAATGTGTATTGATGAATTTAAATCATTTATTTTAGATTGATGGATTATCTCATAACTCTTGATGGATTGATTTTAACTCTTAAATGTATATTAGGAGAGAGGAAATAGTTTGAGATCCTATGCAATCTATTTTTCTCTAAGAAATTGTAGTTTTAGTTATTTATTATACTATTTTATTTAATTGAAAACCTTTGAGACCACATATTTATATATTACGAGACTAATATGAGTAATCTTATTTGTTGAATTTTTTTTAGGTTTCAGTGTAAAACATGAAAAACTCTGAATATGGCACATATGAATGGTGGAAAATGGATGTCTACTGCTCATGAAATCGCTGCTATGGTAGAAGATGCCAAAAATGACATGTTGAGAGGGACCATTTATCATTAAATGGTCCCATGCAAGGTTTTTTGGAGAATGATGAAGAAATGAATATGGAAATGTCTGTAAGAATTCAAAATAATGATTTAACAATTGGAAGTGGTAATGGTTTACCCAACATCATTGGTGAAGATAATGTTAATAATAGCCCCAATAATGTCAATATACATAATAATTTCATGGATCATTCTAACGACGACCATGCACATGTAAAAGAAGAAATAACTATTGAATCCAATGTAAGAGAGATTCTAGATTCAATAATATACACACTGATGGACAACCTCATGATAATGATATTATACATATGGAAAGGACACCACTATACCTTGGTGCACAATGCTCCATATTTCAAGTTGTGTTACCCCTTCTTAACTTAAAAGTTGTCCATGGATAGACAAACAATAGTTTCACTGATGTTCTATAGTAAGCGTTTTTATACAAAATGGAGATTTCAAGTTTTTTTTAATAGATATTTCCAAAAATATAATTCCACTCTAAACTATATCTTATCATTGTTAATGGTACTGTCACATGTTTTTATTAGGTCTAATCCTTCCAATTAATAAAAAATTTCCTAAATAAAAAAAATGAGATCATGTCATTGACAAAAGATTTAGGTATGGATGCTTCCAAGACGTATGATGCATGTCCCAATGATTGCATCCTATATTATGGATATGGTAAGGAATCCTTAGATGAATGTCCGAAATGTGGTGAGAAAAGGTACCATATAAGTACATCATCAGAAAATGTAGGAAGAAAGGTACTACGTCACATACCTTTAGCCCCACAGTTTGAGAGGTTATTTGGATGCAAGGAAATGTCGCAGCTCATGGATTATCATGTGAGGGTAAGGAGCACAGATGGTGTTATGAGGATGCTGATTGATGGAGTGGTGTGGCGTAAGATCGAGGAGAAGTGGCCAATTTTCAAATATGAGCCACTAAATGCAAGAATATCATTAGCATTAGATGGTGTGAATCCTTATGGAAATCAATCAACACAATGGTCTACATGTCTAGTAATTGCTATCAACAACAACCTACCCCCATGGCTATCAACCAGAAAGGAAAATGCTATGTTGACACTTATCATACCAGGTTATACTTTATGGAAATTCCTAATATTGAGTCTACATGGTAATAGTAACAAATTTCATGATGCAAATGACAAATTGAAGTTGATGTCTTTACAGGTCCAAATCAACCGAAACATATGGACACATACTTGGAGCCTTTAATAAACGAGTTATTAATGCTTTGGCAAGGAATGAATATGAAGGATTTGTCTTGTCCTATTTCTTCAAAGATCTTTCAATTTCATGCAATGCTTCTTTTCACAATTCATGATGCTCCAGGGCTATCAATGTGTTGTGGTGAGTTATTTTTGGTGTTAATAACCTCATATTGTATTTATTGATTTCATATTAAAAAACTAAATTATTACTTATCTTGCATATAAAAATGAAATTCCTTCAGACTAAGGGATCTTATGGATGCCCAACATATGGGCCTTGTGCCTCATCAAGAAGATCGAGTCATTTGGGAAAGACTGTATACGATGAATATAGAATGTTTCTAAAGCCTGATCATCCATATCACGTACAAGATAAGGATGATTTTGGTGGAAAGGAGTGCCTTCTTAGAGAACCTTCAAAGATGAATCCCGGGAGATGGATGCATGTATATAGAAGCAAAAATGGTAATTTTCATTCTCGCCTTTTAAATGATATATGAAAATATTCGTAAAACATTGATTTGTTAAATTTATTATGATTTTTCTTTTTGGTAGGACCCCTTCCTTCAGGAATGACTCGAAAGACAATATTTTTAGAGTTGTCATATTCTGAAGACCTACCTATTGTTCACTTGTTCGATACAATGCACATAGGGAATAATGTATCTGTTTGTTTATATAATATGCTATTTGAGAAGAGTTCAATACATGGGAGGAAATTAAATAAGCTAAAAGTGAGGATGGACCTCAAAGAAGTAGGAAGAATGCCTAATCTTTGGCCAAATGATGATGGTAACTTTGTAGCTGATCCATGGTATCTCACAAAGGAGGGGAAAGAGCAGATGATTAAATTCATAAAATTAGTAAGATTCCCAACAGGTTTTGGAGTAAATTTTAAGAATGCATTCTCAAAAGGAAATGAACTTGTTGGAATGAAGACCCATGATTGGCATAATTTCCTTAGGGTATGTGCAAATTTATCGACATTAACTATATTATCTATTATGTGATTTTAAAATTCTTTTATTTAAAAAATAATTATATAGCATGAATAATTGATCAATTTTAACATTCTAATTGCAGTATCTATTACTTGCCAGCCTTCCAAATAATCTCAATGAAAATGTTAGGAGGAAAATCTACAAGGTAAGTAGATTTTTTAGGTATGATGCATGGCCTATATAACGAAAAAGGTCTCTTCAAGTACAATGTGATATAATAAAAAATTTTTCATCTATAATATTTTT
The DNA here is from genome assembly GCA_034641835.2 of Pinus albicaulis. Lineage (NCBI taxonomy): Eukaryota > Viridiplantae > Streptophyta > Pinopsida > Pinales > Pinaceae > Pinus > Pinus albicaulis. Next base: position 998,959,613 of record CM076580.1, on the reverse strand, counting down.
TTTCTTTACACAAATTGTGGGCTTAACTTAATTAATTCTATTCTAGGTGGGTCACTTCAACACAAATACACAACAAAGACTTAAAGATGTGGAAGAAAGAACTCTCCATTTTGATGTGTGACATGCAAAAATGCTTCCCAACAAGTTTATTAAATGCACAGGAACACTAAATTGTGCACCTCTTACATGAAATAGAGTTGTGTGGACCAGTTCAAACAAGGACAATGTTTCCTATTGAGTGCTATTTAAAGGTTTTGAAAAAGTTTGTAAAGCAAAAGGCTTGTCTTGAAGGTTCCATGCTTCAAGGGTACATGTTGTTAAAATCCACAGTTTATCTCACTGAAATGTGCAAAGAAATAAAAATTAAAGGGCCCGACTATGGGACTCAAAAGAAAGTGAAAAATTTAAAGGACATGTATTCATAGGACAAGCAAAAACTAGGGAAATTAAAGGTGATTAAACTTATATCTACATATGGTCCACGGTTTTGATTTGTGACTATGATGGTATAATGTGTTTTATGTTTTATGATTGCAGATGATGTTGAAATGGAGGCTTTATTATTATATGTTGTAAGAAATAGTGAACACACAAACATATGGAGGGAGGAATATCAAAGGCATCATGATGCCCAAAAAAGGCATTGTTTGTCATATGTATCTCGAGGTGGTCATAATTCATCTTCACATTCAACAATAATCAGAAAAATTGAAAAGGATTGGTCTCTAGCTATGAGTTTAAAATATTTGAGCGATAAAGTAGCAAGGGCATGTATAAATAATGATGAAAGAGTTACAACACATGTATTGGACATTATAAAAGGACTAGAAGAGAATAATGTGACTCATTATAAGGGGTTGTGGTGCAAGGGTCATCATTACTGTGTTCGGAAGCTAGATGAAAATCAACAAACATTTGACTATGGAATTACTGCATATTTTACAGTAGATTTTCAGTCACATGTTCGTGTTGGAAACATAAAAACCGACACCTTGAGATACTATGGATTAATCGAAGATATCTTAGAGATTAACTTCAAATCTTTCAAGGTGGTATTATTTGAAGCTAAGTGGTTTAGAAATATTGTAGTTGGAAATGATCCAACAACATATATGCATGAGAATGGTTTTTGCATCATCAATCATACCAAGCTTGAGAAAAAAGATGAACCATATGTTTTTCCTGACTAATGTGAGAAAATATTTTTATGTTGTCATCCTACAAAACGATCAAATCCATTTTTCATTTAATATAATACTAGATCAATAAGATTCTTCCAACCTTCATTTTGAACATGTTAGCCCCTTATTAATTTCTGACAAGCAAACAAGGGGTCAAGCTGTCTTTAAGTTTTCAAAGAATGGATTCCTCCTGAAAAGACATCATCCTTAAAGCCTTTCATGATTCCCTACTCTTTAATCCCTTTCCCTCTGCTGTTCTGGAGTCAATACGCCTCATTGATTACTAAAAACATGTGCTCCAAAGGCCTTTATTCGTCCTTTGCATCCCTACAAAATGTCCCTTTTTACCCCTTTCCCCCCCCTTGTCAAAGTCCTCCTTTTCCCTTCTAAACCTCTAAATCCTCCCAAAAATCCCCTTGAGTTCTACCCCTATCCCTTGTTCGGTCTAATTCACCCTTATTCCCTCTATCGTTACTCTTCCTTGGCCTTAAAATGCATTAAAATGGGGTTAAAACCCACTTTCCAGCTTTATATTAAGGCCTAAGCCCCTTTTCCCGCAAGCTCCAACCACTTCCCCATGTAACCCTTACCAAAAACCAAGCGCTTAATGCCTTGGGGGCCGATCACATGATCGCATAATCGAAAAATCACATGTTTATGTGAAATGCTCCAATCATCCATCGCAAATATTTGCGATGCGATCGATTGATCGAAAATCTGCCCATTGCATTGCAAGTCCCCCGACTGCATCGCAAGTCCTCCGATCGCGCCCGCTCCTCTGATTGATCGCATCGCACATCCCCTCGCTTGCGATTGTGATTAATCCCGCTCCGTTTTCCAATTTCGATTGCGATTCCATATGGGTCCCACCTCATACGCATTCCCATTTCATTCTATTCAATTCCCTTGCATTTCCTCCATAGTCTAAAGTTTTGTGTTTTGCATTAAATCTAATGTTTGATATTCATTCCGCCCATTTCTCATATGTCATTCCATGGATTGATCTCCGCCGTTGGTCTACACCTCCACATTATGATCGAATGGTCCACGATGCATTTCTCCGTCAAACCCTATTGTTCACCATTTACACCATATTATTGCATTTTCCACCGTTTTTCCACATAAAACACTGTCCCATCTTCGCCGCACTATCATTTCCCCCGCCCTCAGAACCAGTCTTCCTTATGCATGGATTTCATCACCGAGTTACGTGTTTTGCACGGTTGTCCAATGGTGAAGGCCTCCATGATTACACAGTCTTCGTCTCAGCAGCCAGAAATGCAGAAAGGACCATTTTTCAGAGGCCTAAATAATGAAGAAAGCCTGGGAAAAAGCCTTGATTGGACTTGCATTAAAAGAACAGAGTTGAAAACTCTGTAAATATTCCTAGGGCCACTTAAGCACATATTTCACAGAGAAATATGTAAATGAAGCAGCAGAGAGTTCAATGCATAGAAAAATAAGTCAGCAAGGTTTCACATTAGCAGATGATTCTAAAGGACAAAGCGCCCATATCAGTTTTATTATTTACCGTGTTCCTAAAGATTTCCGCCTTGACCATAGTCCCAAGCTACTATAGAAGTTGTTAATGTGGTATGGCAGACTATTCAGTCATTCACTTCACCATTTTGTTTATTCACCAGAGCACTGCACAGTACTGCAATCAAAGTACATCAGGACCATACCTGGAGTAAATGGAAGCCTGACGCAGAACATTCTTTCCTCTAGAAAGTACCAGAGATAAATGCAGAGAGTCTAAATAGAATGGGCTTCGGCCCTCTTTTCTTCTGAGTTTTAATTCTTCATTTAGTTTTCCACCTACCACCTTCGCTCCTCTTTCAGCTATAAAAACCATGAAGAAACACATTGTATAAGGTTCTAGATTTTATCAGAAAATTATGCAGTGAAAGGATTTTTGTATACACTTTGTAAAAATTTTGTATGAAGGCTCAGAGCCCATAGGGTCTCAGTGAGGAGGAGTTCCATCTGTTAAAGAGGATTCTGGTCTTTGGTACTTCACAGTCTGTAACTTTCTCTTATGTGTTATTTTAATAGATCATTTCATTTCATCCATGTTTCCTTTAAGCATCATGTTTGGAATGCGAGTGGCTCACGATTTTTGGTATGGATTCATCCCTGGTTGATGCCATGTCGGGTGATTGAAAGGCGCTTTAAATATGGCTCATGCATGATATTCTATTCCATTATTCATCTAAACCGTATTCTTGCTATATTAGTTTCTTTGGGAGGGTGCTTTTAAAATGCTATTGTCATGTATGGATTCTTAGATTGGTAAGCCCATGCATGGCGATATTGTATATCTGGGTATCAGCTCAATGTTGACTAATATCTTCTCAACATTTCTTTCATTACATACACCTTCTAATAACTGATTTCTGTGACATATTACTTGAATCAGCCCGCTTTGCAGTAAACTGTCTCTGAATTGTCTAATGCTTTGTATTAGAGTTTTACACCTTGCCTTTGCAGTATTTCTTTTCTTGTATCAATTTCTAAGAGTTGGTCCCATTCTATTTTATTTCCCTGTTTATAGGAGATATCATGTGAGCTGAATTTGACTACTTCATACATTATATTATATGCTCCTTGCTATGCTAAGATGTCCTAGGCACTGGTCTATCACAACTCTAGGCTGTCTCTAGGAGCGACAACATCTTTCTAGCACCGTTGTCGGGGACCGAAGTTGAGAAAATTAGAATCCCTGGGCCTCGAAGAAACCTATTCACTCTCTAAGTAAGTGAGCATAGAGAGTTGAGAGTTGTAGATCCCTCACCTTGGTGACTCCACATTCATTTATCAAAAGAATTTACTTGCAGTCCCGACTCCCCTGGGGAAGAGACAAATGGCTTTGATTTGGAAAATCACTGTGGTGGACAGTAAGATCTTAAATCATCCACCTGGCGACTCCACCGTTCCCAAATGATTAAGAGACTCCATTGGGGAGACCGTATCGCAGTACAACATCAGTCGTGCTGAAGGTCAAGTCACTTCACCAATGGAAGGCTCTAAGCAGTTTTCAAAAATGCATCCAAGTTTCATAACAGAGTGTCGAGATGAAATATCACGTGGCTTGGCAAAACTGGAAGTGGAGGACCTTCCACGGATTACTCTTCTCATCCCAAGTTGCACACCCGTGCTTAAGAAGATCTTTCTAAGAATGATGATTGAAAGATATGAAGCTGAGATCAAACTCGTGAAATCACAAGAACAAACTCAAGACCTAGATAATGAGCAAGACATGTATGATGCTTTGATGCCCATGGAAGATGAGGAGGAAAGTGATCAGGAACTGCCTGATTACTTACCTATATCTTGTATTATGTTGATCAGAGAGTATCACGACCTAATAGCAATGGAAAATAGGGAATGTTGCTTGGAGGAAGCAAGAGGCCACATAGAAGAGGCTCAAGAGAACATCCCGCCTCCCAGTCAGCTAATGCAAGAAAAAGAAGATTGTTATGCTTTTGTCCATGATGACGGGGAAAACTCCCTTTTGACAGAAGAAGAGATTGATCAGACATTAAATCAGCGATCCACCTCCGAAGTCTTTTATAGAACGGATTCCCTTGCTCACTCGTCTATTGAGTTTGACGATTCGGATACAGAAAGCTCCTCTGAGGATCGAGATGAAGAAAGACCTGCTGAGGAGCCGACAAGTTTGATTGGTGACATTGCTTACGATTATGAATTTCCTAATTATGATCTATTTGATGATGATTTCTTCCTGAGAGAAGTTGAGCCTGCAGAACCATCATCAGTAGACCCATGGGAGGAAAGCCAGGGCCAACAACTCCAGAGGAGCAATGAACCTAGTCAGCCTATCTATGACACCGATGGAGAAAGCTATGAAAGCATTAGTGATGAGTGTCATGAGATCGGTGATCAGCAATCCTTCCTTTCAGAAGATGAGGAGGAAAGAAAAGAAGAAGTTCTTGGGCAAGATGAAAATAAAGAGCCTTCTTCTAAGAAAGAGGAAGCAAAGGAACAAACCCCTGCTCAAGAATACATGTATCTTTTCACGGAGCTCAGCTCATCAGAGCGGAATATATCAGAACTCCAAGAGGACAACACTGTCATATATTATGAGTCCTCCAGTTCAGAAAATGAAGAAGATGAGGGATATTCTCTTTCTCAAGAGAGTCTTGCTTTTGATCCAGTGGAAGAAGAAAAAATCCTGGTTGAAGCGTACCTGCCAAATATTCATAACCAGGTATCTTTTCATGATCCTTATGCTCATTTCCTGCAAACATTTGAGGAAGGATCAAAGGTCTTTGTGATCAACATGTTGTGGACAGAAAGCAAATTTTCCAAAGCTGCTATTACGGAACAAAAAGAGTGGGAGCTACCCTGCCTATCCAGCCGGCTCAAGGAGTTGAGCAAGAAGGACCAGTCATGGGATCACTTGATGGACTGATTACATTGGAAGACAATGTTTGTAGGATAGAGTTGTAAATAGTCCAGTTAGAGTAGGGTAGGTAGGAAAAGCTCAAATAAAGCTCAACCTGTGAGCATGTAGTTAGTTGTTTTAATTTTTGCAAATTCCAGCGTGCCAGACAGTCTAACCCTGGGTTTCATCTTTGTTTGAATAACGTGGGTGTTATGATGAATCATGAAATGAAAAGTGGAAGGGCTGAAGAACAGAGTTTTCATAGAAGATGATCAGGTGGTCTGTGAAGTTCTCGACACGTCCAGGGATGAACGTGCCGTCCCCAGATGGAGCCGATGTTGATCATGTTAGCCCCTTATTAATTTTTGACAAGAAAACAAGGGGTCAAGCTATATTTAAGTTTTCAAAGAATGGATTCCTCCTGAAAATACATCATCCTTGAAGCCTTTCATGATTCCCTGCTCTTTAATCCCTTTCCCTCTGCTGTTCTGGATTCAATAAGCCTCACTGATTACTAAAAATATGTGCTCCAAAGGCCTTTATTCGCCCTTTTCATCCCTGCAGAATGTCCCTTTTTACCCCTTTTTCCCCCCCTTGTCAAAGTCCTCCTTTTCCCTCTTATATTTTACCTTCTAACCCTCTAAATCCTCCCAAAAATCCCCTTAAGTTCTACCCCTATCCCTTGTTCGGTCTAATTCACCCTTATTCCCTCTATCGTTACTCTTCCTTGGCCTTAAAATACATTAAAATGGGGTTAAAACCCACTTTCCAACTTTATATTAAGGCCTAAGCCCCTTTTCCCGCAAGCTCCAACCACTTCCCCACATAACCCTTACCCAAAAACAAGCGCTGAATGCCTTGGGGGCTGATCGCATAGTCATAGAATTGCATGTTCTATAGTGAATGCTCGGATTACTCATCGCAAACATTTGCAATGCGATTGATCGCGTCGCAAATATTTGCGATGCGATTGATCGATCACAAATCCGCCCATCGCATCGCAAGTCCCCCGACCGCATCGCAAGTCCTTCGATCGCGCCCGCTCCTCTGATTGATCGCATCGCACATCCCCTCGCTTGCGATTGTGATTACTCCCGCTCCGTTTTCTGATTGCGATTGCGATTCCATACGGGTCCCACCTCATACGCATTCCCATTGCATTTCATTCAATTCCCTTGTATTTCCTTCATAGTCTAAAGTTTTGCGTTTTGCATTAAATCTAATGTTTGATATTCATTCCGCCCATTTCTCATATGTCATTCCACGGATTGATCTCCGCCGTTGGTCTACGCCTCCACATCATGATCGAACGGTCCACGATGCATTTCTCCGTCAAACCCTATTGTTCACCATTTACACCATATTATTGCATTTTCCACCGTTTTTCGACATAAAACACTGTCCCATCTCCGCCGCACTATCATTTCCCCCGCCCCCTAGAACCAGTCTTCCCTATGCATGGATTTCATCACCGAGTTACGTGTTTTGCAGGGTTGTCCAATGGTGAAGGCCGCCATGATTACATAGTCTTCGTCTCAGCGGCCAGAAACGCAGAAAGGACCATTTTTCAGAGGCCTAAATCATGAAGAAAGCCTGGGAAAAAGCCTTGAGTGGACTTGCATTAAAAGAACAGAGTTGAAAACTCTGTAAATCTTCCCAGGGCCACTTAAGCACAGATTTCACAGACAAAGATGTAAATGAAGCAGCAGAGAGTTCAATGCGCAGAAAACTAAGTCAGCAGGGTTTCACATCAGCAGATGATTCTAAAGGACAAAGCGCCCATATCGGTTTTATTATTTACCGTGTTCCTGAAGATTTCCGCCTTGATCACAGTCCCAAGCTACTAGAGAAGCTGTTAATGCGGTATGGCAGACTATTTAGTCATTCACTTCACCATTTTGTTTATTCACCAAAGCACTGCACAGTACTGCAATCAAAGTACATCAGGACCATACCTGGAGTAAATGGAAGCCTGACGCAAACCATTCTTTCCTCCAGAAAGTACCAGAGATAAATGCAGAGAGTCTAAACGAAGTGCGAAATGGGCTTTGGCCTCTTTTCTTTTTGGTTTAATTAACGTTAGTTTTTTCTCCACATACCACCCTCGCTCCTCTTTCAGCTATAAAAAACCATGAAGAAACGCATTGTATAGGGTTCCATTTTATCGAGAAAATTATGTGATGAAAGGCTTTTATTATACACTTTATGCTTTTTTTGTATGAAGCTCGAGCCAATAGGGTCTCGAAGGAGGAGGTTCATACATTAGAAAGGTTAGGGTCTTTGGTACTTCATAGTTTTTGTAACTTTCTTTTATGTGTGTTATTTAATAGATCATTTCATTTCATCCATGTTTCATGTATCATGTTTTGGAATGCGGTGGCTCATGATTTTTGGTATGGATTCATCCTAGTTGATGCCCATGTAGGATCGGTCAAGCGCTTTAAATATGGCTCATGCATGATATTACATTCCCATTATTCATCTTACTTAGTATTTATGCTATATTAGTTTATTTGGGAGGGTGCTTTTAAAATGCTATTGTCATGTGGATTCTTAGATTAGTGTACATACGTAGCGTGTGTATATCTGGTATCGACTCAATGTTGACTAATATCTTCTCAACATTTCTTTCATGCATACACCTTTGAGGAGTTGATTTAAGCGACATATTGCTTGAATCGGTCACATGCAGCAATGCTTGTCTCCTGAATTGTACGATGATTCATATTCGAGTTCTGCATACATTCTACTGCAGGTATTTCTTTTCTGTATCGGCTCAAAATTTGGTCCCATTCTGTTTATTTCCTTTTGTTCGGAAAGAGGAAGATAGCATGTGAGCTGAAGTTGACAACTTCATACATTATATTATACGCTCCTTGCTATGATAAGATGTCCTAGGCAACTGATCTATCGAACTCTAGGTACGTCTCTAAGCAGCAGTACTTCATGAAGAGCAAAATATCTCGGTAAAATGTCATCTAATGGTAGCTAGGATGATGAATTTAATGGGCAAGAAGGCATGCTTAGAATATTTTAATTCTATTCCCAATTATTTTGATGATTAATGATAAATTCTATGAATAGTTCTACTCGAGAAAATGTAAATGTTTAGTGATTCCTATAATAGAGTTGTATCTTTTTATTTTAAATTTACTATATAGATTTGTTGAAGAATCAAACCTATCATAATCTAAAATTTAATAGTATTTCAATGTTAAACATATGAAACTATAACATGATAACAATGTTATATATATTATCATTATGTACATTTAGATTTTTTTTTAATTTTTTTATAGAAAACTTAACAATTAATGAATTTTTATCTTATAGAATTGAAAACTTATTTTTTACTAGAGAAAGTTAGATATTAGAGGATTTGTTAAGATTTTTGTACCCTCCAATATGATATTTTATGATTAAAATATTTTCAAAATGTTTCATTTGATTATGAGTTACTATTTTTTTTTGTTTCTTGTATGTATTTTAATTCATTTGCATACTTTTCATTTTATAATATACTCATTATTTCACTTCATATAATCAAAGGTTGATGCTTTTATATATATATATATTTTGCACTTGTTTCATTATTGGATTAATGCAATGAAGTATATAAAAGTCATTCTAACTTGGGAAATGTGTAATATTGAATTAGGTCTATTGATTCAATATGCGAACAAGAAAAAGAGGAAAGTCTATTCGGACAAAGAGTTTAAATGAATTTATGAGGGACACACCTTCTAGAGTCATAGGTATTACTGAAATACCTTCCAAAGGAAGTAATTTATCTACAATTCCATCTTCCCATTTAGATTTTACAGATGATGTATATGTCCCAGTAGTAACTGATACTTGCCATAATGTGGAGCCTACACTTGAAACTAGATTTGATAGATTGCAATCATATAGAGAGTGGTTGATAAAGGCTGATGTTGATCCATTCATAAGAGATGCAATTCATGCAACATACAAAACAGCTATCTCTGACACAAAGAATGCAACATATACAGAAACAAAAGTTGATGATCTACAAAGGTAAATAGTCATTTATATTTTACTTATAAACTTTAACATATCATATGATTATTAATAATATATTATATCACAATTTTCAAGAGTAATATCAATTTTCTCGAAGAAGACACTAACACCAATGGACAACAAAATCAATCTCCTCCATCAGATGAACAAACTATACCATCTATTGGTGCATCTTTTCAACCTCTCTTAAAACATACAAATGAATATGTTAAAGGAGAGGTAACTAATGGTATGCCATTCACAATCACATTAAATGAAAAATAGCAAGTGTTAAATGATGGAGGTGGGAGAACAGGGAGAGACATACTTCACCATGAAGCATTGAGATTATTTGGTCCTAGAATTACTAAAGAGTTTCGTCATCAAGGTAAAACACATATACTATGTTTTTTCATAAATTTCATACTTAATTTATGTATTATAAACTATATACTTAACATTTCATGTTATATATTAAAAAAATACATATATTGTACTCAGTGATACATTCCCTAAATTTCATTACCATCATACTAGAAACCTTAAAAATTTTTATATGGATTATTTACTTTCTACGTGTATTACATAGAGAGATATAAGAAGGATGAGTTATTATCTCTTATGCATAAAGTATTGGCAATTGTACCTCCAAAACAAATTCTTCATAGTGTTGCTGAATATATTAAAAATACTAAGAATGCCTTGAGAGGAGAATTGGTAAGAAACAAAAATGTAGTCAAGCCGCACTTCAGAGGATAAGGAGAGTGGAAGAAGTTATTGGATGATATTGCTCTTAAGAAAAAAAGGAAAAATGGAACTTTGGTTGGAAAATACAAATACACACATACTGTACGAGCCTCTCGGTTTTCCACATGCCATTGTTTGGGGAAAGGTGGCATGTTATCTGCTGATGCAGGAGCATTAGCTCGGAAAAAAACTTTGTATTTTTATTAAACCTAGGGGTCTCATGTTTTTGAGAAAATATATATTTTATGTAAATATTAGTGAGGTTTTTGAGTGATTAAATTATATTTTTAATTAATTATATGTGAGGATTCTTAATGTTTCCAAATAACTGGAAACCATGAGAGAAATTATACCTGAGATATCTAAGAATTAATTAAGAGGCCTAAGTTAGATTTTAGTTTCAAGATTTTAGGGATAAATATAGATTGTAGGATTTGTTGAGATATTTGAGGATTTTTTGAGTTATTAAAGGGATGTGAACCAAAATTGGTTCAATTTAATTTGTATAAATTAATATGCCTCAAAGGAAAAATAGATCAGGTGAGATTAGAGTGCAGAATAGAGAAAGAGGTTGTAAGCCTCCGGGCATTGGTAAGAGGGCCAATGATTGAAAATCAGGCCAGGAAGAAATATTGCTGTAAGTAAGTTCATTTTTATATGAAAGCGTTGGTTTGAACTATGCGCCTAAATTGGTCAATTCGTGTATGGTTCAAATTCAATGTTAAGAGTTGAAATGGTGAATTTGTATACAAACTTGTTGGTATTCAATTTGTATGAATCGATAACCATGTTGTATTGAAGCCAAAACATAAGTCCATATGATTTAGATCCTATCAATGAAGGATCGATCGTAGTTTAATGACATTAGGATTTATATTCTCCGCATACAATTGAAATGAATTCTGAGAAAAGGGATCGATTTTCATTTCTATTCTGAAATTATGTTGGGCGCTAGTTAAAACAGAGAATTAGTGCGCTAATCCTGTTGGGTCGAGGTTGAATGCATTGTATTGTAGATTTGAATAGCGCCGAAGAACTAAAATCAAAGAACCAACGTGTGTGCATGGGATCCGGATGTGCTGTATTGTCTACTGCTATTTGGCTACGTTGTGGGCATAGTTGTATTGGAGATTCGACAAAATTAATTCGAATAGACAGTATTAACTTAAAACTAGAATTCTAATCCCTGTGTAGCGATGGTCTGAGGAGAGTGAGCTTCGAATTCAAGAAGCGAAGAAATGGAGCTGTATGGAACCTCCAAGACACAGAGTAAGAGCGTTAAATGGCAGCGTTAGCATGAGTCGGATTTGTAGAGTTTAAAACAGAGTTGGAATCATAGTAAATGTCTGTGGAAATTCGATTTCAAGTAATATGAAGTCGAAAGGGGTTTTGATAAGCGGTTTTGTGCAATTATAACACTGGTTTTGTTTATTGAAAGTAACTGAAACTTTCCGCAAGAATTCGTGCTCTATTACTTATTCTGAATTCAATTGAATTGATACATAAATTTGACAGTGCGATGGCCAGTTGATGATGTATAAGAATTCAGAAAGGATGCAGAGTTAAATTAATTGGAGGTAAACTATAATTTTGTGCAAATTGAAGAATTGTGAGCAGAAATGTTCTAAAAAGGAAACAAAGGCAGCGTTAAACGCTGAGCTGGGAGGTTGCGTTGGAGGAACTCGGTTTGTTGTACAATCAGGAACTGTGTAACTATTGAAGGCGAATTCGCACGGTGGAGAATTTAACACAAAAGTTGTATAAAGGTTTCTTTGAGAACCAGTCAGTGAATGTATTAACACAACGATGGATGAGTAAAGAATTGAAGCGTCGAGGAGTTAAAAAAGAGGATACAAGCCATCCGATCAAACACTGAGGTCTTGTGCTATTCGGTTGGATGGGAGGTCGATGTGTGGAAGATTTGGTCAGATTTGAATAAGGAGAAGGCACAATTGAATTTGTGTAGGCGTTCATGGGGTAAGCCACATTTTTGTTTACTAAATATGTATTAAAACGTGGCCAGGTCTATCATGATGTTGAATGGAATGGAAGGATCGAATTAAATGATGGTCAAATGTTATTTTAAATGACGATGTTTTTCGCGAAGGTTTTATATAAACTTCATTGATCTTGGAATGCATAAAGTCAATATGCAGTGGTAGTAAATTACCGGTTTGAACTTTTAAGCATAGTTTTATATTGGCATTTGATTGAGGTGTGATTGTATAAATGTGGGGTTTTAATTAATTGAATCCAAACTTTTGAATTGAGATGGATTAAGCCTTGAATCCAAACTTTTGAAATGTGAGTTTTTGGGGTTTTTTGGAAGAGCCTTGTGTATATGTTGAATGGTTTTGAACTATATGTTTGAAGAGCTTCCATAATTAAAAGTTGAGATTGCTAAGACATTAAAGAACTATTGGGAAATTATTTGAGATACATTTTGTATATGCAATTGTTGGAGAGATTCTGGGTTTGCAGGGTTCTCCTGCATCATCTACAGAGGCAAAAATTGTAAGCTTAATACACTACTATGCTTCTCAAGGAAAATTTATTTTTTATATAATTAAATTTGTAACTCTTTCATTGTTATTTAAAATATAGTTGCAGGTGTTCAATACTAAAATGTATAAAGATGACAAAGATTTTGCTTCATGCTATGATGTATATTCTCTCATTCATCAAAGATTAAATATGGATTTCATCCTATTACAGATTATGAGGTATTTTTTGACCTATAATTATTTGTTCTAGATAAATTTTTATAATATGAAAGAAGTATATGCAAATGAAAGTTTCAGTTAATACAATTTATACTTGTGTTGATCTTATCTTATATCTGTCTTAGGTAAATGTTCAACATGATGAAAGAGAAGATGAAGCTGAACTTTGAATCATGCTTCAACCTTACCATATGTCTGGTTAGTTCACTTCAGTTATTTTTTTAAATCAATAGGATACTTTAGTTATGAAATACCATTAAATGCACACACTTTTTATGGTTTTTTTCAATTCAATTGAAGTTATTGTTTGTGTTTTTCTCCGTTTAATTCATTTATGTATTTTTATTCACAAACTTATGTTTATAATTTTCTTTCTATGATTTTTCCATGCAGGCGGCGACACAATTTCTTTTAGGATGAGCAATACAGATGAATTCAAACGAATTATCAGTTTCGTTTTTTTTTCATATCTCATAATAAAAAAATTTCAAGACCTAAGATATTTCATTATATTAATAAATGAAGAGTGATTTTTTGATAATCAATGTTGGAACATATGTATAACTTTTATTTTCTTTAATTAAATTATCTCTTTTTATATACTCATCGTTTTGGTTGTTGTATAATATACTTAAAATTTTAACATATGTAGATATTGTTAGTACTTTGTAATTATTCATTTAATGTGAAAGATATCCATTTAATATATTTTTTCATAACTAGAAAGATATGTAATAGATTAGAAAAACAAAAGTTTTTAAAATATCATGCCATCTTAAAGTTTTCACTCAAACAAAATTCTGTGAGGCTTGGAATTGAAATGACATTGTTTAGAACTTTTATTTATTTATTTATTTTAATTTTCAAAGATTGAAAAGATTCATCTACATGATCAATAATGTTGATCATAATCATCTCCCTATAAGATTTTCACAGACAATCTGGCATATAAGCTCTCAAATTCCCCCTTGTAGCCTCGGAAAACCATTCTCAAGCCTATCGTTACCATTCCCCGCCTCCAAAACACATTATCAAAGGCTGGAAATTCATATTTGAAAATATTCGAGGCATAGCTCCTTCGGCCCTAGCCCCTCTGTTCTTTTTCTCCATGTAACTCGGGCACCAGACCGAGTGCTAAAACCAGAGGTGCTTATCACATATGTATATCGAGCGCACCTTCGGCCGTTGATATGTATATATTGAACGAAATTCGTGATCCTCCATTCATCACCCAAAACCGCATCTCAGCCGTCCAATCAAACTGTGAAATCTACGCTTCGCAGCCCGCCGGTCCTGGTGGTCCTCGCGCCCAAAACACTGTTCAAAACTGGGTGGTATGTATCGCACCGCATTTCGATGGTAGGCGGTAATCCTCCTTGGGCCAGCAATTCCATACGGCGCTCACCACGTGTCGTGTACGACTCGAATACCGCCCTCCATCGCGCGTTATTGTTTGGACAAAGACGCGCAACGATATTCATCACAGTCGTCCGATCTGAGAGCCTTCATTCGACGGTCATCGTGCTCTGAAGCTGCATGAGGTTTAATCCGAGCCCCTCGCGCCCCTGGCCCACTGTCCATCGCCTCCGACGCTCTTTCAACCGTCGATCTCCTCCTAAGATCGGACGGCCAATATTTCATCATCCTCACTGTTGACCTAGTCTTCCTCCACGTCATCATCCCATGTGTTTATCGAATTTTTCCCCTCCGCCATTTATACATTACGTTCATATGTTTATTTTATTGTTTCGCATTATAAACTCTGGCCAGCCCTTCCGCCATTATTTCCACTGCATTTTCTTCGTCACCACCCTGCATGTTTCCGCCACTTCATCACGTCGCTCTGTTACACAGTCGCTTCCATTGCATTGTCGTCCCCCATGCATTTGTTTTCTTCACAGTTTTGTGTGTTTTGCAGGTTGACAGCGACGGAGAATTATCATAATTTGCAGCATCCATTACAAGAGCCGAGCACACGTCAAAGGACCATTTTTCAGAGCAGAATTATGAAGAAATTCCTCGGAAGCCAAATCGACAAGACTCCAATTTAAGAGGCAGGGTTCAAATTTGTCAAACCCTGCAGGGACATTCAAGGCGCCGATTTCACAGATGAAGATATCAATGGGGCAGATAGAGAATATCAGTGATCAGCAAAGAATTAAAGGCAGGTAGCTGAAGATTTTGGGGGCCTTGTCCTAGCCTTTTGAAGCAGAGTACCAAATTGAAGATCTTGCACATCATTCGAAAGATCTATACACTAAAAACAATGTCCTCAAGGCTTTATTTCAACAGAGTTTTCTTTCCAGGCAAGGAAGGATATTTGTGTGATTTTACTGCTTTTCCATGCCCCTGGAAAGACTTTTACCCAGTGCATTTATTTCAGTTAGCAGGCCACAGAGTACAAACAACACATCATAGTCATTCAGTAGTATGGGCGCAAATGTTTCCGCCATTTTGTTTTAATTATGAAAATTAAATGTTCATCACCTACCTCTTTTACTAGGTTTTGGTTTCTCCTATAAAAACCATGAAGAAACGCATTGTAGAGGTTCCAGATTTTTATCAGAAAATTATGCGGTGAAAGGCTTTTTGCATACATTTTGTAAATTCTTGTATGAAGGCTCAGAGCCCATAGTGTTTCAGTGAGGAGGAGTTCTATCTGTCAAAGAGGATTCTAGTCTTTGGTATTTCACAGTCTGTAACTCTCTTTATTGTGTTATATTAGTAGAACATTTCATTTCATCCATCTTTCTTGTATCATATTTTTGAATGCGAGTGGCTCACTGATTTCTGGTATGGATTCATCCTAGTTGATGCCCATGCTCGGATCAGTGAAGTGCTTTAAATATGGCTCATGCATGATATTTTGTTCCATTACTCATCTAAACCGTGTTTTTGCTATATTAGTTTCTTTGGGAGGTACTTTTAAAATGCTATTATCATGTATGGATTCTTATATTGGTAAGCCCATGCATGGTGGTATTGTATATCTGGGTATCAACTTAATGTTAACTAATATCTTCTCGATATTTCTTTCACTACATACACCTTCTGATAATTTATGTCTGTGAAGTATTTCTGAATCGGCCCGCTTTGCAGTAAATTATCTCTGAATTGTTTGTTGCTTTTGTATTAGAGTTCTGCATCATGTCTCTGCAGTACCTCTTTTCCTGTGTTAGTTTCTGAGAGTTTGGTCCCATTTTAGTTTATTTCCTTGTTTACAGGAGATAGCATGTGAGCTGAAGCTAAAAACTTCATACATTATATTATATGCTCCTTGCTATGCTAAGATGTCCTAGGCACTGGTCTATCACAACTCTAGGTTGTCTCTAGGAGCTACAACATCTTTCTGGCGCCGTTGTCAGGGATCGAAGTTGAGAAATTTTAGAATCCCTGGGCCTCGACAAAATCTAATTCACTCTTCAAGCAGGTGAGTATGGAGAGTTGAGAGTTGTATATCCCTCACCTTGGTGACTCCAAATTTTTTATTTGATAAATCTATTTTTAGTCCTGGCTCCTCGTAAGCCACACCTGAGGTCAGATACGTCTAAGCTGAAGACATCTTCAGTGTCTGACTCTGATCAGATTATACATAAACGAAATTGGAGGGAAAGGAAATAAGCCCGTTCAAAATCCCTGAAGTGTCTATAGAAGATTTTCCTTCCTCCTCCTCTCAAGATTCTCAGTTGCAAATTCTAGACCCCACTGTGGGAGATATTGATTATTATTACTCATAAAGTCCACCTTGAGGGGGTATCAGAAATAAAAACAGTCTTCATCCTACTCCTGAGGTTGAAGAGGTCAAGGAAGTAACCGAAGTATCTGCTGTTAATATACCTTTGTTCCCCTCAACCCCTCAAGCTGCAGTGGAGTATATCCCTATTATTATTCATACTCCACTTCCTCCTCTCCCTGCTCTTACTCATCAAACTAGTGCACTACCTCCACCTCCTCAAATGGCTAATGTTACAGCCTTCTTGATGAATAAATATGCTCCCCTGGCATTATCCCAAGTGCTGAATGATATGCCCCATGATTATCTGAAGGTCTTGCCCAGATTCAATGGAGAAAATGAAATCGATGCTCAAAAACATCTTGAGCCTTTCTGCTCCTTTTCAGAGAATTTTAATGTCGAACATTTAGATGTGGTCTTAAGACTATTTGTGCAATCTCTAGATGGTGAAGCTCGAAAATAGTTCAAGACATTGGCTGGCCGTTCTATTACCACTTGGGATAACATGGAAGACACTTTCCTTAGGAAATGGGGAGAGAAGAAAGATCATGGAAATTGTCTCATTGAGTTCAATACACTAAAGAAAAGACACAATGAAGGAGTGTCAGAATTTATCAAGAAATTTAATAAATTGTATCTGAGTCTCCCTGCTGATATGAAACCCCATCAAACTGCTGCTAAAGTTGTTTTTGTAGCAGCCTTTGATTCAGAATTTAGTTTCCCTCTCAGAGAAAGAAAGCCTGCTACTCTGGATGATGCTCAGGAAGATGCACTAGAGTTGGAAGCAAACTTTGCCTCCACTGGTAAATTAAAAGGAAAATCTGAACAAGATTATAGAAGAAGGGGAAAAGAAGAGGTGTCTACTTCTAGTCAGGACAGAGACTCAGAGAAAATGGAGGAAATGAGCAAATTAATTAAGGAAATGGTCAAGCTTGAATTGGAGGCCAAGAATTTAGCCTTCAGGAATTTCGAGAATGCTCCAAACAGAGGTTACAATCCTCAATACAGGAGACCACCCCTGCAAATATTTCCAAGGGAAGTGAAGGAGCAACAGGATCAAGTGCCACACCCATTGTACCTAGAAGGTCCAGTGAATGACTCCACTAAGGACACTACCTATGGACTGGAGGATGCAAATCTTGCCTTTTCAAATAGTGATGGAGAAGAATTCCCTTTGCAAGGGGATGATGAAGCTGGGTGCTCATTGCAAAAAGAAGAAAAGATCATAGATGCAAAAGAAGCAGAATTTAATCATTATTGTAAACAATTTGATGATTTCATGCAAGCACATTTCAATAGACGATATGATCTCAGATCTTCTAGGAAGAGGACTCGTACTCAAGAGCAAGAAGAAGAGCTACCCCAAAAGGAAGCACCTGCTCAGGAGGAATCAACAATGCAGAAAGCTACAAACAAAGGTAAGCAACCTCTAAACAAACATTTGCAGTCTAATGATCAAATTCATTCTTCTTCAAAAGTAGTCACTTCCCCTAATGTCAAAATTGTGTCAAAAGAAGCCAAGCCCCCGGTTGAAAATAAAGAGTCCAAAGAGGTTGTGATAGAAAAGTCCCCTCCTGCTTTTAGTCTGCAAAAGGAACTTGAAAAGGTCAAAATCCCAGTTCCTTTGACTGAACTATTGAAACAGCCAGCATATCAATCTCAAGTCACATCTTTCATGCTCCCTCCAGAAGCACCAATCATCCCAGATAGTCTCAACCTTCAAGAAGAGAGACCCATGGTAGTTTTTGGCCCACATGTTGAGGAGATAGACCCCTATACTCCTCCCTTCTATGTGTCTCTAGTAATCCATGACCTACTATTACATAACTGTATGTTAGATTCTGGAGCTTCCCATAATCTTATGCCTCTGTCAGTCACAGAACAACTAGGTTTACAAATCACACGTCCATATAAAGACCTCTACTCATTTGATTCCAAAAGAGTTAAATGCTTAGGGATGATCAAGGATTTGGTAGTCAATTTGGCCCAAATCCCAGCAAAAAGTGTGGTAATGGACATCGTGGTGGCTAACATCCCAGCTTGCTTTGGTATGTTGTTGTCAAGGTACTGGGGAACAAATATTGGAGGGTCAATCAAGTTGGATTTAACATATGCCACAATCCCAGTTTTTGGTGGCCAAGAGAGGAGATTGTACAGGGAGACTAGATTTGTCAAGATGGTGACTAAGGCTGACAATTCTATAAATTCACCAGTCTACAGTAAGGAAGGAGATTTCTCATGCTTGATGCTGGAAGAAGATCAAGAT
Organism: Pinus albicaulis; assembly: GCA_034641835.2. Classification (NCBI taxonomy): domain Eukaryota; kingdom Viridiplantae; phylum Streptophyta; class Pinopsida; order Pinales; family Pinaceae; genus Pinus; species Pinus albicaulis. Next base: position 998,940,532 of record CM076580.1, on the reverse strand, counting down.
TATGCTCATGAACAATCCTTTTGCCAGATCAAGAGTGAGCAGCCCTCAGAGAACATGGAAGCAGGAATATGGACACTTCATTTCGATGGAGCAAATTCAAGAGAAGGAAATGGAGCTGGAGTGCTACTGATTTCTCCTTCAGGAAAATGGATCCCACTATCTTTCAAACTAGAATATGAAGCCACCAATAATGTGGCTGAATATGAAGCCCTTCTGTTGGGATTGCAGACAGCCAGGAGCATGGGTATACAAAGTTTAAAGGTTCTGGGAGACTCAGAACTAGTAGTCCGACAAGTCAGGAATCAGTGTCAGACCAAGCATCCTAGGCTAAGGGCTTATAGGAATGAAGTGTGAGACATGGTAGAAAAATTATTTTTGGCATTCAATATCCAGTTCATGCCTTGAGAACATAATAGGATGGCTGATTCCCTTGCTGTAGCTACTAGCACATTTCGACCACCTCAGAACCCTCTTTTAAGATATGAAGTTGAGGTGCGTTATTGGCCTTCAATCCTAGACAACATCAAACACTGGCAGGTATTTGAGGATGAAGAACAGATGAAGAGATTCCTGGAAATAGTAGGAGAATTCTCCAATATGGAGATTGATGATGAAGAAGAGGTAGAATCCGAGGACATTTCAAAAAGAAATTGGGAGGAGAAAATGGCAGGAAATAAAGTGTTGCAGTTAAAGGGAAACATTATACCTAGAGGGCTGGTGCCTCTAGAAAGACTATTTGATAAGAATGATGTCCCACTGCAGCCAAACAAAGTGGTAGAAGAAAATTAGGGTGAAGACCTGAATTTGGGTACTGAGGCTGACCCCAAAATTGTCAAATTGTCCAAGAAGATCCCTGGAGAATATAAAGAGCTATATCAGAAATTATTTCAGTCTTACAAAGATGTGTTTGCATGGTCCTATCAGGATTTGAAAACTTTCGATGTCAATATTATGCAACACAAAATTCCACTGAAGCCAGATGCAAAGCCCCATAAGCAGAAGCTCAGACAAATAAATCCCCTATTGCTGCCTTCTATTGAGAAGGAAATCAAGAAGCTGCTAAAAGCCAAAATAATTGTACCATTGAGGTACTCTGAATGGGTGGAAAACCTTGTCCCTGTACGCAAGAAGAATGGAGAAATAAGGCTATGTGTATATTTAAGAAATTTAAACAGAGCATCCTTAAAGGATAATTACCCACTGCCTAAAATGGATCACATTCTGCAGAAGGTGGTTGGAGCTTCCAGAATGTCAATGATGGATGGGTTCTCTGGTTATAACCAAGTGGCTGTACTTCCAGAGGATCAAAAGACGACTGCTTTCACCACGCCATGGGGTACATTTATGTACGCCAGGATGTCTTTTGGACTGACTAATGCAAGGGCCACTTTTCAGAGGACAATGGATATTGCTTTTGTTGGAGAGAAAGACAAGTTCTTGGTAGTCTACCTTGATGATATCACGATATTTTCAAAAGATGATGCTGAGCACATTGAACATCTGCGTAGAACTTTTGAGAAATGCAGAAGGTATGGTCTCTCTCTAAATCCTCAAAAATCTTTATTTGCATTAGAAGAGGGAAAGATTTTGGGCCATATAGTGACTAAATATGGGGTGAAGATAGATCCCAAGAGGGTAGAGGTTATAAATGGTATCACTTTTCCCAAAAATAAGAAAGAGGTACAAGTATTCCTAGGGCGCATTAATTTCTTGAGAAGGTTTATCCCTAACTATGCTGAGATAGTTAGGCATATAACAGATATGCTGAAGAAGAATAATGAGGTAAAGTGGTCACAAGAATCACGGGAGGCATTTACCAGGATAAATAATGCTTTTGCAGAAGCCCCTGTGCTGGCTGGACCAGATTATGATAAACCTTTATTGATTTTTTCTTTTGCATCACCTCATACAATAGCAGGAGTTTTACTGCAGAAAAATGAGGAGGGGTATGAGCAGCCTATTGCCTTTTTTAGTCAGGTGCTCCGTGATGCAGAATTAAAATACAACATATTGGAAAAAAAAAACATATGCCCTAGTGAAATCCCTCAAAGCATTCCGTGTATATATCTTACAATCCCACATCACTGCATTTGTACCCACAACTACTGTAAAAGATATCCTTATTCAAGGGGATAGTGAAGGAAAAAGGGGAAGATGGATTGCTAAAATACAGGATCCGCCCTACTAATCTCATCAAAGGACAGGGGCTTGCCAAAATGTTATCTGAATCAAACTATCAAGCCCTGGGGATAAATTTGTCCAGTACAATAGGTGAGGAATCTGAGGAGAAATAAGAACGACATGGAATTAGGGTAGCTACCCCAGAAACACGTATAAATTACCTCACCAGTCAGTGGTACAAAGAGATAGTAGAATATCTCCCTACACTCCGCTGCCCCCCAAGCTGTGATAAAGCTAAATACAGAGCTTTATGATTTAAATCACAGAAGTACGTAGTTGCCAATGGCCGGATATACTGGCGAGATCCCTCAGGCATCTTACTTCTGTGTCTCACAGAGAATGAAGTCGAGAGTATTATAGCAGAATTCCATGAAGGGATCTGTGGTGGTCATTACAGCTGGAGGGCCACATCTCATAAAATTCTGAAAGCTAGCTTCTATTGGCCAAAGCTTTTCGGAGATGTTTTCGCCAGAGTGAGAGAATGTGATAAATGTCAGAAATTTGTTGAGAGACAGAAATCAGCACCATTTCCCCTGATTCCAATGCATGTGGATGAACAATTCAAACAGTGGGGTATTGATTTTATAGGTGAGATACATCCTCCGTCAAGTGGACAACATAAATGGATATTGACAGCCACAAATTATTTCACTAAATGGGTGGAAGCCATACCTGCAAGGAATGCTACAGATACTGTGATCATAAATTTCATGGAGGAAAACATCATATCTAGGTTTGGCTATCCTGCTAGGATAGTGACTGATAATGCACAGGCCTTCAAGTTTGCAAAATTTATGAATTTCTGCCAGTAATATAATATCATACTCAGTCACTCTACAACTTACTATCCAGAAGGAAATGGCTTGGTAGAGACTTCAAATAAAACTTTGGTGAGGGCTTTGAAGAAGACTTGTTGGTGTTCCCATGTTTTGGCCAGGTTGGCAAGACCAAAAGATGAGACAATATAGAACCACTTTCGGACCCTAGGATCTAGCCCTCCTAGGTCCAGAGAGGGATCTCTCTATATGAGTCAAAGTGTATATCCTTGAAGCTCTAAGTTATGATTTTATGCTAGTTATAGGCTCAGGGTTGTTTGTTTGATGGTTTATGTTTGGTTGTTGGGAATCAGGAAAGGGAGGTCCAATACAAGACAAGGATGAGCATAGAGGGAATTAGGCTAAGACAGACAACTCAGGGAACATCAAGGCCATTGGGACATGGAGTCAAGAAAGGGTTTACTTGTGTTCAATGTGCAAGCTTTCAGTTGGGCTAGTCATCTAGAGCATTTGGATCTTAAAGATGATTGATGGAATGGAACATTAAGGACTGAAAATGGGTGGGGGGAAAGAAGGAAAGACAGCCAAATTTCTGTCCATAGATCAGGTCAGAGGTCATTTAACTCCAGACCTGCTTGGACGTACTCAGAGACAACTCTCAAGGGGACAACGGGCTGGTTATAGGTCGGACCAGAGGTCATTTAACTCCAGGTCTGCTTTAACAACTCCAAGGAAAAACAAGGATAAGTTTAACAGAAGGGATCTTAGAAAGGTTTAATGAGATGGAAAGTTCCTAGTGAGGCAGAGACAGGGTTCTAGACCTCCCAGTGTTCTCAACTCATCCATAAATCCCAACAAGAACATCTAAACATAGATTTCATTAATTCATACATCAGAGAGTAGGCAAAAACATCCACTACAGTGGTTAAATCAATTGAAATCAACATTCAGATACACATATAAGCAGAAAACATAAAAGGCTGGGAGAGCAGCAACATAAGGTACCTATCAAGGGTAAATCTTATGCCAAACTTCTGATGCGAGCCAGTAGAAATGAAATGAAATGAACTCAAACACAGGGATAGGAAAACATCACCAGCTGCTTTAGATTAGTATCCAAAGAAATGTGCTTGTCATATAAAAAACAACACCAATCAGGTACATCATTTCCCACAGCTTGAACATTCAGTCTGAATACATCAAATCTCAACCTATCTTACAATATTACACAGAGAACTTGTCTCAAGAGGAAAATTCTTGCATTTCTCTAATATCTCATCAACAACCTTTACAATAATTTCCTTCTATGCTTTATAGTAGAGGATGAACATAAGATCGACTGAGGGGGTTAGGTCAACACTAAATGTAACATTAAACACAAAAATGAATGCAGGGCCGAAACCCATTCTGTTTAACTGCTGTGTATTTAATCTCTGTCACCTCCCTTGTGAAAGAGTGATCTTCTCCGGACATGATCCTGACATCCTTTGGCTGTAGTACTCCTGGTGCTTTGAACAAAAATAAAATAAACTACTGAGGAGTCTGTCATATAAATGCTCTGGCAGTTTTGAACTGCTGTTAGGGTGGAAATTCCTTCAGGGACATTGTGCATAAATAAAGCGGTATGGGCGCCCTGTACTTTATGAAGAGAAACATTCTGCTGATGAATAAACCCTGATGTTACCTTTTACTTGCACTCAGGATCTCCTGATCGATCCTCGGGGTCTTCAATCCGATGCTTTGCCTTCTAAACCACTGATTTAAAGCCCAAGATCTTCATTAGCGTGCCTTAATCTCCTTTGCGTTGTACTGAAACACTTTGCCGCTCCATTTTTGCTTCTGACAGGTTGGCTCAGGCTTTAATGGCTCTGGAAGGTTTTCCACAGGGCTTTAAACTTTTCTTCCTTAAATGATCGTCCTGTTTTCACCTTCCCGGGTCATTCTTTTATGAATTCTGCCTCTGCAGATGATGTTCTTTGATTTCTCCATCCTCGTAGCAGAGACATGCATCATGGCGATCATCTCTTGTTGAAACCCTGTAAAAACATGAACCCTGCATGAAGAAGACAATGGATGGGGTGGCGGGTGCAGTGGACAATGAGCACGGACGCACAAATTGGTGACATGGCGGAATGATGCGGTGTGGCGGTGCAATATGCAGTGGGAGGCTTGGCTAAAAACAGAGCAAACATTCATTAAAAAACCTTAAAAACATGAAAATGATCCAATATATGTGATGGAATGGACGCATGTACGACGGACGCACGTGGAGATAACGTGGCGGGACTGGGGACAGAGGAAAATTCAGCTGTGGGCGAACAAATCTGGACCGTCGATCGTTGCAGAGATCAACGATGGAGGACAACCAACGGCGGGCCATAGCATGAGTTACCGCGTGCGCAACTCTGGCGAACGATGGCCGTTGGATGAATGATCTGAGATCAGACAGCTGACAGCAATTTCGCTGGGTGACCAGGGCCAACAGATAACATGCGGGGAGAAAGTGGTTTTGCCTCTGTATAAGGGACAGGTGGCGAGCGCTGAATGGAATCGCTGGGCGCTCAGGGAAAACCACCCACCGCGCATAAGTGGTGCGGAATAAAACAGGCGGTTTTGTGCTATTGTGTGGTGGGGCCCATGGAAGCGAGTACATTCTGGACCGTCAGATCTGGCCTTTAAACGGATGGTGGAGATGCGGCGATGGGTGATGAACGGGGACATTGATGGAGGCTGCGGGGGCGGCGATCGCCTTCCGTTCTGTGCAGATCGACGACTGTAATCGTGCCCGAAGAACAAATGTAACAAGCGCCTTTCGGAGTTAGCGATTGGTTACGGCGTGGGGTTATATGGAGGGGGAAAGGTGCGGGGCTAGCGGGAAGGGGTTGAGGCCTATCATATGGTCGGAAGTGGGTTTTTAACCCATTTTAATGCATTCTGAAGCCTCCAAAGGGTAACGACAAGGAGATGGAGGGGGAAATTGGGAAAACAAAGGGTGTAGGGAATTTTAAAGGGGATTTAGGGGGTTAATAGGGAAAATAAGAAGGGGAAAAGCAGGATTTTGTCGAAGGGGAGAGGAGGTAAAAACTGGTGTTTTGCAGGAGTATGAGGGGCAATGCAGGCCTTAGTGAAAGGAACCAGTAGAGGGGACTTGCATAAGGCAAAGCACAGAGAGACCTCGAGGATGATGTGTCTTCAGGGGAGATGCATTCCTTGAAGGTCTCCAAAATAACATAGCCCCCAGCTTGCTTGTCAAGGATTTCATAGGGGGGCTAACGGTGGCTCCACATGGGGATGGCTTCTTCTTGAAGGAGGCAAGAAACCAGAAATGATCTTTGGAGTAGGCCAGTTGCCTGCTGCTTGGCACATCGCTTTCTTTGGTCAGCTGCCACAATATGAATATGTTACATCAGTAGAAACATTTTCCCAATCAAACTACCTACCCAAACTACAGTCCTAGCATTTTTTCTTCTTTACGGTGCATTTGAGCTAGTAGACCCCTTACATTTTATTTTCAAAACAAACACAACCTATTCTAAATATACCCTTATTGCTCCATGAGACCAGGTTAAACAGTTGGCCTCATATGCTTCTCTACCTAATCTAACATCTGCTGGGATTAAACTGTCCAACATATTTCTTGTCCTACATTCTAAGACAGGAAATTGAAAAACAGCCAATCGAGGATTAGACTGTCTGACTTGCTGGAGTGAAGACTTGTAGAAAACATCAAACAAAACTGTGAAGGCATGAAATCTGCAATTTGAAATATCCTTCTTTTTTGTGACTCAGGTTTTGAGCATATTTGAGTCACCTCTTTTCTATGATTTCAGCTCTGGTTTCGGGCACATTAGAGCTGATTTTTCTTTTCTTTGCTGGTTCAGATTTTGAGTATGTTAGGGCCAGCTGTCCTTCTTTCTTTGGCTCAGGTTTTGATCATATTAGAGCCAATCTTTTGCACTTTTCCGAGGTCCATGTTTTGAGCATGTTTGAACCTCTGCCTTCTCTATTTTTTGGAAACATTTTCTCTGTTTTCTTGAAAGTAAAACTGCGATGGTATGTACAATGGAAATGGAACTGGAAACGAAAATTAACAGAAGTAGTGTTTGAGCATCCTGCCATTGACAGGACCCCCAAACAACTATGTACCATCAAGTTCTTGTAGAAAAAATGAATTTGGGCCCACAGTGGCCTGAATGATATATGGACCTTGCCACAAGCTATCAAACTTTCCATGTTTACCTTTGTCCTCTCTTCTTGAATCCCATTTCAGAACTTTGTCTCCAACTTTGAAATTTGAAGCTTTGGCTCTTTTGTCAAACTGCCTCTTTATGTTGTCTTGAACTTTCACTGCTCTATTGTAGACCTCTTCTCTCATTTGTTGAAGTTGGATTGTCTCGTTAATTCTTCTTAACATATTATCTTCCTCTAACTGAATCTCCTGGACAAGCTTAATCACTGGAACTCCAAGGCTAGTAGGAAAAACTGCTTCTGTTCCATAACCCAGCTGGAATGGTGACATGCCAATAGATTTCTTCGTGGTGAGCCTATTAGCCCACAAAGAATGTACCAAATTTTTATGCCATGAATTTGTGTTCTCTTCCAGCAGCTTCTTGATGATTGTAACCAGGCTCTTATTGATGATTCAGCTAAGCCATTACCCTGGGGGTAATAGGCGGTTGAATGACCAAGTGCTATTCCGTACCTGTGACAGAAATCAACCATTTTCTTGGATTCGAAAGTAGCAGCATTGTCAGTGATTATTTTCCTTGGACATCCAAACTGAGATAGGATGAAGTCTTCTAGGAACCTAATGATGACAGAATCGGTGGCATTCCTAGTGGGTATGGCTTCTATCCATTTAGTGAAGTAATCTGTGGCGGTCAGGATCCACTTGTGTTGCCCAGAGGAGGCTGGATGAATTTTCCCTATAAAGTCTAGACCCCATTGCAGAAAGGGACCTTCAACAATGATGGGTTGTAGGGGGAGGGGGAGGAGCTTTCTTCTACCTTCAAAGATCTGACATTTGTGGCAGGTAAGGATCATCTTATGAACATTATTAAAGAGTGTAGGCCAATAGTAACCAGCCCTGAGTATTTTATTTGCAGTGGCTTTCCAACCCAGGTGGCCTCCACACTCTCCAGCATGGAATTATTTTTTAATTCTTTCAGCTTCAAGTTCAGGAAAACATTTTAGCAATAGGCCATTTAGATTTTTCCAGTATAGATTCTCATTTAGAATGTAGTAGTTTCTAGCTTTGAGTTTTATGAATCTGGCCTTAGTTTTGGACAATTTTGGGGGGGCATTGAGATTGGTGAGGACGTAAAGGATATCAGAATACCACGGAGAGTTTTGGAATTTCTCTTCTATAGTGGGATCAGGTAGGCTTTCCTGCTCATCCAAGGCATTCACCATGTTAATATCCAGGGCCTGCAGATTTGATTCAGCCATTAGCTTGGCATAGCCCTGCCCTTTGATCAACTTAGTGGGTTTTATTTCAAGGTCGTATTCTAAGATTATAGCAATCCATTTGCCCCTTTTCCCATCAGGGTCTTGGGACAAGATATCTTTGACCACTATATTTGGCACATAAGCAATGGTGTGAGAATGCAGAATGTACACCCTAAAGTATTTTAAGGCCTTTACCAGGGCATAGACCTATTTTTCCATAATGTTGTACTTTAAGGGTGCATCCCTCAAGGCTTTGCTGAAAAAGGCAATTGGCTGTTCATTACCTTCTACATTTTTCTGCAGCAAAACGGCAGCTATGGTGTGCTCTGAGGCAAATGAAAATATCAGGAAATCTTTTGAGAAGTTTGGGCTGATAAGGACAGGGGCCTGAGTGAGTGAAAGTTTTACTGACTCAAAATATTTCTTGGCTTCAACGGTCCACTTAATTCCTGCACCTTTCTTTAGCATGTCAGTCATTTTCCTAAGGTGCTCATCAAGATTGGGAATGAATCTCCTAAGGAAATTGATTTTCCCAATGAAGGACTGTAACTCCTTGATGTTTCTTGGGTGTGTGATTTGAAGTATCCCCTCAACTCTTTGCGGGTCTATCCTAATCCCTTTCTCAGATATAATGTGACCAAGAAGCTTACCTTCTTGCAGCCCAAAAACGGTTTTCTTAGGATTTAGTGACAGACCGTACCTTCTACATTTTTCAAAAACTTTCCTCAGATGTTTCAGGTGTTCTTCTTCGGTTTTAGAATAGACAGTCAAGTCATCCAAGTAGATGACAATAATGTGTCCTATCTCCTTTGAGAAAGCTATATCCATTGCTCTCTGGAAGGTGGAACCAGCATTCATCAACCCAAAAGGCATCTTCACATACATAAAGGTGCCCCATGGAGTGGTAAATGCTGTTTTGAGTTGATCTTCTGGGAGTACCAATACTTGGTTATATCCTGAAAAACCATCTAACAGGGAGATTCTTTTAGAGCCCACTACCTTCTGTAAGATATGTTCCATCCTAGGCAAGGGGTAGTTGTCTTTAAGGGAGGCTCTGTTGAGATTTCTGAAGTCTATGCATAGTCTAATCTCCCCTATTTTCTTCCTCACAGCCACCAAGTTTGACACCCAATCAGAAAACCTTAGAGGGACTATTATGCCTGCATCATACATCTTTTTGATCTCTTTCTCTACTGCAGGAAATTGTTTCGGGTTTATCCTACGAAGTTTTTGTCTGAACAGCTTCTGATTTTCCTTCAGGGGTATCTTGTGTTGTATGATGTTAGTGTCATAGGCCTTTAAGTCTTCATAGTTCCATGCAAACACATCAATGAATTCCTTAAACAGGTCAGTGTATCTCTTCTTCATGTCTGCAGGTATAGACTTAGCCAGTTTTATCATTTTGGGTCTATCTTCAGTGCCTATGTTGCATTTTTCTATATCTGAGTCTCCATGTTCCATAGTGGGCTTCTTTGCTACGTCATCAAAGTCAAAAAGGTCCTCTAGGGGTGCTAGGCCTCTGGGTATGTTCTTATCTTTGGCCTGCAACACCTCCATTTCCTCATTTTCCGTGTCTTCGCATCTTATGGTTGAATTTACAGTTTCCTCAGAAAAGGTGTTTATTTCTATGTTACAAGGTGGGGTTTCCTCACTAGAGGATTCTTCACTCAGGTAGTTGTCTTCAGATTTAGAGTCCGAATCAGAAAATGCAAACTCGTTTATGCCTGTCAAGAAATCTTCAATATGTTTGTCTCCTTCAAAGACCTACCAATATTTTTCATTTTCTGGCACTGCAGGTCTGAACTTGGTCTAAATGATGATTTGTTGGTCAGGGGGAGTTTTAGGATATGAACTAGCTAGGCCAGCTAATCCATTAGCAATAGCGTTTTGACTCCTGGGAATGAACACCAATTCATATTCAACAAATGTTTTCAATAAATCTAGAGTGTCGTTATGGTATGATCTTAACCTGGGGTGTTTGGCTGTATATTCACCATTCACCTGTCTGATAACTAACTCTGAATCTCCATGCACGGTTATCCTACGGGCCCCTAATTTTTTCAACAGATTTAGGCCTAGGATCAGGGCCTCGTATTTTGCAATATTGTTCGTGCATTTGAAATGCAGATTCACAGCATGGCTCTCTGCATGATCATTCTCTGTGTTATGTAGCCACACCCCTGCTCCAGCATTGTTTCTAGTACAGGACCCATCGAAATTAATTTCCCACAGGGGTTCGCCATTAGGCTGCGTTGGGGGATCTATACTAGATTGTGGGTTGTCTTGTTCTTCACGTGGTGTATTAGTTTGAGGGGTGTGACTAATAGGCCGACTGCATTGTGTTTCTGGTTCATTCTGAGTTTCGTTTTCATTATCCTGCCCATGGTTTTCTTCATCGTATTCTTCTAGGGTGGCCATTATGCTAAAGTCCATTTTTGCTCGGATCTCTGTGTTGTGATTCTAGCTCTCCTAAGGATTGGTCGTTATAAAGAATGAAAGAATCCAGGTCTGTGTGCATAGAGTATAATGGTGAATTTTCAGACTTCTCGGGGCTACTGACTAGGAATTTCATCTGGGACTCTCTATACAGTCTTCTAAGTTGGCCAAAGATAGGGATAGTGGCATATGAGCCATCCATCTGCATTGTTCCCTACAATTTGGCTCCCCATGATCTTGACAATAACATGCCATACTTGGGTGGTACATCTGCCACCACCACATCCATGACCATACATTTGGCAGGAATATGGGTCAAGCTCACACATAGGTCTTTGATTAGGCCTAGGCATTTTACTCTGCTAGAATCAAACGAATATAGATCTTTGTAAGGTCGTGTTATCTCTAGGCCTAGCTTTTCCATCACTACCTTAGGCATCAAATTGTGTGATGCTCCCGAATCATGCATGGCATTGTGGAGTATTTTATCATGAATGTTGAGACTGATATAGAAAGGTGGAACTACCCCTTCCTGAAATTTTCCCTCAATCTTTGGACCAAACAGGAGGGCAGGTTGATCATCATTCAAATTTACAGTGTCATTGTTTTCCCCCAGGTTCAACGCTTTCAAAATTTGGCCTTTATATACATTCTGAGTGGCCAACTCAGAGAGTGGGACAGAGATTTTGATTTTTGCAATCTCACTCTCTAAATTGAAAGTGGACTGTGTCTTTGGAGTGCTCAACTCTGTTTTATTTGCTACTGCCTTAGTGGCTGTATCAGTTTGTGATTTCTCACTATGTACAGGGTCAGGAATCGTTTTATCAGGAGCACTAACTGCAGTGCTAGTGCTACTGGTTGGTTGGCTTTGTTTTTCAGTGTCTTGGTTGTCTTTTTCCTTGTATTTACCAGAACTTTCAGCTGCTGATTTGTTATTTGCAGCAGATGCTTTAGAAGTTTTATCAGGTCTTTTCTTGATGGTTACCTCAGGAGTCTTTGTTTTGGAATTTTCTTGGTTCTTTTTTCTCCTAAGTTCATATTGTTCTCTGACCTGCATCATGGCATTTTCAAATCCTAATCTGTAATCTTCAGTTTCTAACCATTCCTCATCCTAGTATGAAGGTGAGGGCTGATCTTCCCCTGAATCATAGTTAAGGACTGAGTCTTCTGTTTCGAACATTTTTTTTGTATTCCCTTCAGACTCTTCTATGATTCCCTCATCTTCATCTAAAAAGTTTTGGAATGGGGGAATAACTTGTTGATCTGATTCTTTTTGTCTGTTGGGAACATTGTTGCTCCTTTTAAAGTTTTGGTTCTAATTTTGGTTCTAGTTTCTGTTATGAAAGCTAACTGTGACAACCATATTTTCCATCATTTGCTGTAACTTTTCCACATTCTTAGATAATCTATCATAATTTGGGTATGAAGTGGAAGCTACAATGTCATCCCTATATGTTACCCTCTTCTCAGATCTCAGTTTCGCTCTTTTCTCAATCAGGTTTGCCTCTATGTTCACTGCTCCCTTCTGCATGTCCTCCAATGTGGTGTACTGTTTATCCCTAAGCTCATAGGCCATGTCAGCATCAAACCCATCAGGGTACTTAGCTAGGGCCATACCTTGTGGAGGTTTCATATGTGGGGGGAGGGCATTGTAAATGATGTTAAATATTGTTGTGTAATCATGGACACTCTCCCCCACGTTTCTTTTAAGGCTCATGTATTCAACTAGGAGTTGGAGAGGGTTTGCCCTAGTTTCCCATTTGTCGATGAAAGTCCGGTATAGAGTAGGGAGATCTTGGATACTACCCGCAGGTAGGTTTTTAAACCACTTCTTCACCTCACCTCCCAAACTTTGGGCAAAGATTCTCATTTTGATTGTTTCATCGTCAATCTCCATGTAGTCAAAAGAATCCTCCATTTTATCTACATGTTGCTGAGCTGTGATGGATTCTTTAGCAGTGAAGTGTGGGATTTTTGATTGATAATCATTGGGTAAGGGTAGCAAGGGCTGAGGTAAGACCAGAGGTGCATACCAAGCTGCCATGATGATATTATGATGAGGCAAAGGGTTAACTTGAGCAACTGGTATATGGAAGACAGGGATACTAGGACCAACAGTGGTTTGCTGAGCAGATCTAGGGTGAGAAAGCCCCAAGTTTTGAATGAAGTGGGAATCAGGTGGTGTGGATGGAGGGGTTCTTATATCCCTAGTGTGTTGACCACTATGAGATGGTGAACTGTGAAACTGGAGGTCTGGCTGGTCTAGATGGTTGAATGACCTAGTTCTTGGTAAACTGTTTGGAAGGTCTAGGTCAAGAATAAAATTTGATAGAGCTGTTAGGTCTTCTGGTGCAGAATTAACTCTATGAAGGTGACTGGGAATAGTTGGTCTTTTAGGTGTAGGATTTCCCCTGAGGATACTCTCGGGATTGTCAAATATTTCAAGTGGGTCAGGATTGGGATAAGCTCTTGTGTGAATGGTTCTAAAAGCCAGAATGTTGTTTCTTAGCCAAGCAACTTAACCCTACTTGTTACTTCTATTGTGGTTAATGTTGTTTCAAAGGCTGGTCTCCCAATGGAGTCTAATGTGAAACCAAGACAATCAGCAGGCCTACTGATCACGAGTGGAGTCTTTTCTTTTTAGGAATAATGGAGTCGCCATGTGGAGGGTTTTTGGGTATGTCCAAGGGGTTACACTGTCCACCTCAGTGCTCAGGCACTATCACCTTTCAGGAATCTCCTCGAAAATAGCAAACTCCAACCATAGATTGACTGGGAGGGCATTTACCAGATATGTCACCTCCGAAGAGGGTGAGATCCGGAGGCTTCCTGGCCCTTTCCAGCCTCTGTCTAAGAGTATGATGGACACTCAAAAATGGAGGTTGATTCAAGAAAGGGGTGACTTACTACCAACCTAACCAGATATCTAGGCTTTCTGAGGTTTTAAAAAGGTTTGAGGTGAAATGCACTCAGAGTTCCCCAACGGAGTCGCCATTATGTTGGTGTTCCCATGTTTTGGCCAGGTTGGCAAGACCAAAAGATGAGACAACATAGAACCAATTTCGGACCCTAGGATCTAGCCCTCCTAGGTCCAGAGAGGGATCTCTCTATATGAGTCAAAGTGTATATCCTTGAAGCTCTAAGTTATGATTTTAGGCTATTTATAGGCTCAGGGTTGTTTGTTTGATGGTTTGTGTTTGGTTGTTGGGAATCAGGAAAGAGAGGTCTAATACAAGACAAGGATGAGCATAGAGGGAATTAGGCTAAGACAAACAACTCAGGGAACATCAAGGCCATTGGGCCATGGAGTTAAGAAAGGGTTTACTTGTGTTCAATGTGCAAGCTTTCAGTTGGGCTAGTCATCTAGAGCATTTGGATCTTAAAGATGATTGATGGAATGGAACATTAAGGACTTAAAATGGGTGGGGGGAAAGAAGGAAAGACAACCAAATTTCTATCCATAGATCAGGTCAGAGGTCATTTAACTCCAGACCTGCTTGGACGTACTTAGAGACAGCTCTCAAGGGGACAAGGGGCTGCTTATAGATCGGACCAGAGGTCATTTAACTCTAGGTATGCTTTAGCAAATCCAAGGAAAAACAAGGATAAGTTTAACAGAAGGGATCTTAGAAAGGTTTAATGAGATGGAAAGTTCCTAGTGAGGCAGAGACAGGGTTCTAGACCTCCCAGTGTTCTCAACTCATCCATAAATCCCAACAAGAACATCTAAACATAGATTTCATTAATTCATACATCAGAGAGCAGGCAAAAAAATCCACTACACTGGTTAAATCAATTGAAATCAATATTCAGATACACATATAAGCAGAAAACATAAAAGGCTGGGAGAGCAGCAACATAAGGTACCTATCAAGGGTAAATCTTATGCCAAACTTCTGATGCGAGCTAGTAGAAATGGAATGAAATGAACTCAAACAAAGGGATAGGAAAACATCACCAGTTTCTTTAGATCAGTATCCAAAGAAATGTGCTTGTCATATCAAAAACAACACCAATCAGGTACATCATTTCCCATAGCTTGAACATTTAGTCTGAATACATCAAATCTCAACCTATCTTACAATATTACACAGAGAACTTGTCTCAAGAGGAAAATGCTGCATTTCTCTGATATCTCATCAACAACCTTTACAATAATTTCCTTTTGTTCTTTATAGCAGAGGATGAACAGAAGATCGACTGAGGGGGGTAGGTGAACACTAAATGTAACATTAAACACAAAAATGAATGCAGGGCCGAAACCCATTCTGTTTAACTGCTGTGTATTTAATCTCTGTCACCTCCCTTGTGAAAGAGTGATCTTCTCCGGACATGATCCTGACATCCTTTGGCTATAGTACTCCTGGTGCTTTGAACAAAAATAAAATAAACTACTGAGGAGTCTGTCATATAAATGCTTTGGCGGTTTTGAACTGTTGTTAGTGTGAAAATTCCTTCAGGGACATTGTGCATAAATAAAGCGGTATGGGCGCCCTGTACTTTATGAAGAGAAACATTCTTCTGATGAATAAACCCTGATGTTACTTTTTACTTGCGCTCAGGACCTCCTGATCGATCCTCAGGGTCTTCAATCTGATGCTTTGCCTTCTAAACCACTGATTTAAAGCCCAAGATCTTCATTAGCATGCCTTAATCTCCTTTGCGTTGTACTGAAACACTTTGCCGCTCCATTTTTGCTTCTGACAGGTTGGCTCAGGCTTTAATGGCTTTGGAAGGTTTTCCACAGGGCTTTAAACTCTGCTTCTTTAAATGATCATCCTGTTTTCACCTTCCCAAGTCCTTCTTTTATGAATTCTGCCTCTGCAGATGATCTTCTTTGATTTCTTTGTCCTCGCAGCAGAGACGTGCATCATGGCGGTCATCTCTTCTCGAAATCCTGTAAAAACATGAACCCTGCATGAAGAAGACAATGGACGGGGTGGCGGGCGCAGTGGACAATGAGCACGGACGCGCAGGTTGGTGACATTGCGGAATGATGCAGTGTGGCGGTGCAATATGTAGTGGGAGGTTTGGTGGAAAACAAAGCAAACATTCATGAAAAAACCTTAAAAACATGAAAATGATCCAATATATGTGATGGAATGGACGCGTGTATGACGAAATCACATGGAGATGACATGGCGGGACTGGGGACAGATGAAAAGTTAGCGGCGGGCGAACAAATCTGGACCGTCGATCGTGGCAGAGATCAACGATGGAGGACAATGGACAGTGGGCCATAGCATGAGTTACCGCATGCGCAACTCTGGCGAACGATGGTCGTTGGATGAATGATCTGAGATCAGACGGCTGACAGCAATTTCATTGGGTGACCAGGGCCGAAAGATAACGCGCGGGGAGAAAGCGGTTTTGCCGCCGTACAAGGGACAAGTGGCGAGCGCTGAATGGAATCGCTGGGCGCTCGGGGAAAACCACCCACCGCACATAAGTGGTGCGGAATAAAACAGGTGGTTTTGTGCTATTGTGCGGCGGGGCCCACGGAAGCGGGTACATTCTGGACCGTCAGATTTGGCCTTTAAACGGACGGTGGAGATGCGGCGACAGGTGATGAACGGGGAAATTGACAGAGGCTGCGGGGGCGGCGATCGCTGTCGATTCTGTGCAGATTGACGGCTGTAATCGCGCCCGAAGAACAAATGTAACAAGCGCATTTGGGAGTTAGCGATCAGTTATGGCGCGGGGTTATATGGAGGGGGAAAGGCGTGGGGCTAGCGGGAAGGGGCTGAGGCCTATCATATGGTCGGCAGTGGGTTTTTAACCCATTTTAATGCATTCTAAAGACTCCAAAGGGTAACGACAGGGAGATGGAGGGGGAAATTGGGCAAACAAAGGGTGTAGGGATTTTTAGAGGGGATTTAGGGGGTTAATAGGGAAAATAAGAAGGGGAAAAGCGGGATTTTGTCGAAGGGGAGAGGAGGTAAAAAGTGGTGTTTTGCAGGAGTATGAGGGGCAATGCAGGCCTTAGGGAAAGGAACCAGCAGAGTGGACTTGCATAAGGTAAAGCACAGAGAGACCTCAAGGATGATGTGTCTTCAGGGGAGATGCATTCCTTGAAGGTCTCCAAAATAACATAGCCCCCAGCTTGCTTGTCAAGGATTTCATAGGGTGGCTAACAAGACTATCAATGAAAATCAGAAGAATTGGGATTGCCAATTGAAGTTTGCTCTATGGGCTAATAGAATCACCAGCAAAAGAGCAACTGGGAAATCTCCCTATGAATTGGTATATGGATGAGCAGCAGTTTTTCCTGTATATCTAGCTTTACCAATGGCCCGCTTCATGCAAGAAAGCCAGGAGGAGCCTGACGATATGATCAGGAGAATTAATCAATTGGTGGAATTAGAAGAAACATGAGGCCAGGTGAATCAGAGGTTAATGGAATATCAAGAGAAAATGAAACACATTTTTTATCAGCATGCTAAAGACAAGAAGCTGCAGATTGGTGATTTGGTGCTCAGATGGGATATCTGGAGAGCTGAGAAGGGAAAACATGGTAAATTCGGCCCCTTCTCATTTGGTCCTTTCAAAATTGTGGTACAGGGGGGAAATAATACATTCAGGTTGGAGAATTTACAGGGCGAATTGTTGGATGCCCCTGTAAATGGTCAATTCCTTAAACCCTATTTCCAGTTCTAATCCAGGCAGGGACAACCTGATGTACTATACTATATTTTAGCTTTTGTTTTATCTTTGTTCAAATAATGTTGGTGTTGTGATGAATGATAAAGTGAAAAATGGAGGTGATGGAGAGAAGAGTCTGTATACAGGATGATCAGAGGGTCTGCAAGTTCTTGACATGTCCAGGGATGAACGTGCTGTCCCCAGGTGGAGCCAATGTTGATTATAATCATCTCCCTATAAGATTTTCACAGACAATATGGCATATAAGCTCTCAAATTCCCCCTTGCAGCCTCGAAAAACCATTCTCAAGCCTATCGTTACCATTCCCCTCCTCCAAAACACATTATCAAAGGCTGGAAATTCATATTTGAAAATATTGAAGGCATAGCTCCTTCTGCCCTAGCCCCTCTGTTATTTTTCTCCATGTAACCCGGGCACCAGACCGAGTGCTAAAACCGGAGGCGCTTATCATGTATGTATATCAGGCGTGCCCTAGGGTGTTGATCTGTATATATTGAACGAAATTCATGATCCTCCATTCATCGCCCAAAACCGCATCTCAGCTGTCCAATCAAACTGTGAAATCTACGGTTCGCAGCCCGCCGGTCCTGGTGGTCCCCGCGCCCAAAACACTGTTCAAAACCAGGTGGTATATATCGCACCACCTTTCGGCGGTAGACGGTAATCCTCCTTGGGCCAGCGATTCCATACAACGCTCACCACATGTCCTCGCGTATGGCCCGAATACCGCCCTCCATTGCGCATTATTTTTCGGACAAAGACGCGCAGCGATATTCATCACAGCCGTCCGATCTGAGAGCCTTCATCCGACGGTCAACACGCTCCGAAGCTGCACGAGGTTTAATCTGAGCCCCTCGCACCCCTGGCCCATTGTCCATTACCTCTGACGCTCTTTCAACCGTCGATCTCCTCCTGAGATCGGACGGCCAAGATTTCATCATCCCCGCTGTTGACCCCGTCTTCCTCCACGTCATCAGCCCACGTGTTTATCTAATTTTTCCCCTCCGCCATTTATACATTACGTTCATATGTTTATTTTATTGTTCTGCATTATAAACTCTGGCCAGCCCTTCCGCCATTATTTCCACTGCATTTTCTTCGTCACCACCCTGCATGTTTCTGCCACTTCATCACGTCGATTTGTTACACAGTCGCTTCCATTGCATTGCCGTCCCCCATGCATGTGTTTTCTTCACAGTTTTGTGTGTTTTGCAGGTTGACAGCGATGGAGAATTATCATAATTTGCAGCATCCATTACAAGAGCCGAGCACACGTCAAAGGACCATTTTTCAGAGAATAATTATGAAGAAAGTCCTCGGAAGCCAAATTGACAAGACTCCAACTTAAGGGGCAGGGTTCAAATTTGTCAAACCCTGTAGGGACATTCAAGGCGCTGATTTCATAGATGAAGATATCAATGGGGAAGATAGAGAATATTAGTGATCAGCAGAGAATTAAAGGCAGGTAGATGAAGATTTTGGGGGCCTTGTCCTAGCCTTTTGAAGCAGAGTACCAAATTGAAGATCCTGCACATCATTTGAAAGATCTATACACTGAAAACAATGTCCTCAAGGCTTTATTTCAACAGAGTTTTCTTTCTAGGCAAGGACATATATTTGTGTGATTTTACTGCTTTGCCATGCCCCTAGAAATAATTTTACCCAGTGCATTTATTTCAGTTAGCAGGCCACAGAGTACAAACAACACAACATAGTCATTCAGCAGTATGGGCGCAAATGTTTCCGCCATTTTGTTTTAATTATGAAAATTAAATGTTCATCACCTACCTCTCTCACTATGTTTTGGTTTCTCCTATAAAAACTAGGAAGAAATACATTGTAAGGGTTCCAGATTTTTATCAGAAAATTATGCAGTGAAAGACCTTTTGCATACATTTTGTAAAATTCTTGTATGAGGGCTCAGAGCCCATAGGGTCTCAGTGAGGAGGAGTTCTATCTGTCAAGGAGGATTCTGGTCTTTGGTATTTCACAGTCTGTAACTCTCTCTATTGTGTTATATTAATAGAACATTTCATTTCATCCATCTTTCTTGTATCATGATTTGGAATGCGAGTGGCTCACTGATTTCTGGTATGGATTCATCCTAGTTGATGCCCATGCTCGGATCGGTCAAGCGCTTTAAATATGGCTCATGCATGATATTCTATTCCATTACTCATCTAAACCGTGTTTCTTCTATATTAGTTGCTTTGGGAGGGTGCTTTTAAAATGCTATTATCATGTATGGATTCTTAAATTGGTAAGCCCATGCATGGTGGTATTGTATATCTGGGTATCAGCGCAAGGTTGACTAATATCTTCTCAACATTTCTTTCATTACATACACCCTCTGATAATTGATATGTGTGACATATTACTTGAATTGGCCCGCTTTGCAGTAAACTGTCTCTGAATTGTCTGTTGCTTTCATATTAGATTTATGCACTTTGCCTCTGCAGTATCCTTTTCTCTGTGTCAGTTTCTGAGGGTCTTGGTCCCATTCTAGTTTATTTCCCTTTTTACAGGAGATAGCATGTGAGCTGAAGTTGACAACTTCATACATTATATTATATGCTCCTTGCTATGCTAAGATGTCTTAGGCACTGGTCTATCACAACTCTAGGCTGTCTCTAGGAGCTACAACAAATACCATGTTAACCAAAATGATCAGTAGTGATATTATGTATGTAAATTTATTATGCCCATCAACTTGGAATCATGTGAATGTTTCAATGGAGAGACTCTTCCATTACTTGTAATTGATACTTGCCATAATGTAGCCGAGCACAAAAAAAGCTACCATAGTCTTATTGTACACAATGAATTAAAATTTTTGGGTGTAACTATGAGATACTTCAATTGTGTTAATACATTTGATATTAATTAAATATATTTATGGTAATTGGATTTAAGCATAAGAAAATGGTCAAAATGTTATCTTTGGTAATAAAATCAAACTTTTCCGAGGATACTCACCACATGCAATATATAACCTTTCTAAATAAAGGAGGTTATTTTTTTTTGCACCATTTCATATTTTATGGTGCTTTGCACCTGTCTAGTCAATTTAGTGTCCTAAATTGCTAACATAAATTATCAACTAGGGCTAGTAAACTGATGAAGTGTGGTGCACTATATGTGCTTAAGTGACTTCTTCCTTACTTTGTTGTATGTATTTTATTGATGGTTTTGAGGGTTTTGTCTTTTTAGTACTTATGTTCAAAAGATGAAATCAAATCTATGTCAAAAAGGAAATAAAAGGAAACCTTAGACTCAAAACAGAGTGTAATTGTAAATTCTATCCCTAATTAGGAAAATGGTGAAAAACAAAACATTCTAATCCATGGATATCCTAGCTTGTAAATAAACATGAAATGTAACTCAACATAATACAACCAAGTCTCTTTCATCTAATATTGATATGTTGGAAGAGCTTTTAAGAAAAATAATGGTTGTAAGATAATGAGGATCTTTTAATATAATTGCAAAACAGAAAATGCTAATTAACTCAATATAATACAACCAAATCTCTTTCATTTAATATTGATATGTTGGAAGAGCTTTTAAGAAAAAGAATGGTTGTAAGATAATGATGATCTTTTAATCTAATTGCAAAACAAAAAATGTTAATTAACTCAACATAATACAACCAAATCTCTTTAATCTAATATTGATATGTTGGAAGAGTTTTTTTAAGAAAAAGAATGGTTTTAAGATAATGAGGATTTTTTAATCTAATTGCAAAACAGAAAATGCTAATTAACTGAACATAATACAACCAAATCTCTTTCATCTAATATTGATATTTTGGAAGATATTTTAAGAAAAATAATGGTTGTAAGATAATAAGGATCTTTTAATCTAATTGCAAAAATAAAATGCTATAATCAACTCAACATAATACAACCAAATCTCTTTCATCTAATATTGATATGTTTGAAGAGCTTTTAAGAAAAGAATGGTTGTAAGATAATGAAGATCTTTAATCTAAATAACAAAAAAACTAAAGTGCTGGTAACTCAAGATGTCACAATTAAATCCATTCCATGAATAGAGATATGTTGGAAAATTTTAAGAAAAAAAGACTAGACATAACATCACGAGGATTTGTTAGTTAAAACAAATAATGCAAGACATGAATTAAAAATAACAATACATAATTAAAAGCTACTTATCTATAAAGTACGGTAGCTCTCCTGACATAGCCTCTCACCAATTTGGTAAAATTATTCAGCTCCTTAAATTGTAATCATAACAGCATCAAAGAACTTCTTTATTGAAAAAAACTCACAAATCTACATCCCATTCCATCTTAAGCTTTTTTACAAAAGACTCTCTATTCTTTTCTCTTCTTCTCCTATTTTTCACTATTTTTTTTTTATTACCCATGTGTTGTACTATACAACAACCCTCCCTTTTTCTTAATTTTAGAATAAAATTCATTTAGAAATAGGGTCCCTTTTTCTTTTTATAGAAATAAAAGAATTAGAAATAAAGATTCATTTTTTTGAAAAAGCTCATCTTTGTTTATATACAAACCAAATACAACATTCAAAAACTTCTGATCCGATCAAATATAGAAGACCTTATCATAAAAAAAATCATGTTTAAAAGGCCATGAATAACAATCGCAATCTATATCTGAAACCCTTAGAGGAAATTTTATATACAAATCCAAAACCTTTGATGTGATTAGTTCGATCGCAAAACTTAGATCACAAAGAGTTTAAGTCATTCATTCACATACTTCCGATGCGATGCGACCAGTCGCAATCACATGATCGGGATACTCTTTAATAAGCTCTTTGCGGTCTAATTAAAATTCCCCGATGCGATGCGCGTTATTACAATAAACACTTTTCAAAAGAAAAACAAAAATTTGTCCGCTTAAATGAATAACTTTTATATGATGGACCCCACCATCGGAAATCGAAGAAAGCTATTCGATTGAAACTCCCCGATTGCGATCTATAACCATCGGAAAGCGGAGAAAGTTTACAATCGCAATCGGCAAATTGAGAAAATCGTATTGTGATATTTATGTGCCATTCAAAAACTTTCGATGCGATTGATAAATGTCATTTATTACATTTGAAAAGTTTAGAATAGGTGAATATTATAATGTTTCACAAGCGCAAAATCTCTGTTTGTACGAGGGCATTCAATAACAAATCGAATAAATATTGGTTAATGATTTGGTTTTTAATACGTAAGTGTGACCCAAAAAGAACATTTACACGCTATACGAAACAAATAAATGACGAATCATGAGTACATAAATCATTCCGTTCAAGTTGCTTGTTTGTCACGACTGAAAGTTCATTGTTTTGCAGAGCCCAAGAACACCAAGCCCATTCATTCACAGACAAAGGGAAGCAATATCAAACGCAGAAATGTCGAATAGAGCGAGAAGAGCCAAGACCGCTGTTCCTGTTAAGTTCGTTGAGACTCCTACAGTTTCAAAAGAAAAGCCCACAAAACTGAGATTAGTCACAGACACATCATGCCAAGGGCTCAGAAGAATGACGTGGGAAGGAGTCTACAACCTATTGGAAAGAGAAAACCCCAAGGTCACAGTGGAAAAGGCATCAGTTCCAGACGAAGATAGCTCAGATTCCGACTCTGAGATCACTGAAAAATCACTTGCAAACTCATTTTTGCATCGAATTGCAGCCAGAGCGAGC
This sequence comes from Pinus albicaulis, assembly GCA_034641835.2. Classification (NCBI taxonomy): domain Eukaryota; kingdom Viridiplantae; phylum Streptophyta; class Pinopsida; order Pinales; family Pinaceae; genus Pinus; species Pinus albicaulis. The sequence goes on along the minus strand of CM076580.1, from coordinate 998,917,344 downwards.
ATCATGCCTTATTATGATGTAATTCGATGGGTCATCGATAGTGTGAAGATACAGGACAGAATGTTTGTTTCAGCTTCTGGAATGTTTTTTGGGTCGTTTAAAGCAGAAGACCTTAAGGCAATGTATCACCTTCCAGACCCGCAGAAGGTGTATAACAAAGAATTTATCAAAGAGTTCGCTGATAATAATAAAGTCCAATCTAATCCTATCAGAGATTGGAAGAAAAATCCAGAGAAGCACAGAAATGAAGCATCCGGTATGTATTCTGTAGATTCCCTTTTACTTCCGTATTGCTATGCCGCTGCCATGATGTGTAGATTATTTGGCAATGATAATTCCGCTAGGTTTTCTATTCAAATGGTCCCATTAATCTTAGCTGCTGTCAATTCCGACATTATGGACTGGGCTGTTATTCTTTCTGATAGAATAGCCAATAGAATAATCGAGTATAGACAAGATAAAACTGCTGGAAATTCCACTCCTTTTTTCTTTTGTGCCTATATTCTAGATGCTATTTGTTTTAATTCCGAGTTTCCCTTGTTAGGATGGAAATGGACCCCCAAAGACCCTACCCCAATTCATATATATCATAAAATTCTTTGGAAAGTTCATTTCCAAGGTAATGTGTATAGAATCTGCCATGGTTTCCTTATCCCTGTTTTCCAAACCATTTTCAATCGCTTCCCTCCTCGATTCTCTGATAAAGCTAAAGCCGACTTATCTGCAATAGGAGATTGGTTTGGGGAGGAGAAATTTACATACATCAGAATTTTTGGTAGTATTGTGGAACCACATGTTCTTCCTCTTATTGTTCCAGACAAACTTGTCGCTCAAGAAATTTCCTATCAATTAACAGTTGAAGGAATATCCAGGTCTTTAAGCAACAGTAAGAAGAGAATGTGGCCTCAATTCCCATTCAATTGTGGTCAGTTTACTTTAAATGACTTCAAACATGCTGAAAAGGAAGTCACCAAAATAAAGGGTTGTAAATTTGCAACCATTCCAGGGAGACAGTATGATCCGCGACCGATAGCCTTTAATGTTACTGCTTCAGTTTCAATTGCTCGATTTGAGCATGAACCAGATGAGTTTGATGATTTGTTTGTTTCGTTGAATGATTTTCCTCAAATTTATGATTTAGCCAAGTCTAAATTTCAGAAGGAAGAAATGAATAATTTTTTGTTATTCAGAAGTCAAAGATTGTTGAGAGTTCCTCTAGACCAACTGAGAATTCCTATACAAGGGTCAGAGACAGAGGATACATTTGTCAAAACGCCAGGAGAGACATCTGCCGGTAAAGTCATTACACAATCGGCTATTAACCAACCAAATGTACATACTGAAAAGCTGAGCACTGTTGGCAAACCTGATGCTCAGAAAGGAAATACTGATGGTAAATGCGATCAAAATACTGGTCAGCAGTCCACTGCTCAAACAACAGAAAAATGCACAAGTACTGATGCTAATGTGCATAATAAAAAAGGAGGATCAGATAGAAAAACCATTGAGAAGAGTACAGATACAGAGAAAGCAGACACGCAATCGGGAGGAAAAGAAACTACTGAGAAAATTGTAGACTCTGCTGATCTTAATATTTCCTCTTAGTTATTGAAACAATATGATCAATTCGCTCAGCAATTGGGACTGCAGGATAAAGATAAAGAGCAAGTAGAGCAAGATGTCGAAATCATTACTGAACATCCTACAGGGCAGATTGTATTGAAGATCGAGGAGATCCCTCCTTTAGATGTATTTTACAGCCCTAAACATAAGGCTGTTGTTAGAAGACAGAGAAAAAAAAGGAAGATGGATCAGGATATGTTTTCTACTCCACATGAAGAATTTATGAATATTGTTTACAAGAATACTGAAGTGAATCCATCTGAGGATCTCACTAAATTGTCCCAATATGCAGGAGCTTATAGTGCTGCAACAGTTGATAAAGCTTTAGAAGTTTCTCAGATGATGATTCAGAAAGATCTCCATATAACTTCACTTGAAGAGGAAGCTAAGGAAAGTCAGTAAAAGATTACTCAATTGCAACAACAACTACAAGATCAAGAACTCAGGTCCAAAGAGTTAGAAAAACAACTTGCCGAAGAAAAGAAGAAATTTGATGAGCAGGTCTTAGGCAAACAACAACAATTGAATGAAGAAATTTCCAGGTTACAAGGTTTGTTACAAAATGAGAAGAATGCGAAGATTGTACAAGAAAAGGAGTTTCAAACAGCTTTAGATAGGTTCAAAGATTTCCCTAAGTTAAGTGAATTCAAATTGGAAGCTCTTGAAGCTAATAAACTGTTGTCTCAACAATTGAATGAATTTTGTGCAAAAATGTCACAGGCAGAACCATTTTGTGATATTACCTCATCCTTGATCCAGAACATTATTACTCTCAGACAAGAAATTGATGATGCTGATGAAAAGATTTCTGAATTTCTTACTTGGCAAGATACAGAAAAAGGGAGAGAAGCTAATCTTCCTAGGATAGAAGAAAGACATAAAGAAATCTTGTTTACAGAATGGGAACATCAGATAATGAAAGCTGAGAGAGAAATATCAAGAGCTAGGAGCATGATGAGTAATATCACGCAATTTATCAATGACAACTTGTATTCAATCAATCTCATTTCAAACTGTGTTCCTGGTAGTTTGCCTAAAGTGAAAGAAACCGAAATAGATGGAAAGAAGAAATGATGAATAAAAGTCAACAAATCAACAAACTTCAAGCAATATCTTGGGAAAATATGTGGACTTATTTAATTAAGCCAAACAATCAACAAATGGCTATTAAATTCCTTTCAAATGCTGTCGATTGTTTAATTCCAGAATTTTCCGATGCCACCTATGCTGGACAGCTACATTCCGAGATGAGTCATCCACCAAGGCTCCAAGATATGCTGAAAATTTGCAACTTGGCTACATCAAGCGAGAAAGAAAAGAAATGAATCAGTTTCATTTAAGATAACATTTCTGTTTTTAATTTGATAGATTGTAGCAGTAGTAGTAGGATTCTGTTTATGTAATTTCTTATTTAAATCCCTCTCATGCATTTAGAGAGGGATCCGGAGTTGTAATATTTTTTGGACTTGGAGCTTACATTTCTGTACTCCATTCCCTCTTATATTTTATAAAGGATCACATCTGATGATTTTATGCTGAAATTATTTTTGAAGTGTTGTATTTATGTACCTTTGGATTTGATTTTACATCGGAGTTACTGGATTAGAATATCAGATTTCATTTGACAGTCTTCAAGATGAATGAGGTATTTCTATCTGTTCACTGTTGATTTCCTTTGTTATATGATATTCACTTGAAAATTTGCTATCATTTATATATATGGTTTTCATAACTTTTCCTTTTATATATCATTTCTGAGTATAATCGAAATGTTATCTTTTATAAGCATATATAAATGGTATACAATGATGAATGCAATATGCTAATATAACTCTGTTTAATTTCTTAAACAGAGTTATCTTCCTGATAAGATTTCTTCATTTTAATTTAAATAATAATACATTTTCATGGTTATTGTTAAATTGGAACAATCTTAAGTTATATTCATATAATTGCAGAGTTAGTGTTAGAATTTCTTTATTAGTATTTAGTTTAATTAGATAGTTTTATTTCAGTCAATTTAGTCCCATTTCCACTCATCCAAATCAACCCCTCACCAACCCATTTAGTTATAAGGAAACTGGTCCTTTAAATCCAGTCAGAGCCACCATACCAAACGGAAAAGGAGCTATCCTAAGGTCCCGACTGGGTGGTTTTCCCCAATGTTTGAAGCAGATATTTTCTAGGATTCAACATTTTTGGCACTAGAAGGAGGGAATGAGCTATGAATGGCAAGTAAACCTTTATCCACAGGCCATTCTGAGAGCAAAACACCCTCATTAACTTCTTCAATTTCTTCTGAAATTCAAAATCCTAGAGAAGAAATTGCGGAGAATATCTATACACCCACTACCAAAATCTCAAAATATTCAAACAAGAAATCTCCTGAGTCTCCTGAAGTTCAAGATTTAATCCATAAATTAAAAGGATTCTCACTATCTCTTGAAGAGTCTGAAATATCTAAAGGTAGTGTAAGTTCAAAATTTGTTCCTTCAAAACCTCTTACTAGACTGCAAAGTGAAAAACTTGGTATTCCTCCGAAAGAATTTCCTTTACCTAGTAAGGGCAAGACAAAAAGAATTCAATCGGAATCAGAAAGTGATACAAGTTCATCATCTCATATTCAAACACCTGTTTCCGAAACCACAACTCAACAAAGTACAGTTGTTTCCACATCATCTGCTCAATCATCATCTGCTAAATCATCATCAATCTCAACATCATCTATTCCAACAACTTCTATTCAAACACCACTAGTTTCTACTACTCCTCCAATAGTTGTTCCAATAATGGCTAGACCATGGGCTACTCCAGGGGCAGTCAACATGGCTGCACCCTTACATGATTTACCAGAAAATCCTGGAAAATGGCTTCCAAAATTTAGCCCAGATCTTAACATTCAAGCTGAAGAACATATTAATAATTTTATGCTGGCTGTAAATTTGAACGAGGCTCCACGATATTTGTAGTCGAATTGACATTAGGCACTCTTCAAGGAGCGGCGGGATCATGGTACTTCTCGTTACCTTAGGGATCCACTGTAACAAGTTAGACCATTTTACAGATCATATTTTAACCAAGTTGGAATGACCGATCGACCAGCTGCACCTCGTGACCTCTCAAAGTTGAAGATAGAACCTAAAGATCCCATTAAAGATTTCAACGCTAGATTCAACAAACTCTTGAACAAAATCCACACAGATTCACAGCTCAGTCAACAAGTCAGAAGTGAATGGTATATAACTGCCTTACCCTCAAACATAGCAATTTTTGTAGATAGAGCTGCAAAACCTACATTAGCCGAAAATATGAAAGAAGCTATTGCAGTAGAAAAACGAATTATTTCACTAGAAAAGAAAAATGCTATTGAGGAAAGGAAATCAAATAAAGTCAGCTTCAAAGATGATTCAAAGAAAAAGGCCAAAGATCCATATGACATGGATGGTTTACAAAAAGTTCTTAAAACCATGTCAAATGAAATGGTTGAAATTAAAAAACAAGTAGCTAAAACTTCTACCAAAAAACCATTCCGAAATTTCAGAAGAAACCAAGTTGAATCTAAACCTCCTAATGCAATCTCTAATGCAGAATCAGAGGAAGAAGAAGAAGAAGAAGATACATCTTTAGTATCAGATGAGGAAGATGAGAATGAAGAAATAACTGAATTACATGGAATGTGGGATTTTATCCTCCCTAATTCTGATAGTGAGGTAGAACAAGAAGCTATGCCTGTAAGTACCAGGAGTAAATCTACAGAAGAGCCTATAAAAATAGCTCCTAAAAAGAAAATCACAACTCCAAGTACCAAAGACAAATCCCCTGCAAAGAAAGCTTCTCCATTACCTACTCAAAATCAGCCATCTTCTTCTAATCCTCCCACATCGACAACAAAGACTTTAGTGGTGTCAGATCCTATGGAGTACAACATTGTCGAAGACATGAAAAAGATCAAAGCCAACATTTCCTTACATGAACTCAGTAAATTAAAACACCAGCAGAAGTTGCTATTGAAAGAATTAAACGCTACACCAATTGCTCCTTTACCAAGCGGTGTATTTGCAAAAGCAGCTAGAGGAGCTGGTAAACCACCAGATAAGGTAGATGCTACTGATACCGTGCTCATTGGATAAAAGTCAAATTCTCAAACTCCTCCTTTTCTTCTGACTTATGAAATGTACAATAAGAATCTGCATAATTGTTTGATTGATTTCAGAGCTTCCTCTAATATAATGCCTACTTCTGTTTGTGCCAAATTGAATATTGAACCACAGAAATCGACAGTTCATATTGTTCAATTGGATCGCTCTAAAGTTCAAGTTGTGGGAGAAATCAATTCAGTTACTATTAGATTAGCTTATGATCCTATAATTGTCCAAATAATTGATATTTTGATTGCTGATATTCCTGAATTCTATGGATTAATTTTAAGCAGGGACTGGTCTGCGAAACTTAATGGTTATATCTCGACTGATTATTCACATATGTGGCTTCCCTAAAAAGGGAAACCAAATCAAATCAAAATCGAACGAGAAAAACATATGACGCACACTGTCACTGAATTTGAACAACCTAATGAACCTGTGGCATTCAACAACAATATTCTTGGAGGTTATTCTGCTGAATCATTTCTTGGGAACTTCAAAGCACCCCAATCACCTTTTTCTGTAAATACTTTTGTTTCTCAAATAGAAAATTTTTCACAATCCGATTCTTCCAGAATTGTAAATACTTCTGATGTAATTGTAGATAAGTCAATAGATAAATCTTTATTTTGGTCGTTATATTTTGATGGATCAAATTCTAGTGATGGAGCTGGAGCAGGATGCATTTTAATCGATCCACATGGAGAGAAAACCATGCTGTCATGTAGGCTAGAATTTGAGTGCACTAACAATACTGCAGAATATGAAGCCTTGGTTCAAGGACTTCATAAAGCTATAGGGTTAGATGTTAAATACTTGAAAGTCTTTGGAGATTCCGAAATTGTCATAAAACAAGTTAGGAATACTATTCATTGCCTTTCAGGACATATTAAACACTATCAAACCCTAGTACAAGATCTCACCACTCATTTTTTAGCATTCAATATTTCTCCTATTCCTAGGAATCAGAATACATCAACTGACTTGTTAGCTAATGTTGCATCTAAACTCCTACCTGCTGAAGATTGCAGTCCTGATAGGTTTTCTGTAGAATTAATTTTTCGTCCATCTGTCCCAGACAATGTCACAAATTGGAGAGTTTTCTATCATGATCAAGATATTTTAAATTTCATGACTTCGGAGAAATCATATGATGAGAAAATCATTGATGAAGATGATCATGATTTACAAATTGCTTCAAAAGGTAATGAAAATCCCATTCCAAAATCTGTTGTTAAATTGGAGGACTTATATGATATTAAAGACAGATTCAAGAAAGTCACTAATGCCAAACTTCAAAGTTCTACTTTGAAGTTTGAATTAGTGAATCTTGGTTCTGATTCCAAACCTCAAAACGTTAATTTAGGACTCAATTTAGCACCAGAGGAAATGGATGCTTTCATTAAACTCTTGAACAAATATAAAAACGTTTTCTCTTGGAATTATGATGATTTAAAAACATATGACACTTCGATTATTCAACACACAATTCCAATGCTTCCTGATATTAAACCTGTTCAACAAAAGCTAAGGAAGGTTCATCCAAATCTCGAAGGACAAATCAAATTAGAACTTAATAAACTTTTAAAAGCCAAAATCATTTTTCCTGTCAGGCACTCCAATTGGGTTTCCAATATGGTACCTGTAAGGAAGAAGAATGGTGATATAAGAATCTATATTGATTTCAGAAATTTAAACAAGGCATGTTTAAAAGACAATTTCCCATTTCCAACCATGGAACAGATACTTCAAAAGGTAGCTGGTTCTGAACTTATGTCCTTTCTTGATGGATTTTCAGGCTATAATAAAGTCTTAGTTCATCCAGATGACAGATTGAAAACAACTTTCAGAACAAAATGGGGAACTTATGCTTATCAAAAAATTCCTTTTGGACTAATAAATGTAGGAGCAACTTTCCAAAGAGCCATGGACATAGCATTTAAAGGTCTGATCAATAAGTCAGTTGTTGTTTATCTTGATGACATAACAGTATTTTCAAAAAAGAGAACCAATCATCTACATGATCTAAAGCAAATATTCGAAAGATGTAGAAGGTTTGGTGTTTCCTTAAATCCAAAGAAATCTTTCTTTGCTTTGGATGAAGGAAAAATATTAGGATTTGTTGTGTCAAAAGATGGTATATACATTGATCCAGATAGAGTAAAAGAGATCTCTGATATTTCTTTACCTCATAATAAAAAATCCATGCAATCATTTCTTGGACAGATCAATTTTGTAAAAAGATTCATTTCTGATTTTTCTTTAATTGTTTTACCTATGCAAAATATGATCAAGAAGAATTCAGTATTCAAATGGGGGCATAAAGAGAAAGAAGCCTTTGAGGCAATCAAACAGGCGATCATTAATGCACCAACATTGAGTACCCCTGATTTTTCTAAAGATTTTATTTTGTATACCTTAGCCACCGAGACATCCTATGCAACTGTTTTAACACAGCTCAATGATCAGAAAATTGAAGCACCAATTTCTTTCTTTAGCTCAAATCTATAAGGAGCTGAACTGAATTATTCCGATGTTGAAAAACAAGCCTTTGCTGTGTTTAAATCAATCAAGTATTTCAGACCTTTTCTCTTGAAAAGTCATACAAAAATCATTGTCCCATTCTCTGCAGTGAGGCAATTATTAATTTAGAGAGAAGTAGGAGAAAAACGAGCTAACTGGGTAACAGCTTTGCAAGAATATGATGTTGATATTAAACCAGCTAAGATTGTTAGAGGACAAGGTTTTTGCAGACTATTAGTAGGAGCTCATAACATACCAGAAAATCAAGATTCAAATCAAGATATTCAAGTAAGTCAGATAAGTGTTACAAATTTTGAATCTCAGTATGCTGATCTCATCTATTACTTGAAAAATGGGTATGCTCCTTCTAATCTCAGCTATAAGAAAAAATGTGCTTTAAGGTTAAAGGCTGTTAAATATGAGATCATTTATAATGTGTTATTTAGAAAAAATTATGATTCAATTTTATTAAGATGTCTTGAAAAGACTGAAGCTGAAAAGGTTTTGCAGGAGTTGCATGACGGACCAGCAGGAGGTCATTTTGGAGGTGATACCACAGCTCACAAAATAATTCGTGCTGGCTATTACTGGTGTACCCTTTTTAAAGATACACATGACTATGTAAGGAAGTGCAGAGTTTGCCAAACTGCAAGTGGAAGACAAAGGAAACCAGCTTTTCCTTTGCAACCAGTGAGTATTGAACAACCATTTGAACAATGGGGACTTGACATTATTGGTGAGATAATACCTCATTCTCCCAAACAGCACAAGTACATCCTTATTGCAACTGATTACTTTACAAAATGGGTAGAGGCAATCCCTTTGAAGGTAGCCAATTCTGATGCAATTATTGATTTCATAGATCAATTCATCATAACCAGGTTTGGTGTACCTCAAGCTCTTGTCTTTGATAATGCATCTTATTTTTCCGGAAATAGTTTAATAGAATTTGCAGTCAAAAGAGGTTTTAAACTGAAATATTCAACAAATTATTATCCACAAGGTAATGGTTTGGCTGAATCCACTAACAAAAATCTCATCAAAATCATTAAAAGGACTATTGATCAAAATCAAAAGAATTGGCACAAGTCTTTAATCTTTGCATTATGGGCTGATCGTATCACTGAAAAATATTCAATAGGAACTTCACCTTTCAATTTAGTTTATGGAAAAGAAGCTGTGATACCATCAAACTTAACTCTTCCATCATTAGCCCTAGTGAAATTTATTGAAGAAAATCCTTCTTCATCCATTCAATTGAGATATGATCAAATCCTTAAACTAGAAGAAGATAGAGATAAAGCTAAAATTGTTCATGAAAAACATCAACAGCTTGTAAAATCTTCTTTTGATGCAAGTTCTATCGGCTCAAAAATTTTGTCAATTGGTGATCTTGTTCTGAAATGGGATAAAGCACATAAAGAAAAAGGTAAGCATACCAAGTTTCAGAAAATGTGGCTTGGACCATTTCAGATCGTTGAAAAGATAGGCTCAAATACATTCATACTCCAAGATCTAACAGGTAAGAGAGAATCTCTTCCTGTAAATGGGTTTATCTTGAAGAAATTCTTTTCATAAGGAGGTAACCCCTTCTTAAACTGTACATATTCATTTCTGCAAAGTTTTTAATTGTTTTTGCAAATAAAAGTTGTTAATAAGTCTCTAATTGACTGTTTACTTGTTAGAAAAATTCTTAGGAAGAATATTATAAATATTTATTTTGTGTAAATAAGAATTTTTAAAGAAATGATCATAGTCTTTTGATAATTTTAAATAAGATGTTAAACTTTGAAAGATTATACCAATTATTTGCATGATCTTTTGAAAAACTTGAGGGAAATGTAAATCATTATAAGTTTATTAAGCAGAGAGAGGTTATCTATAAAAGTAAAGATTATTCAAGCCTTGGTACTCAAAAAACTCTGAAAAATTGTCATCCATTGATTCTTAAGGATAAAACTATTTCACCCCATTCATTTAGGTTGTGATTCTTTAGAATGTAATTCTAAGAAATTATGTAAAATTATTAAGAGATAAGAGGTCTCATCATGAGCCGACTTACCATATTCATAAGAAGTAATGAAACTGACATTACCAATACTGCACATCAAAACAGGGTAATGGCTTATAAATATAAGACAAGGGGTCTCATCACGAGCCAGCTTGTTCAGTTTAATTACAACTATTGAATGGCATTGTTATTAACTGGCTACCAAACCAGAACAATGGCTCTTAAAAATAAAAAATAAATAAAAGACAAAAACATGAGATAATGTCTTATGAATTTATCTTTTAAAAAGTCATAATCTTAGTTGGATGAGACAATGAATAGTTAATGGTTAAAAGGTAACCCTGTCGAAACTATGAATGTTTGTGGGTAGCAGAGGCAATACCTATGACAATAGAGTATATTATAAAACAAAACTTGGAGAAATTCACTTCATTATTAATACCAATCAAAGCTTGAAATAACCCAAAATGTCAATATTCTCAAGAAACTAGAAAGAAATTGTAAATAATTTTTATTCTTTTTCATAAGCTAGATTTTATTTTTGATTATCCTAGGATAGTTTTCATTATCTTTAAAAATATTTACTTACTAAAAATATAATGTTCATTTTATTTTTTCAGAGATAACTGGTTCTTTCAGTGAATCGCCAATTGTTGTACTATACAACAACCCTCCCTTTTTCTTAATTTTAGAATAAAATTCATTTAGAAATAGGGTCCCTTTTTCTTTTTATAGAAATAAAAGAATTAGAAATAAAGATTCATTGTTTTGAAAAAAGCTCATCTTTGTTTGTTTACAAACCAAATACAACATTCAAAAAACTTCTGATCTAATCAAATATAGAAGACCTTATCATAAAAAACAAATCAAGTTTAAAAGGCCAATGAATAACAATCGCAATCGGAGATCGGAGAGGACCCAAAAGGAAATTTTATATACAAGTCCAAAACCTCCGATGCGATTATTTCGATCGCAAATATTCAATCGCAAAGAGTTTAAGTTATTCATTCACATACTTCCGATGCGATGCGACCAGTCGCAATCACATGATCGGGACACTCCTTAATAAACTCTTTGCGGTCGATTGAAATTCCCCGATGCGACATGCAGTATTACAAGAAATGCTTTTCAAAGGAAAAACAAACATTTGTCCGTTTAAATGAAAATTTTTTGTATGGTGGACCACACCATCGGAAATCGGAGAAAGCTATTAACAATTCCTTTCGATTGAAACTTCCCGATCGCAATCTTTAAACAATTTAATCGGAAATCGGAAAAGTTTTCAATCAGAATCAACCAATCGAAGAAATCTGTATTATGATATTTATGTACCATTTGAAAACTTTCGATGTGATTGATAAATGACATTTATTACATTCGAAAAGTTCAGAATAGGTGAATATTATAATATTTCACAAGCGCCAAATCTCCATTTGTACATAGGTATTTATTAGCAAATCGAATGAATATTGGTTGATGATTTGGTTTTTAATACGTGAGTGTGACCCAAAAAGAACATTTACGCGCTATACGAAACCAATAAATAACGAATCATTTGTTCATAAACGTTTCGTTCAAGTTGCTTGTTTGTCACGACTGAAATTTTATTATTTTGCAGAGCCAAGGAACACCAAGCCCTTTCATTCACAGACAAAGGGAAGTAATAGCAAACGCAGAAATGTCGAAGAGAGCGAGAAGAGCCAAGACCGATGTTCCTGTTAAGTTTGTTGAGACTCCTACAGTTTCAAAAGAAAAGCCCACAAAACTGAGATTAGTCACAGATACATCATGCCAAGGGCTCGGAAGAATGACGTGGGAAGGAGTCTACAATCTATTGGAGAAAGAAAACCCCAAAGTCACAGTGGAAAAGGCATTAGTTCCAGATGAAGATAGCTCAGATTCCGACTCTGAGATTACTGAAAAAACACTTGCAAATTCATTTTTGCATCGAATTGCAGCCAGAGCGAGCATCATGCCTTATTATGATGTAATTCGATGGGTCATCGATAGTGTGAAGATAAAGGACAGAACGTTTGTTTCAGCTTCTGGAGTGTCTTTTGGGTCATTTAAAGCAGAAGACATTAAGGCAATGTATCATCTTCCTGATCCGCAGAAGGTGTATAACAAAGAATTTATCAAAGAGTTTGCTGATAATAATAAAGTTCAATCCGATCCTATCAAAGATTGGAGAAAAAATCCTGAGAAGCATAGAAATGAAGCATCCGGTATGTATTCTGTAGATTCCCTCTTACCTCCGTATTGCTATGCCGCTGCCATGATGTGTAGATTATTTGGCAATGATAATTCCGCTAGGTTTTCTATACAAATGGTCCCATTAATCTTAGCTGCTGTCAATTCCGACATTATGGACTGGGCTGTTATTCTTTCTGATAGAATGGCCAATAGAATACTCGAGTACAGACAAGATAAAACCACTGGAAATTCCACTCCTTTTTTCTTTTGTGCCTATATTCTAGATGCTCTTTGTTTTAATTCCGAGTTTCCCTTGTTAGGATGGAAATGGACTCCCAAATACCCTACCCCAATTCATATATATCATAAACTTCTTTGGAAAGTTCATTTCCAAGATAATGTGTATAGAATATGCCATGGTTTCCTTATCCCTGTTTTCCAAACCATTTTCAATCGCTTCCCTCCTAGATTCTATGATAAAGCTAAAGCCGACTTATCCTCAATAGGAGATTGGTTTGGAGAGGAGAAATTTACATACATCAGGATTTTTGGTAGTATTGTGGAACCCCATGTTCTTCCTCTTATTTTTCCAGACAAACTTTTCGCCCAGGAAATTTCCTATCAATTAACAGTTGAAGGAATATCCAGATCTTTAAACAACAGTAAGAAGAGAATGTGGCCTCAATTCCCCTTCAATTGTGGTCAGTTTATTTTAAATGACTTCAAACATGCTGAAAAGGAAGTCGCCAAAATTAAGGGTTGTAAATTTGCAACCATTCCAGGGAGATAGTATGATCCGCGACAGATAGCCTTTAATGTTACTGCTTCAGTTTCAATTGTTCGATTTGAGCATGAACCAGATGAGTTTGATGATTTGTTTGTTTCGTTGAATGATTTTCCTCAAATTTATGATTTAGCCAAGTCTAAATTTCAGAAGGAAGAAATGAATAAATTTTTGTTATTGAAAAGTCAAAGATTGTTGAGAGTTCCTCTAGACCAACTGAGAATTCCTATACAAGGGTCAGAGACAGAGGATACATTTGTCAAAACGCCAGGAGAGACATCTGCCGGTAAAGTCATTACACAATCGGCTATTAACCAGCCAACTGTACATACTGAAAATGTGAGCACTGTTGGCAAACCTGATGCTCAGAAAGGAAATACTGATGGTAAATGCGATCAAAATACTGGTCAGCAGTCCACTGCTCAAACAACAGAAAAATGCACAAGTACTGATGCTAATGTGCATAATAAAAAAGGAGGATCGGATAGCAAAACCATTGAGGAGAGTACAGATACAGAGAAAGCAGACACGCAATCAAGAGGAAAAGAAACTACTGAGAAAATTGTAGACTCTGCTGATCTTAATATTTCCTCTCAGTTATTGAAACAATATGATCAATTCGCTCAGCAATTGAGACTGCAGGATGAAGATAAAGAGCAAGTAGAGCAGGATGTTGAAATCATTCCTGAACATCCTACAGGGCAGATTGTATTGAAGATCAAGGAGATCCCTCCTTTAGATGTATTTTACAGCCCTAAACATAAGGCTGTTTTTAGAAGACAGAGAAAAAGAAGGAAGATGGATCAGGATATGTTTTCTACTCCACAGGAATAATTTATGAATATTGTTTACAAGAATACTGAAGTGAATCCATCTGAGGATCTCACTAAATTTTCCCAATATGCAGGAGCTTATAGTGCTGCAACAGTTGATAAAGCTGTAGAAGTTTCTCATATGATGATTCAGAAAGATCTCCATATAACTTCACTTGAAGAGCAAGCTAAGGAAAGTCAGCAAAAGATTACTCAATTGCAACAACAACTACAAGATCAAGAACTCAGGTCCAAATAGTTAGAAAAACAACTTGCCGAAGAAAAGAAGAAAGTTGATGAGCAGGTCTTAGGCAAACAACAACAATTGAATGAAGAAATTTCCAGGTTACAAGGTTTGTTACAAAATGAGAAGAATGCGAAGATTGTACAAGAAAGGAGTTTCAAACAACTTTAAATAGGTTCAAAGATTTCCCTAAGTTAAGTGAATTCAAATCGGAAGCTCTTGAAGCTAATAAACTGTTGTCTCAACAATTGAATGAATTTTGTGCAAAACTATCATAGGCAGAACCATTTTGTGATATTACCTCATCCTTGATCCAGAACATTATTACTCTCAGACAAGAAATTGATGATGCTGATGAAAAGATTTCTGAATTTCTTACTTGGCAAAATACAGAAAAAGGAAGAGAAGCTAATCTTTCTAGGATAGAAGAAAGACATAAAGAAATCTTATTTACAGAATGGGAACATCAGATAATGAAAGCTGAGAGAGCAATATCCAGAGCTAGGAGCATGATTAGTAATATCACGCAATTTATCAATGACAGCTTATATTCAATCAATCTCATTTCAGACTGTGTTCCTGGAAGTTTGCCTAAAGTGAAAGAAACTGAAAACAGATGGAAGGAAGAAATGATGAATAAAAGTCAACAAATCGACAAACTTCAAGCAATATCTTGGGACAGTATGTGGACTCATTTAATTAAGCCAAACAATCAACAAATGGCTATTAAATTCCTTTCAAATGTTGTCGATTGTTTAATTCCAGAATTTTCCGATGCCACCTACGCTGGACAGCTGCATTCCGAGATGAGTCATCCACCGAGGCTCCAAGATATGCTGAAAATTTGCAACTTGGCTACATCAAGCGAGAAAGAAAAGCAATGAATCAGTTTCATTTAAGATAGCATTTCTGTTTTTAATTTGATAGATTGTAGCAGTAGTAGTAGGATTTTGTTATGTAATTTCTTATTTAAATCCCTCTCATGCATTTAGAGAGGGATCCGGAGTTGTAATATCTTTTGGACTTGGAGCTTACATTTCTGTACTCCATTCCCTCTTATATTTTATAAAGGATCACATCTGGTGATTTTATGCTGAAATTATTTTCGAAGTATTGCATTTTTGTACCTTTGGATTTGATTTTACATCGGAGTTACTGGATTAGAATATCAGATTTAATTTGACAGTCTTCAAGATGAATGAGGTATTTCTATCTGTTCACTGTTGATTTCCTTTGTTATATGATATTCGCTTGAAAATTTGCTGTCATTTATATATATTTGGTCTTCATAATGTTTCCTTTTATATATCATTTCTGAGTATAATTGAAATGCTATCTTTTATAAGCATATATAGATGGTATACAATGATGAATGCAATATGCTAATATAACTCTGTTTAATTTCTTCAACAGAGTTATCTTTATTCGTTTCTGCACATTTCAATTTAAATAATAATACATTTTCATGGTTATTGTTAAATTGGAACAATCTTAAGTTGTATTCACATATAATTACCTGGGTTAGTGTTAGAATTTCTTTATTAGCATTTAGTTTAATTAGATAGTTTTATTTAAGTCAATTTAGTCCCATTTCCACTCATCCAAATCAACCCCTCACCAACCCATTTAGTTATAAGGAAACTGGTCCTTTAAATCTAGTCGGAGCCACCATACCAAACGGAAAAGGAGCTATCCTAAGGTCCCGACCGGGTGGTTTTCCCCAATGTTTGAAGCAGAGATTTTCTAGGCTTCAACACTATGATAGGAGAAAGCTTCTCCTATTTATACAAAATATGAGAAGTTATCTCATTAATGGGAGTCCATGAATCTCTCCCTCCATCTCTAGAGTTACAATCAAAATAGGAAATGATAAGACACATGTCTTTCTAGAGTTTCAACACAACTAAGAAATGAGACACATATTCTCTTAGAGTTTCAATACAACAAGGAAATGAGACACATGTTCTCATGATCCCATGATATTCTCCAACCAAATTCGAATTTGGCCTTAGAGTGCCACATAAGGGTCTTCTAGAAGTCTCCTTTTGACCTACACATGTCACAAAACTCATAGCACATATATAGATATATGAAACTATGTTAATTTTCTAGTTTCTAATCATAAATTCACTTTAAATACATAAAATAAATAACTTTGGAAGACAAGGATCCTATCCCATATATTTATGAAAATGGTTACTTGATGTAGGGTTTTAGGTCAGATGGCTATGAAATAAGAGCTAAATTGTTATGACATAATGGAAATATGTATGAATATGGAAAACACTTTTGAGACTCAACATACCCCCCAACTGAAGTTGTTGCATGTCCTCATGCAACTATTGCAATAATTCATTTGTCCATGAGTTGATATTTTATGAGTTTTGACTCATATAGATTCATTCCAAACTTTGCTTCTTGATATTTTCTTTTTGGCAAAGTATAATACATTTGATTGCAACATTTTTTTTTTTTTAATGGTTGGTTCTTGTGTGACAACTAATTTTTTTTGAGCAATGGCTCTTGTGTAACAATGCTTTATTTTATTTGTTGCATCAAAGTTCATGAAAACATTTAGAATCAATTACTTCATCAATGAATTGATCATTTGCAAGGCATATATTCTTTCGGATCATGTTGCAACAATAGTTGGTTGGGAAGTATATGTGGGTGGAAATGAAATGAAAATGTGTGATAGTGTATGACATGTGGATATGAAATGATGTCCCTTTCCCCCCAACTAAAGATATGACAATGTGAAAAAGGGAGTGAGAAATTTTTCCAAAGTTACAATTTTAGCATTCTAATGAATTACATGACTAAAAATTAGAAAACAACATACCTTCACTTACCTTAAATGTGGATGAGTTGTATGTGTGGTGGCTGCAAAATTCTGATCATATTCTTCTTCAAGTGGCTGAACAAGAGGAGTCATGGATAAAGAGATAAGATGACTTTTTATTGCTCCTACTAAAACTTGCTGAATCTGCTCCAAAATGCTGAAAATAATAGTCTGCATGTCTTAAAAACTCATTGGCACAATTCCTACTATGTGAAAAGATGTTCTGATGTCGAACATAGTAGGAAATTGTTGACTTAGTGGCCATTAATGGATGCCACTAGTCAACACGAGAACTCTCACCATTGATGACAATGAGAGTCAAGATGCCCAACCACATCCTACTAGGTACGAATGATTTTGCTGATGTTGAGTCACCTAGAAGATCTGACGAACAAGAGACATTAATGTATTCCCATTGTTTGTCAGCATGAGAACTTGCCATTAAGGCATGCAAGCCTCAAGGTGTTTTACAAAGAACTTAGACTCAAAGGACTATGGACTCAATAATTTGCATTGAAGCAGGGCTTATTTGTGGAATGAAAATGACAAGAAATGGAAGATGAAAATGGAAGATGGCAATGGAGAGTAGAAATGGCAATGGGCAATAAGCATGTGAATGAGCCTCTTGCTTTTATTTGTGGGTTATGAATGGACAAAAAGAAATGGAAAGTGGATGTGAATGTAAATGGAAAATATGAAGTGAAATGAGGTGAATGGTTTATTATGAGGTATGGACGTGATGGAGACAATAGTATCTGAAAGTTTTTCAAGTGTTTGGATCTGATTTTGCATCAACATATTTCCTCTTTGTTGCTGATCATCCTCTTATGAAACAAATTGGTCTCTTAGAGAGACACCATTCTCTTGTAGTCATTTGTCCTTCCTCCTGAAACCTGCAAAAAAAAACTAATACTTTTTCTGTAATGGAATGTAAGATTATCAAAGGAGAGAGGTGATCAATCTCTCTAGTTATGATATTTACACACAAAACTAAGAATTTGTATTAATGAAATAAGTTCTCAAAGGAAAAATCAAAATAATTTATACCTGTTTTGGAATTAGTGCCTCAAGTTGAATGTTGCTTCTTTTCAGCAATTTATTTCATTATTTACCATTTAAAACTCTAATGATGGATTTCTCACTGTGTAGATCTTGTTGAGACCTTTCCAATGATACTTGAATCATCAAAATCTGATTTTGTATGAGAAAGTTAGGCTGATTTGAACAATGAGGTTTTTTCTGCTGCGGAATTGGAGAACAGTTGCGGAATTGGACTTTAGCTGCAGAATGTCGACGGTTTCTGTAGCTAAAAATCTTGAATAAAAAGTTAGCCATTCATCTCTCATAATCAGTCCAAAATTAATCAATACCTTCAGAAAAAGTGAGCAAATAACTTATTCATTTCATTGATTCAAAATTATTATTATTATTATTATTATTTTTTTAATCGAAACAAAATTGAAAAAAAAGAAATGCAATTATCTATTTTAATAACAAAATTGAAAAAAAGAGAAATGATTTTTTTTTTTAATTTTTAATTTTCTATTTATTATTATTATTATTATTATTATTTTTTAATGTTGCACCAATATACTCACGCCTCCAATCTGTAAGCATTGAAAACAAAAAATTTAGCTCGACCCGTTCAGTCTTTTGATTAATAGAAGTCATATTTACCTGAGGCCATGGGAGCTTTCTCAGGATAATTCATATCACATAATATCTTTATTTGATAAATTTGGTCATCATGCACTGATTTCCAATTTGAATTAATCTCCTCCATTTCAACATTTATGTAGTGAGTTTCAAAAATTCACAGTATTTGTGGACCTCATTTTTCAACAAATCTCTGAAATCGATGCTCTCATCTGCCAACGAAGAGGTGAAAATGCAGCCGTAGATGAGAGTGGTTGCGTCGCTGGTGGATCAGTGCAGGTGAAGATCCGGCATCAACGGTCAATGGAATGTGGATTGAATGCCACAATAGACTTTGATTTTGATTAAAATTCGTCTTCTTGAGATCTAGAAAACCGGATTATGGGTGAAATCAATGCAGAGTGCCGTTCTCAAACTCTCCACTGTGCAAAAACCGTTTTCCCTCACACGGCAGGCAAAAATGAGTTTCAAAGAACCGAGAAATTCTCCCAGACCGCCACGAATTTCTTAAAACGATTTCTGGGTTATCTAATTGACCCTATTGGCGAAAAAACTCATGTTTCTGTTTTTTCAGATTTGTTCTATTTTGTTCAAAAACGGCGTTTCAAAATCGGGTGTTTGTGCTGCTGCGTTTTCTGGCAATTACGTCTTCTCTAAAAAAAATCAATTTTGAATTTGATTATTGTCTGTCATGCCATTGAATTTTTTTTTTAAATTTTATTTGAAATATTCTATCGCTCTTCACTGAATTCCCCTTTGAATTGTGTTTTAATGGAATTTGATTGTTGTTGCAGGGTGTATGTGTGACTGACAGTAATACGAGCAGAGGTGTTTGTCCAGATTGTGGTAAAATTTCCAGATCTTCTTTCTCCAATTCGATAATCTCAACCTAGAAGAATGGATCACGTGGCTGAATTTTGACTCAGAAATTGATGAATGATTGCCGCCTGAAGTAAATTGAGAGTTTGAAAGAAATGCTACAGTGGCAAACTGAGATTGATAATTTGAAACAAATGCTACAGCTGCAAACTGAATAACCTTTCAGGCTTGCTATCAAATTTTGAAATTGAAATTGGCTTGGAAG
The DNA here is from genome assembly GCA_034641835.2 of Pinus albicaulis. Taxonomy (NCBI): domain Eukaryota; kingdom Viridiplantae; phylum Streptophyta; class Pinopsida; order Pinales; family Pinaceae; genus Pinus; species Pinus albicaulis. The sequence continues at coordinate 998,897,430 of CM076580.1, read as the reverse complement.
TATCTAAATTTCTGTTTTCATCAAGAGTGCATTTCGGTCTTTTTCAAATGATGTATTTTTATTTTATTATGTGAAACGTGTATTATTATTATTATTTTTTCTTTATTTGTTTTGTTAATAAAATGACATATGTTGTATTTTCAAAAATTAAAAATATACATATGTATTTTACTAAACAAAATAATTTATTCATTTTTTTTTTTTAATAGAGAAAAATAAGACAAGTTTTTTTATTTTTGTTCCCTAATTTTTTTTTTAATGATTTGTTATTAAAATTATATATATATATTTTCAAAAATTTAAAAATATACATATATATTTTAGTAAACAAACAATTAATTAAATTTTTTTTTTTTCGTTTTTTTTATAATTGATTTGTTAATAAAATTATGTATGTTATATTTTCAAAAATTTAAAAATACACATATATATTTTATTAATCAAAACAATGTATTGGAATTTTTTCAAATTTTTTTTTTTTATTTTTTTTTTTAAATCAAATGAAATGATGAAAACAATTTTTTTATTTTTTTTATTTTTTTTTATTGGATCAATTGAAATGATGAAGTTTATTTTGTCTCCTCTTTTTTTTTTTTTTTTTTTACATAACAATCCTTTTTCTGATCCTCCAGATCACACAAAGTGCAGGAGGAGAGCATACTCAATAATTATTAATTTTTTTTACATAACAATCCTTTTTCTGATCCTCCAGATCACACAAAGTGCAGGAGGAGAGCATACACAAGAATTATTAATTTTTTTTTTTAGACGTAAGAAATAAAGCTACTTAGTTACACTTCCTCGGTAATGGCGCCAAAATGTCTAGTCAATTTATTGTCCTAAATTGCTAACATAAATTATCAACTAGGGCTAGTAAACTGATGAAGTGTGGTGCACTATATGTGCTTAAGTGACCTCTTCCTTACTTCGTTGTATGTATTTTATTTATGTTTTTGGGGGTTTTGTATTTTTAGTACTTATGTTCAAAAGATGAAATCAAATCTATGTCAAAAAGAAAAGAAAAGGAAACCTTGGACTCAAAACAGAGTGTAATTGTAAATTCTATCCCTAATTAGGAAAATGGTGAAAAACAGAGCATTCTAATCCATGGATATCCTAGCTTGCAAAACAGAAAATGCTAATTAACTCAACATAATACAACCAAATCTCTTTCATCTAATATTGATATGTTGGAAGAGCTTTTAAAAAAAAGAATGGTTATAAGATAATGAGGAACTTTTAATCTAATTGCAAAACAGAAAATGCTAATTAACTCAACATAATACAACCAAATCTCTTTCATCTAATATGGATATGTTGGAAGAGCTTTTAAGAAAAAGAATGGTCGTAAGATAATGAGGATCTTTTAATCTAATTGCAAAACAGAAAATGCTAATTAACTCAACATAATACAACCAAATCTCTTTCATCTAATATTGATATGTTGGAAGAGCTTTTAAGAAAAAGAATGGTTGTAAGATAATGAGGATCTTTTAATCTAAATAACAAAACAGAAAATGCTAATTAACTCAACATAATACAACCAAATCTCTTTCATCTAATATTGATATGTTGGAAGAGTTTTTAAGAAAAAAGAATGGTTGTAAGATAATGAGGATCTTTTAATCTAATTGCAAAACAGAAAATGCTAATTAACTCAACATAATACAATCAAATCCCTTTCATCTAATATTGATATGTTGGAAGAGCTTTTAAGAAAAAGAATGGTTGTAAGATAATGAAGATCTTTTAATCTAAATAACAAAAAAAACTAAAGTGCTGGTAACTCAAGATGTCACAATTAAATCCATTCCATGAATAGAGATATGTTGGAAAATGTTTTAAGAAAAAAGACTAACTATAACATCATGAGGATCTGTTAGTTAAACAAATAATACAAGACATGAATTAAAAGCTAACAACACATAATTAAAAGCTACTTATCTAGAAAGCATGTAGAAGCCTCCTTAGATAGCAGGGGCCCTCTGCTATCAATTTGGTGTAATCCTTAGCTCCTTGAAGTTGTAATCATAACAGCATCAAAGAACTTCTTTATTGAAAAAAACTCACAAATCTACATCCCATTCCATCTTAAGCTTTGTTACAAAACTCTCTATTCCTTTCTCTCCTTCTCCTATTTTTCACTATTTTTTCACTACCCATGATAGGAGAAAGCTTCTCCTATTTATACAAAATATGAGGAGTTATCTTATTAATGGGAGTCCATGAATCTCTCCCTCCATCTCTAGAGTTACAATCAAAATAGGAAATGATAAGACACATGTCTTTCTAGAGTTTCAACACAACTAAGTAATGAGACATATATCCTCTTAGAGTTTCAATACAACAAGGAAATGAGACACATATCCTCATGATCCCATGATCTTCTCCAACCAAATTCGAATTTGTCCATAGAGTGCCACATAAGGGTCTTCTAGAAGTCTCCTTTTGATCTACACATGTCAACAATCTCAACCCACTTGTTAGGTATAAGCATATGCACATTATTTTCTAATTTTTAACCACAAATTCACTTAAAAAGACTAAGAATTAATAAAGTTTGGAAAAACATAAATGTGGCCCAATGATAATGAAAGTGGGATGAATGTAGTGACATAGTAGTGAAATGGAAGTGAAATGAAGGTGATATAATGGACATAATAGTGAAAGTGTAATGGAAATGAATGACATTTTCAAGACCCAACAGAGATCACTTTGGGTCGAAGCCCAGGAATCTTCTCAAAGAATAATGTCATCAAAATCGTACCATATCCGAAATGTTTTGTATTTTCTTTCCGGATGGAAGTTAGTTGTTGTTTCATGTTCATTAGTAGAGCTGTGCACCAATCATATAGATGAACTAAGCATTCTACTGCTATGCTCATCTGCGACCTGCATGCCTGAAGTAGGGAAGCAGATCCTGCTACCCTGCCAATGGTGAACAGGATAATTTTCATGTGCAAATCTCTTAAATCTTTTATAGCAATTTGGGTCCCTACTTTCTTGGACCCCTCTATACAGTAGACGTGGACATAGTCATCCACTGTGAGCCCTCCCAAAGGCTTACTGTGCAAATCTACTGGGTCCCCCCTCCGAGAGAGTCTAGTAATGAAATAGATGTCTTCTACCTCTATATGTATGGGCATTTGATATATTATGAAGCAATACTCTTCCGGTTCCCAATAATTTACTAGCATTTTGAGCAACCTGGCATTACTCTTCATATTTGGAATTTTGAAAAATTTGAGCAATCCACAATTTCGGAGGACATTGAGCAATTGTTGGTCTTGCATAACTTCATTGTCAATAGCACTGTGCTCACGTTCCCTCCAAGATATAGTCATCCTGAGAAAAATCATTAATTGTCCATTAGAAACGCATTTTATCATTTCGGGTTGCACATACGCGACTTACTCTGTACACAATCGCGTATATACGCGGCTTGGTCATTATAAACCCGCGTATGCGCAGAGCCGCAATTTAAAACAAATATTTCTACGGTGAAATTTCTGAATTTTTACCTTATGAATGGACAAAATTGATAACAAAGATGGATTAAGAGCTTACCTGACTAGTTTGGTGAAGTTTGACGGTCAATTGCTCATGTTTTGACGAAAGAGGTTTTTTCTCGAGAGCTCTTTTTTTCAAATCAGCAAGTAACAATGAACCAAATATGAGGTAACATGTGTATTTATGCCCAAAAAATTGAAAATTTTTGCAAAAATTTGTTATACCTATTTTTTCAATCTATCTTAACCTGCATAACCCGGATGCTTGGAAGTGCCCAGATTGGTATATTTTCAGGTACATTTTGATGAAGTTGAGATTTTTCCGGTTTTTGATCCATGACTGCTGACCCGTTATGGCATGTATATGATCTTCACTGGCATATAGGTTAGGAAATCCACTTTCCGTTGCATTTTGCATACTAGCCTCCATTCTGATCACTTGCCATAGGGTCGATCCCATTAGGTCATGAGTATTTAACCCATTTCACTCGCCGATTTTTAAATCATGACTTGGTGGTAGAGCGTTGCCCATGCTACGTTTTATGTAGGCTCGGGAGTCCTCTTTAGTCCCGCCATGACTTATGTGTTGAAGCTTCATTCTTCTTCTTCTTCACTATCATTATTCTGGCTATTACCCTAGAGGCTCCCTAGTGTTGTTGAGTTGTATTATTGCATTGCATATTGGCTACTTTTTTATCCTAGCCTTTAGCCGACTTCATTTGGACTCGATATTTAAGCCATCTTTTGACCTTGACTGTCTGTACAAGTTAACCATTGCATGCACTTAGCTATCGCGACTTGACACCCATTTTACCCATGGATGGCACATTCCTTTGAGTATCGCTTACCAGTTTCCGCCACCTTGCATTGAGCATAGGATCGTTCCTATCCCAGGAACTAGTGCATCTGTTTCTTGATACTCGTTCTATCCATTGTACCATAGCATTATTTTATTCTTTTTCAGGCTTATTATATGAAAAAGACAAAAAAAATCAAATATAACAAAAAGAGCGGGAACGGGATGTTACTTCGTAATTTGATGGCAGTACAGTGTCAGTTTGTCGCCCTTGAACAAAGCACATACACTTATATATTTCCTTCATTTGGGATGGTTTTAGTTTTGACCTAGGTTCAGCTTTTGCCTTGTTTCATTGGTCAGTTCTCCCCCGGTTGGTTATCTCTTCCAATCATATGGAGAGTTTGTTTTTGCCTCCTGCATAACAGACTTATACAATGTCATTTTTTACTGCCATGGTCATCACGAGTCGTGCTTTTGTTCAAGGGAAGTTTAACCAGAGTCGGCCATTCTGCGGTGTCTCTTGACTCATTATTCAGTCGGCCTTCCCGGTCTTGTCAGTATCTTGTTCTATCACATCATATGTTTTGGTCTTCTGCTCGTGCTGGTTTGAGAAGGTCCCCATTGACTTCTTGCCGGTGGGTTTGTCTCTTATCGACTACGACACATTGCTCTGAGAGCAAGCCTAGAGCCGCACCCTGGCCCTATTTCCATCATTGATAGGTGACCTTGTGCTCAGCATTTGATCATCATTATGGGTCTTTGACTGAGTGGTTTTCCTTGTGTTCGACTTCAACATACATTATCACACTTGGGATTCGTGCAGTACCTTGATTTCCATTTGACCCTATCGGTGGATATCTCGCCTCTGTGTCAGCTTTCATTATTGGTTGGTTCAGAGGATTTCTTCCGTGCGCTAGCTTCATCTTGTGCATGTCGGAAACGTACTTCGATTTGGTTCTGTCACTTTGCTTCATCCGATTCCTTCCAAATCTTGGCCTGTGGGTTACACTCGTGCTGGACTGATGTGGGATGCCTTAATGCCTTCCTTCCAAAAGATATTTTCCCATCGACTCCGACTCATTGCTCTAGGAATAAGGTCTAGAGTCTTTTGTCAGTACCTTAGGGTTTGCAGTCATCAGTGGCAGACTCTTCGTTATTGATAGTGGGGATTCATCATTGCCTCCTGATTGGTATATTATTCCAAGTGTTCGACTTCAACTCATTTATTCGCACTTGTTAGATTGTACTGGGGCACCTTGACACTCATTTTCATTATTGGTGGGTTGTCTCGCGTTGGTTAACGGTATACATTATTGACCGGTAATCCAACGATTTCTCACATGATCGACTTCAGCTCATTTATTCCCATTGTGTAGAATTGTGCCATCGAGATCGGTGAAGACCTTGGGTTGCATCAGTATCTTTCGGTTCACTTTGACATTCCATTCAGTTTCTACCAGTGATGCCGTCCACCCTTATATGTTGCAGTTCAGTACAGCAGCATCCTATATGTTGGCTCCCGAGTTGCGTGATTGTACCATGTGTTCCACCCCTTATGATTTGGTACTTTGAGATTCAGTTACTTTTGTGATCAGACATCTATTTTCAACACTATTGATCAGTTTGATATATGTGATACTTGGACATCGATTCTGACTTGTACTTCCGGGCCATGCTCAGATGATTCATTGTGTACTTTCAGTTCAGCTATACTTGTATACATTCTGGATCTATTCTGTACTTTCTATATGGATATATTTCTGAATCTATTCTATACTTTCTATATGGATATATTTTTGACTGAGCATGGGTATGCCCGCCTCAGACATGAGTTGACTCTTTGTTTTCTTTCATTGGTTTTTGGCAGGCTGAAATCTGGTGAAGTGCTCTCTTGTCCTCGCGAATTTCTTTCTATGTGCGTAATACATTTCGGCCATCATGTACCCCTTCTGACCTCATATATTAGGGGGAATTTATTATAGCATCATTTTTCACCCTCATGTGATTCATGATTGTCTCTTTGGCCTTGGGCACCCATTCCCACAAACTTGAATAAAATTTCATAAAAAACAGTGTTTCAAATCCCATACGTGGGTATGCCCAGATTTTTCTGCGTGTATACACGAGTCCATATATACTTTTCCGTGTATGCCATTAAAATCATTAAAAAATATATAAAATTCCCTATTTTCGAGGCTGGGTTGATGGTTATTCCAGTAATTCAACCACCCCAGCCCGTGGCCAACTGTTTCCAACTGATTGAAACTACTTTGAGGGAGTATAAAAGCCCCTCATGTGCATGGCCTAAGGGAGGTAGAAATTATAGATATTATACTCTGTTGGAGCCCCAATTCAAGTCTAATTTCCCGTGCCTCCTGCACTTCCTAGATTTTTACAGGAAACCCTTGTTTCTTGGAGATGTTCATCAGTTTATATGTCATCTCGTGTGCACAAGTCTTGAAAGTATCTTAGCGAGGCAAGGGCGGGACGGATCCGGACGACGGTCTATTCGAAGATCATGGAAGGATTCAGGTGATCTCTCCACCTTTCTATTACTGTACATGTTGTTCGTAATGAAGAAGAACCATCTTGTTCCCTAATTCACGTGTTAATATCTGCTTGCATATGTGAAAAGATTATTAATTAAGCATTTATTATTGTTTATATGATGTTTCACATGGATTACATTGACATTTAGGAGAAACATTTGTTGTACAACTAGATTTCTGTGCACGTTTCTTCTTGATTTTCAGGTTGAATAGGAAGAAGGGTTGCTGGGGGTTTGGACCCCGCGGGATCTACAGCAAATGTAGGATCTACGGTTGAGTTCTACAATCGACGTTATCTAGTTTTCAATATACAAGTGTGGTTGTGTGAGTCCTTCTTGAATAGTGTGCCCTGATCTGTGGAAGTTTTGACCCAACGACCTCTAGGGAGTTATTTCCCGAAACACCATGCCCCAAGACTACCAAATTAAAATCTTTCAATTTGATGGTACTGGTCAGTACACTGCCCAACAACATGTTAACAAAATAACTGACTACTTTGAATTGCTTGATATTGATGAATCTGATGTTCAAAGGAGACTGTTTGCCCAAACATTAGCTGGATATGTAAAGAAATGGTATAAATATTTACCTGCCAATCATATTGTTGATTTAGAAAATTTCCATAGATTGTTTATCAATAGATAGGAGAAAAAGAAAAATCCTTTATAAATATTGTATGAATATGAAAACATAAGAAGAGCACCTAATGAATCTGTTCAAGACTATTGTACTAGGTTTAATAGTATTTACAATGTAATCTCTGCCAATATCAAACCTCCTCCAGACTCAACACTAATCAAATTCCATGATGGATTTGATACTGATGTGGCTTACCAATTGAGAGAAAGAAACCCTGAAACATTAGAGCAGATTCAAAGTAATGATGTTGGTGTATAATCTAACTTGTTTACTAAAAGAGCTAGAATGAGAAATGAAAGAAGAGTAACAATTAAGGATGAAACTTTCACATCAAACAATAAGTTAGATAGCTTAGCAAAAACTATGGAAAAAATAATGGATAGATTAGAAAATATGGAGAGAAAACCACAGTGGGATAATCAACAACAAGGTCCTCAAATAAGAAATCCAAACTTTAGAAAGAATCCCAACACTAGTAAGTCTAGAGAATCAACACCTGATCAACAAATAAGACCACCTTTCCAAGAGAACTATGATGAAATTTCTCACCAAAATGAGGAAGATGAAGAAACTCAGATTAAATTAATGGGAATTAATGATGATAATACTATTTTTCTTACCCAAGAAGAATAGGAAATATACGAGCTACAATAGTTACAGTTAGAATCTGGGGAGTCTTTTGATTATAAACAAGGTTATGAATTTTCCATTAATGAAGTTCACAGGCAATATAACCTCAGGAGTAAGAAAAATGTAGAAGCCCCTACTAAGAAAAGTGCCCAAACTTAGACCAAGAAAACAGTAGAAGCTCCTACAACCAAAGCACTGCAAATTATCCCTGGAGAAACCCATCAAAACTCTAGTTCAACTCAAAAAAATTCAAGTCCTAATTAGAAAATATCTAGTCCAAAAATTGCACCTAGTCCTAAAATTGTAGACATTACAGATATTGTTGTCCAAACATCAGTTGATCCTCAAAAATCTGTTGCTTCTAAAACAATACCTTCTTCTAAAAACTTTAGATGATCCTAAAACATCTACTGCTGATAAAAAATTAGTTGATCCCAAAACAACTGCTACTAAAATAGCTGTTGAAACTTCAAAATCTTCCAAAGTTACCACTGCAACTCAAACTGTTCCACAAAAGAAGATTGAAAACAACAAAACAGTGGAAACACAAACAGAAAAACCAACTATATATAAAGAAGAGAAAAACACTTAAACTACAGTTAGTAAAGAAGAAATCATTCAGTCAGGAAAAACACAAGTACCATTCAACATCCAAACTGAAATTGCCATACTAAAAATACCAATTCCTTTAACAAAGTTGGTAAAACATGATTTATACAAATCACAGATCACTGAAACATTGAACATAAATGAAAGATAAGACTCTGTTAATTTGAATGATGACCAACCAGAACTACTATTTGGCCCTAAGGTGAATGGAAAACATCAAGAAGGTGGTGTTCCTCATTTCTACATTAGCTTGAGTATTCATGATCAAATTTTACACAATGTTATGCTAGATTCAGAAGCATCCCACAATTTAATGCCAAAAGATATTATGGAAACTTTGAATCTAGATATCACAAGACCATATAAAGATATTTTCTCTTTTGATTCTAGAAAAGTGAAATGTCTTGGCCTTATAAAATATTTATGTGTCACTTTAGTCCAATACCCAGGAAAAGGTATAGTCATGGATATTGTAGTTGTTGATATCTCTTCAAAGTATGGAATGTATTATCACACTCATGGGGAGCAAAATTGTAGGGATATCTATAGTTAGACATGTCTTATGCCACAATTTCAGTATTTGGTCAGCCCAAAAATCTTTACAGAGAGACCTTAATGAAGTACATGGTCAATAGTACAGAACAACCACAAAACTATCCAATTTATTCTGTACACTTTGATATGGATTATTTCATTTTATGTAATTCAGATTCTCGCATAGATAAAAACACGGCCTTAAAACAGAAACATAAATAAGTTGGCAGTGACAATATATTTCATGAATCAATGTGCCACTTAGAATTTGATGGCTCAGCGAAAAAATTAGGAGCAGGAGCAGGAGTTTGGATTCATAACACAGAAAACAATCATTCAGAAGGTGATGCCTTTAGATTAAACTTTAAATGTACAAACGACATGGCAGAGTGAAACTTTAATCTTAGGACTGCAGATTGTTAGAAATCTAGGAGGCAAAAGAGTTTCTATCATGGGAGACTCTGAGTTAATCATAAAACAAATCAGAGGAGATTATTTAAGGTGGAGGATAGGATTGCGGTTTGGACCAACATATTTTGTCGAGAGGAGGTAGGTTGGTCCTCTTAAAATTAGTAATTCAGAGTATCTCGGTCTATTGGACGTCCCTAAACTCAATTCCCAATGAAATTCTAATGAAGATAAAGAGAACGACTTTAGTTTCCTCTGGTCAGGAAGTTGAAAGAAGGAGGGAATCCCATATTAAAATGGACTAAGGTAGTGGCACCAAATTCATTAGGAGGATGGGTTTTGAAAAATATCTTCCTTTCTCCCAAGCTCTAGCGGTAAAAAACATGTGGCGCTTGATACAAAATACATGCCTCTAGGGGAGAGTAATGGCGTCAAAGTACTTCCCAAGTCAATCTGTAGTCTATTGGATATGAACTTCTTGTAAGCATGAAAATAATACTTTTATTGTGTGTAAAATGTTGGTAAAATCTTTTCCTCTTGTAGGAGATTGATTAGCCTAGCAAATAGGCAACATTGGGGAAGATCCCTAACTAGGAGTCGGGGAAATTTTTTGATTGGCATGAGAAATGCTAAGGGATATTCACTCTCAAAACATATATTTCTTGGTCGATGTAAGGTCCTTGCAGCCCAAAGAATAGGGAAGGGACCAATGGGAATCGATTGAAGCCCTAGGCTTCGCCAAAGAAAAATTAGTAGAATGCGGATGTTATGTGGCGTCTTTTCGCTCAAAGTTCATCAGTATCAATGCTAATGAACTCGAATCCTTAGTCTAGATAAAAATTAGGCCTCAAGAGATTACACAACCAAATTAGGTTGTTTGACTAAAGTGGAGGCAGAGGCTCCTCCTAAGAGAAAATGGTGGTGGGAGCTTCTTTGGAAGAACCCTAGCCCCTTCAAATGCAAAAGTGTTTTGTGGCTAGCCTTGAACAACACACTTCTTACTTGGGGCAATTTTTTTAAGAGAGGATGGTTGGACCAAACAATGTTCCCTTTGTGAATAAAGTAAAGAATCAATTAATTATCTTTTTATGCATTTCCCTTATGTAGGGAAGGTATGGAACATGCTAGTAACCTAGCTCAAAGCATCCATAGTCTGGAATCCTCTTTGAATGATTTGGGAAGAGGAATGATCCATGAAATTTTATGCTATGTTCTCATGCTTAATGGTGTTATGATTCTAGTGGGAACTATACTAGAATATCTTCCAAGACAAGAAAATACAGACAGAGGTAATGACCGTACTGGTTAGGAGGTGGGACAAAGAGTAAAAGATCCCTCTAAATCCTGTCAAATTAGGAACCTTTAAATGCCACTGGTGGTTCCAACCTTTCCATGGGGCTTCTTCAATGGGGCCATTCAGGGTCAAACCCCTATGACAGGTGCACGAGAAATTATTTTCCTCTCGACAAGCCACATAATCCACATTACTTATGTAGGTGGGTGTGGGACCAACATGAGAGCGGAACTTTTGGCCATGTGGGCACTACTCCATCAAGCATCTAAAAAAGGGGTGGAAAAAATTCATGTGATGGGGGATTCACAGGTGGCCATACACTAAACCTCTCACAAAGCTCAAGTAGAAGTACCCAACCTAGCTCTAATTTTATAGGAATTGCGAGACACAATTACGACATTACAAAACACTTCTTTCTCCCACATCTACTATTAGTTAAACCAATCGGCAATCACTCTCTCCAAAGAAGTGTTATCTCTACTGGTCAGAGCTTACATTTTTACAGAACTGAAGGCAGGTGAAGTTATGAATGGAGCAACTCGATTCACTTAAGGTAGTTTTCAGAAATGTGAATGACACTGAGCGGGATCGAAGGACAATTTTATGATTTTTAGTGTTTTTTTTTTTGACAAAATTTGTACAATTTTGTAAAGAATATGTGGGACAGACTTAAATGAGGTTTGTAATTGTAACATTGAGGGTAGTACCTAATGTTGAAATTGTAACTAGGGTCGATCTTCATAATTATCATTGTACTTGTAAAAATATTTATTTTATGTAAAAACACAAGAAGAAAAAATACTTTTATTTTATATCATGTTCTTCATGCTTTGTTTTGGTTAAAAGAAAATGTAAACAGACATGTTCTTTGTGACCCTTGTAAAAGAAGTAAATTTGAATTTTTGAAAGTGCCATTTGTCCCTCCAATTTTCCAAGTCGTCCCTCCAATGATTAAGTCGATCTACCCATTATACATGCCCCTTTGCATGGACAAACAACTATAAATAAATCCAATTCATCATCATCGAGGACAAACTTTGTAAGACCTTCTAAGGCACAAGTGCGATATTTTCTGAGGCAAATATCTGAGATTCTTGAGGCATATATCTAAGCTTTCTGTTGCATATATATGAGACTTTCTGAGGCATATATCCAAGACTTTTTATGGCATATATTTGAGATTTATGAGGCATATATCCGAGAGTTTCTAAGGCATATAGTTGAGATTTCTAAGGCACCATACTTCTGAGGTATCCGAGTTATCTATGGCAACATTCTTCTATGATTATATAAGCTTCCCGAGACACAATTTTCTATGGTATATGAGTTATTTTTTATGCTACAGCTCAGTGATAAATGAGATATTTAAGGCAATTTACTCATGTGGACTAAGGCTAGTTTGAGGACAAACAAGTGGGATTTTATGAACAATGTTGTGGATATAATCTAGCAAGTAAACTTATGGAAAAACTTATGGCATGTTGACAAAATTCATGTGGACATTTGTTTGGAGGGTTGACTTGGCATTTGAGAGATTAGTTATCATACTTTTACTAGTCAGTGTGTATATTACTTGGATATCTCTCATTTTGATATGATTCTATAAGGAAAGGATAGATGGGTTTTCCCCATGTGGGTTTTTCCTTTGGCCTAATCTGTAGTGTCTATTGTATTTTGTGCATTGTGATTACCACTTTTATTTTTGAATGTATAATTGCTTGATGACATAATTGAATAAAGTAAATGCTAAAATGAAACATATATATATCAGTCACAAGTAATTATCATGATTATAAATTCTACTTGCATTCAAATCTCAACACCTAAAAAGCCAAGAGGTTTAGATTTTTTCTTCTAAAAAAAAAAGACGAAAAGAAAATGCATGTAAATTTGAAAGGAAAATTAGGTTGGAAATTAAAATATTCAATTTATAATAAATATTAATTTTTTTTTTTTTTTAAATCTTATATGTCAACTCTATTTTAAATATAGAAGGAATTACAGATATTTTTTAATTGGGTTTTAAAAACCACCTTTAAACATCACTAGTGTAGCTACATAAATTTAATGGTTGGAAAATGCACAGAAACATCAAAACACTAACCTCATAATACATCTCACATTAACAAAATTTAAAAAAAAATCATAAAAAGTAATTAAATTATAACTTTATTTAAAAAAAAAATTAACATATGAATTAAACATATATACTTTTAAAAAAACATGTAACAAGATTCTTACCCATTAAGATTCTTAAGCAATTATATATATATATATATATATATATATATATATATATATATATATATATATAAACTAATAGAGAAATGACATTTTTCAGGTTAATTTTAACCAAAATATGGCTGAGATTTTTGAAAACTTGAGTTTAACTTGTTTAATCTATAGAATTCTAGTGCCCATGTGATTTTCAGGGTCTTGAATCCATTTAGGCATTCAACAATGTATTTTAAACAACAAAAAATCACAATCTTGCTTGAAATTGTATGTGACAGCTGGCTTAAGTACAAAATAATTGTTATGTTATTTACTTTAAAGAGACTAAACAATCATTATTTTTGAAAAAGGATTAAGAATGATGAACACAAATTAATTATGTTTTAGAAATAAAATTCAATTATGGAATGGTGGTTCCATAAAAACTAAAAGAAGACTGATGATAAAAGTATTCCAAGAACTTAGAGTGGTTGAATAGAAACAGTTAAAGAAAAATAGTTACCTTTCCTCTAGGAATGAAAAGTACATTCCAGTGAGGAAAGGGGGTTATGTTCTATGACTGAGGATAGCAAGGGAGAGAGTGGATAATTCCTGAGCTGGTAGTGACCAGTGGAAAATAGTCAGCGTTCCCGAATCCTGGAAAATAAGAGTACTGGACTAAGGGTCTTGAGGTCTCTTCTGGAAATTTTGTCAACCTACTCAACTTAGTGTGGAGCACGGGGGGAGATGAGGACGTAATCGCCTCTCTCATGGTAGGGAGGACATCATCAGCTAGTTTTGAAGCAAGATAAGTAAACAAATTGCAGAAATATTAACAAATGATATACTGTTTAGACAGAGATATTTCTTTAATTAAATTAATTCTCTTTAAAATATGAAAAGAAGATTATCATTCCATAATTATGTAAATTTATTTATTTACTGTACTTTTCTAATGTATTCGAGAAGATTACAACAAGAACTGATAGAAATATATGAACTGTGTAGAACTGTAGTGTTGAAATTAATACTTGTTTACATAGAAGAAATAGTATTTGTACTATCATATAAACAGGAAAACAAAGTAAAACATCTATTGGAGGTTAAACCCAGATAACTGTTAGTTCAGGGTCCGTGGCCGAAACCTGGACCCTAAACTGGTTGTTATCTTATGACCTATGATATACTCGGACAGTTAGAGTTGTAGGAAGCAACTCAGAAATATAGATGGTCTGGACATCTCGTTTAACCGTAGACTAAAACAGACCAGACGAATACAGATTCACTTCTTGAAAAAGACATAAAACTTCTGTCGAAATGGAATATCCTCATACATGATGCCAAAAAGAATAGGCACAAAGAAAACCCAAAACACATAGCTGCTATGAAAATATAATCAACAACGATATATACATATTTTGCAAATCAATATGGATAAGAAACGAATATTGTGAAGAGCCATGCAGATAACGAAGTTTCATAGTAAGACAAACCAGATTAGCACAAAGGCTCCAGAGAAGAACTCTATATATATATATATATATATATATATATATATATATATATCTTCACCAAAGTAGAATGCCACTATTTACAACCTTTAAAACACGAAGAGAAAGCCACAATAAAGGCAGAACTGAGCAGTTCATTGAAAGAGAATTCCAGAGGTCGTATGACCTTTCGCAGTAAACATTTAACATGTTACTAAAACCTGACCACCAAGGGAAAATTCCTTGTAATAGGAGCCAATGGTTCTATTAGAAATCAAGATGCAAGGAATATACAATAGAGCATGTCAAGTTGTTGATTAGGGCAAAGCCCTTAAGTAAAAAAAAAAAAAAAAGGTAACAGAGTAACGACATCTGGTGCCTTAAAAGTCTAAATGTCGGACCCCTCAAGTTGAAAATCACTGAAGAACTAGAATCGAGAGCTCTACTCCAGAAAATCAATTCCTCGCTGGTAGAAATTCAAATACCCGTGAAGAAGATATGGCAGGGATGGTTTTATAAGCCGGAGGAATTCAGAAAATTTCCCAACACATTTCAGGAACCTGACCATATGTACAGGGAATGATTACCTACATCACAAGGACAAATTTGTAATAAAATTAGTATAAGTAAACGTTTAAATCTAGAACGGAATGTAAAATTGAGGAGAGATAAGGATGAGAAAGCCATTTTTACCTGATCTAGAACTCTTGACAGTCCGAGGCTGAAACCCTATAACAGAGGAGGTTATGAGAGGATTAGGAAGAGATATAAGATAGAGTTAACGCAACAAGAATGTAACTCGGTGCTAACAACATGTTCTTGGGAAAAATCTGCGTTTAAATTGAAGAAGCTCACCTGCCATGGAGAAAGGAGGCCACAGTTGGTAGGTGGTAAAGGATAATGGAGTATACAAGTCCCGACATATACTTCACAAACCTGGAGAATTCATCACCAATCCAAATCAAAATTATAATAACAATGAATGCTTAGTGGACGGCAGAGATCCACACTGTGGTGGGAGGAAGTCAAGAATGTACGCAGCATTGAAGACCAGGACATGACATGTGATGAGTTTCAGCAATACTTTAAAGAAAAATATCTAACAGAATGTTTCTAGGGCGAAAAGTCCAAGGAATTCCATGATTTGAGGTTGGGTCAAATGACAATGGATGAATACATAAACAAGTTCACTTCCTTATTAGGATACGTTCCTTATTTAAGGGATGAAAAGGTTAAGGCTCAGCAGTTCTTGAGTAATCTGCCAACTCACATGAAAGAACGAATTGAGTTTGTGAATCCAAGGACCATGGACTAGGCAATTTGAAAAGCGAGCATGTGTTATCAACATTCCAAGGCAAAAGGAAAATTAGGAAAGATTTGGCAGCCAAGAAAAGGCCAAAAAAGAAGTTTAAGCTACAAAAATGCTAGGACTAATAAAATTAATAATTCTACAATGAATTCAGTAAGCAAATAGTTTGGGAGAAACCATCAAAGAACCTGGTGGCCTACGGAAGAAAATCCTACAGAAGCTTCCAGCAAGCCAAAACATGTACAAACCATAAACCACCTCTACAATGTTAGGGGTGTGGTGAAGCTCACTATTATAAGAACTGCCCACAGTGGGGAAGAAATGAAATAGTAGCTAATCTACAAGAAGCCTCTATGGTGGGAGATGTAGCCCAGAATATACCCAAAATTAATGCAAGTTTGGAGGATCGGCAGGCAGATTACCAACCAACAATGATTGAGCTGGAAGGTAAGTTACTTTCACAAACTGTTTCTATTTTGGTTGACCCAAGTGCCATTTTAAGTTATGTAAACCCCATAATAGTAGAAATATGTAAATTAAAAAGTCAAAAATTCAAAAATCCCTGGCTGGTACAGTTAGCCATTAGGGAAAAAAGAAAATTTTGTGCCAAAATTCCAAACAATACACTGGAAATTAGAACCCAACAGTTAAATTTGGAACTGAATGTAGTGCCTTTGGGATCCTATGATGTACTAGTAGGCATGGATTGGTTGGAGAAACACTGGACACTGGTAGATTATAAACATAAGATTATATATTACAGAATTCAAGATGGAACTCGTCAAGAAATACAAGGAATCAAGAAACCCTTACAGTTGCGTCCTATCATAGCCTCCCAAATGAGTAAGTGTATTAGAAAAGGATGTCAGATATATGCCATACAGGTGGGTTATGCAAATTCTAAAGAGAAGACCCCTATGCTGGAAAGCATACCAATAGTACAAGATTTCATGGACGTGTTTCCAGGAGATGTACCAGGTTTACCTCCAAGAAGGGACATCGACTTCACTATTGAGTTGATGCCAGGCGCATCACCAATTTCAAGAGCACCATATCGAATGAGTGTACCAGAGCTAACTGATTGAAAATGTAACTGCAAGAGATGTTGGAAAAAGGGTACATTCAATTGAGTGTGTCTCCTTAGGGAGCACTGATGTTATTTGTAAAGAAAAAGGATGGAACCATGTGAATGTGCATGGACCATAAACAACTTAATAAATTAACAGTCAAAAATAAGTATCCGTTTCCACTAATAGATGACCTATTTGATCAGGTGAAGGGGGCAACTGTATTCTCGAAAATAGACTTAAGATCTGGATATCACCAAATCTGAATTAAAGACGAGGATATATACAAGATTTTGTTTCGTACCCGATGATCCAGGTGGATATTGGTGGCCTCCCACCTATTCCATTTGGACCCGCAGCATCAATTCTTTTAGTTTTTCAGCTTCAGCACAGCGTACTATTTATAGCAGGTTTTCGGGTCCTGCACAACCGGAGCCGTTTTGGGGCATTAATAATCCAGGTGGATATTGGTGGCCACCCATCGAGTCCATTTGAACCCCCACCATCAGTTATTTCAGTTTGTAAGTTTCGGCACAACTTACTATTTTTAGCAGTGTTTCGGGTCTTAAACTTCCGGAGCCGTTTTGAGGCCCTAAACGACGTTTTTTGGGAAAACGGAGAGCAACATGGGTCCATGGACCGATGTTGCTCGTTCAAAAGTTGTACTCCTCGAACAGATCTTTCTAACGAGCTATTGAGCGCATCAAGCCAGATCGGATGCCAAAGTTACGTCCGGGAAGTTGAACACCAGATTTACCCAAGCGAGGCCCATGATTTTAGCTTCATCTCTGATTAGAGTTTTAGGCGTTTGATTCTACATTGTTTCTCATAATAAATAGGCCCTCTGAGCCTCATTGAGCAAAACCGATTCGAGGCTAGGAGCCATCTCTTCTACACCGAGAGATAAGCGCTGATGCCTAGCTGCGCCACATCTCCATCATGTCTGCATTGTAACACAGTTGAGGGGCTCGTAGCCGCCACATCTCTTCTCAGGGATATGCTGCTAGTACCATAGCTCTTTTATTTCCATTATGTCTGTAATAGGCCTGCGAGCCTCAATGAAACACAGTTCAGAGGCCTGCGTACGCTACATCTCTTCTCAGAGATACGCTACCAGTGCCCTAGCTTGTTTCCATTATGTTTGTAAGCTTATTGCAGTCATTCGTTTATTAATAAAATGAAGCATTATTTCCGCTACATCTCTGTATCTATGGTTATATCTGTATTCTGTTGCGTTCCTGCATAAAATCCGGATCAGTGGCCCCGTTTGGGTAAATTGGTGGTTCAACTTCCCGGGGACGTAACTTTGGCATCCGATCTCCATTTGATGCACTCAATAGCTTGTTAGAAAGATATGTCCGAGGAGTACAACTTTTGAACGAGCAACATCAGTCCATGGACCCATGTTGCTCTCCGTTTTCCCAAAAAATGTCGTTTAGGGCCTCAAAACGGCTCCGGAAGTTTAAGACCCGAAAAACTGCTAAAAATAGTAAGTTGTGCTGAAACTTACAAACTGAAATAACTGATGGTGGGGGTTCAAATGGACTCGATGGGTGGCCACCAATATCCACCTGGATTATTAATGCCCCAAAACGGCTCCGGTTGTGCAGGACCCGAAAACCTGCTATAAATAGTAAGTTGTGCTGAAGTTGAAAAACTGAAAGAATTGATGTTGCGGGTCCAAATGGAATAGGTGGGAGGCCACCGATATCCACCTGGATCACCCGATATGGGCATTACAAGTTTGTGGTTTTACCATTTGGTTTAACTAATGTACCAACAACATTTATGAGGTTGATGCATGTCATATCTCACCCCTTTTTGGATAGTTTTGTTCTGATATTCATTGACGATATTTTGATTTACTCAAAAAACATGGAAGAGCACAAGGAGCACTTAAGGATAGTGTTGGATATGTTACGAAAACATCAGTTGTACGCCAAGTTCAACAAATGTGACTTTTTCAAAGATTAGATACAGTATCTAGGCAGTGTCATTTCCGCTGAAGGAGTATCGGTCGATCCAGAGAAAATTAAGACTATTATGGAATGGCGAGTACCCCAAAATGTGGCGGATATCCGTTCCTTTATGGGGTTGGTTGGATACTATCGACGGTTCATTGAAGGATTCTTAAATATTTCCTTTCCAATTACATCTTTACAGAGGAAGGGAAAAATATTTAAATGGACTAATGAGTGCGAGAATAGTTTTGAAAGGTTAAAAAATTTGTTTACCACTGCCCTGGTGTTGAGGGTAGCCAAACCCAACAAAGAATTTGAGGTTTGTACCAATGCTTGTAAGGAAGGATTTGGGGCAATTTTATCGCAAGAAGGAAGAGTGGTTGCCTAGGAATCGAGAAAATTAAAGGAGCATGAAAAAAGATATTCAGCCTATGATTTAGAGCTGACAACGGTAGTGCATGCACTCTGGGTATGGAGGCAATACTTCCTAGGAAAAAGAGTTTTGTTAAAAATCGATCATAGCAACCTAACCAGCTACTTTAAGCAAGTTGATTTAAACGCTCGCCACGAAAGATGGAATGCCTTCCTAAGTGAGTTTGATTTTTATATTCAACATGTAAAAGGTAAAGAAAATCATGTGGCAGATGCCTTAAGCATAAAACTGCATTGTGTTTATGAACTTTGCTATAATCAAATCGATTGTAAGTTTTTAGATCAAATAAAAGAGGAAGTCGGGAAGGATCCTGAATACCGATTTTTTGGGCAGCAAGTGCAGGAAGATAGAAGAAAAGAAAAACCTTCTGACTATGGAATTAACAAGGATCGATTGTTAACCTTCAAGGGAAAGATATATATTCCAAATCAAATGGGTTTAAAAGAGATGATCATGAATGAGTATCACCACATTAATTACTCAGGATACCCAGGATGCCAGAAAATGCTAACAGCAATTAGAAAAGTCTATTTCTGGCATGGTATGCAAATAAATATTGCGGAGTACTTAAAAAAATGTCTGGAGTGTCAACAGGTTAAGGTGGAGCATCAACATCCACCCGGATTGTTGCAGCCTATACTAGTGCTTGAGTGGAAATGGGGAGTTATATCTCTAGATTTTATTACTATTTTACCAAGATCAAAAAGGAACAATGACTCCATTATGGTGGTGGTCGATATAATGAGTAAAGTAGCACACTTCATATCCGTACAGTCTACTTACAAAATCGTGCAAATAGCAGATATCTTCATGAGAGAGATTTTTCGATTGCATGGCATTCCAAAGACTGTTATATCAGATCAGGATGTGAAGTTTACTTCAGCATTCTAGAAGGCCCTATTTACGGGTTTGGGAACCCAAATAAACTTCAGCATCGCTTATCATCCCAGATGGATGGAAAAAATGAGTGGGTGAATCAAATCTTGGAGGATATGTTGTGTATGTACGTGATGCAGCAGCCAAAAAAATGAGAAGAGTATCTACACTTGGTAGAATTTTCATACAATAATGGGTACCAAGAGTCTCTGAAGATGAGCCCCTTTGAAGCTTTGTATGGGCGATAGTGTCGTACTCCCATTAACTGGAGCAGCCCTGAAACCAAGTTGATGCTTGGATCAGAAATGTTGGCTAAGATGGAATCGAAAGTGAGAAAGATAAAAAAATATATGAAAGTGGCTCAAGACCGGCAGAAGGTATATGCAAACAAAAAGAGAACTTACCGGGAATTTGAAGTGGGTGATCATGTGTATGTAAGGATTAAGCCTAAGAAAAACACACTAAGATGGACTTCCTGTGCCAAGTTGGCTCCCAGGTTCTGTGGACCTTTCCAGATATTGGAAAGAGTGGGAACTGTAGCATATTGGTTGGCTTTACCAAGCCATATCTGGGTGCACAATGTTTTTCACGTATCCTTACTAAAACGATACATGCATGATCCAAAGCATCTAATCCACTGGAAAATTATTCAAGTAGAGTAATATTAGAAAAATCCTATCGTAAAATACCAAGTGGTATGAAATTTTAATTCACGGTTTTTATTGAATGCAGGTCAAACCAGACGGCGAATTTCTAGTCAAACCTTAACGTATACTCGATCGGAGAGAAATCATGCTCCAGAGGCGAGTCATCACCCAGGTTAAATCATGCTCCAGAGGCGAGTCATCACCCAGGTTAAAATGCAGTGGAAGCACTTCAGCTCGGATGAGGCTACCTGGGAAGATGAAATATTTGTGCGTGAGGCTTACCCAGAATTGTTTGCCGAGCTAGAATGAAACATCGAGGACGGTGTTTACTTCCAGAGGGGGAATTTGTGACAGTTGGATTAAGTACAAACTAATTGTTATGTTATTTACTTTAAAGATACTAAACAATCATTATTTTTGAAAAAGGATTACGAATGATGAACACCAGTTAATTATGTTTTAGAAATAAAATTCATTATGGAATGGTTGTTCCATAAAAACTAAACGAAGACTGATGATAAAAGTATTCCAAGAACTTAGAGTGGTTGAACAGAAACAATTAAAGAAAAACAATTACCTTTCCTCTAGGAATAAAATGTACATTCTAGTGAGGAAAGGGGGTTATGTTCTATGACTGAGGATAACAAGGGAGAGAGTGGAGAATTCCTGAGCTAGTAGTGACCAGTGGAAAACACTCAGCGTTCCGAAAACCTGGAAAAGGAGAGCACTGGACTAAGGGTCTTGAGGTCTCTTTTGGAAATTCTATCAACCTACTCAACTCAGTGTGGAGCACGGGAGGAGATGAGGACGTAATCGCCTCTCTCATGGTAGGGAGGACATCATCAGCTAGTTTTGAAGCAAGATAAGTAAACAACTGCATAAATATTAAGTATTGATATATTGTTTAGACATAGATATTTCTTTAATTCAGTTAATGCTCATTAAAATATGAAAAGAAGATTATCATTCCATAATGATGTAAATTTATTTATTTACTTTACTTTCCTATTGTATTCGAGAATATTACAACAAGAATTAATAGAAATATATGAACTATGTAGAAGTGTAGTGTTGAAATTAATACTTGTTTACATAGAAGAAATAGTATTTGTATTATCATATAAACAGGAAAACAAAGTAAAACATCTACTCGAGGTTAAACCCAGAAAACTATTAGTTCAAGGTCAGTGGCCAAAACCTGGACCCTAAACTGGTCGTTATCTGATGAACTATGATATACTCAGACAGTTAGAGTTGTAGGAAGTAACTCATAAATATAGATGTTCCGGACATCTCATTTAACCATAGACTAAAACAAACCAGACGAATACAGATTCACTTCTTGAAAAAGAGATAAAACTTCTGTCGAAATGGAATATCCTCATGCATGATGCTAGAAAGAATAGGCGTGGAGAAAACCCAAAACACATAACTTCTATGACAATATAATAAAAAACGATATATACACATTATGTAAATCAATATGGATAAGAAACGAATACTATGAAGAGCCACACAGATAATAAAGTTTCGTAGTAAGACAAACCAGATTAGCATGAAGGCTCCAGAGAAGAACTATAACATATCTACAGATATATATATCTATTCACCAAAGTAGAACGCCACTGTTTACAACTTGTAAAACATGAAGAGAAAGCCACAATAAAGGAAGAACCGAACAGTTCATTAAAAGAGAATTCCAGAGGTCATATGACCTTTCACTGTAAACATTTAACATATTAATAAACCCTGACTGTCGAGGGACAATTCCTCGTAAAAGGAGTCAAGGGTTCTATTATCAATTAAGATGCAAGAAATATACAACAGAACATGTCAAGTTGTTCATTATGGCGAAGCCCTTATGTAAAAAAAAGAAGAAAGGTAACAGAGTAACGAAATCTGGTGCCTTAAAAGTATAAATGTCGAAACCCTCAACTTGAAAATCACCGAAGAACTAGAATGGAGGGCTCTACTCCAGAAAATCAATTCCTCGCTGGTAGAAATTCAAATTCCTGTGAAGAAGATATGGCAGGGACGGTTTTATAAGTTGGAGGAATTCATAAAATTTCCCAACACATTTCTAGAACCTGACCATATGTACAGGGAATGATTACCCACATCACAAGGTCAAATTTGTAATAAAATTAGTAGAAGTAAACGTTTAAATCTGGAACGGAATGTAAAACTAAGGATAGATAAGGATGAGCAAGCCATTTTTACCTGATCTAGAACTCTTGACAATTCGAGGTTGAAACCCTGTAACAGAGGAGGTTACGAGAGGATTAGAAAGAGATATAAGAAAGAGTTAACTCAACAAGAATGTAACCCAGTGCTAACAACATGTTCTTGGGAAAAATATGTGTTTAAATTGAAGAGGCTCACCTGCCATGGAGAAAAGACGCTGCAGCTGGTAGGTGATAAAGGATAATGGAGTATACAAGTCCTCAAACATATACTTCACAAACCTGGAGAATTCATCACCAATCCAAATCAAAATGCTAATAATGATGAATGCTTAGCGGACGGCAGAGAGCCACCGTTACCTCCTGTGACAAATCTAAACGAGGAGAGCATATTACTTTAAAAAGAATACTTTACACTGCCGCAATGGGTGGAACTCCAACATCTGCAAAGGCGAAATAAGTTTACATGTTTGGCACACACCATGGCGAGACAGGACTGAAGCTGGAGGAGTGACTATTGCTCGACAGAGCAAGGCTCGCGGCGGAGTTGCAGAGGAGACACCGACAAAGCGAAGAATGCAGAATGAGGAGTTAGTTAGGTTTTCGAGGAGGAGGCCAATACCCTAAATGGGTACTGCGAAAGTTTCATCCATGGATCTCTCAACCCTAAGTCCGACGACCATCAGCAGAGCAGGGGTCGACTGTGCAAAACAAATCCCCATGCAAGTACGGCACAACAAATCCGCATAATAAACTTTAACCTCCGACGAGATTTTTTTAACTATGAATAAAATCACTAATTCGATTTTCAAGATATGCCATTATTGTACTACTACCCATATATTAATAATCGGCGCTATGAGTATTAAAGATCAAACAGTCTCCATCAATAGCCATTAAGATCAGTGCGATGACACAAACATTGTATATGTGCTGAGAGATAACCAAGTAGTAGTCCACGTGGACACCCAAACATTACAATAACATATGGTACATGCCAAGTAAGAAATCCCTTTGTTAAGTGCACATGAATTTGTAGAGTCTATAGTATTATAAGGGTAAATGTAATTTTTTTTTAAATTTACTATGATGTATGGTGGAATTCCTTAAATTAGACTACACATGTGTTAACATAGAGTTTAAAATATTTTATTTCTAAATGATATCCTTATACTATTAATATTTTTTTAAATATTATGAAGTCCATATAAACATTAAAGAAGTATATATTTTCCACATACTATAAAGTAGAAAATATTTATGAAAGAACAAGAATTTTTCTACTTTTAGTTATTTTTATTCTTAATATTTGTTTAAATGTTATATTTCAAGTCATGACATATCTTCCTCATACATATTTAGGCAGAATATTCTATTTTGAAATAAGGCTTCCACAATTTTAATTTAGTTATAAATAATTATTTAGTGGATGGTAGGGATTTAATCTCCATGGAATATTCTAAAATATTTGTAGTAGTACACACAAATTAATGACTGATATTTATCTTCATAGTTAAGTTCTCTTACTTTTTTAATTAAACTCATTAATTAAAAAAATGTCATATGAACAAGTTTCATATGAAGTGAGTTATAATTTTTTGGGTTTTTTTTTATTAAAGTGACTAATTAAAAAAAATGTCATATGAACAAGTTTTAAATGAAGTGAGTTATGGTTTTTTGGGCATGTAATATTGAAAGCATCGGTATTGTAACAAAGCATATTTACAAATTAAGAATTTTCATGGCAAAGTGAGGTTAAATCTCCATTATTAAGAATGATTTTATAAATGCATATATGTTTAACTTATATATTAATTATTTTTATAATATAATAACCAAGTTAAATAAAATTATAATTTAGTTAGATTTTATGATTTTTTTTATAATTTTTTTTTAGCAATGTGGAATGTATGATGAAGTAAGTGTTTTAATAGACCAATTAGTTCAGTTAGTCAACTCCCAGTTAATAAAGCCCATGTGCTATTTAGAGATCACATGTTGTCCTAATCTAACATGCATCCATGCATCCATCCTAAAAACCAGATTTAATGAGTTGATGCAGACACTAAACCACATAAAATAAAAAGTTATGGATTCATGCTATTCAATTTATATACTTAAGATTGTGAGTAAGTAAAAATTGAAATGCGATGGATATTGAAATTTTATTTTTAACTAATATATTTTTAAATATCAAAAAAATTATGGATAAATGTTATTTCATTTATATGGTTGAGATTGTGAGTAAGTAGCTATTGAAATGAGATAAAGATTGAAATTCTATTTGTAACTAATATATTTTTAAATATTATAAAAAACAAATTATGGATCGATGTTATTCCATTTATATGATTAAGATTGTGAGGAAGTAGAAATTCAAATAATATAGAGATTAAAACTTTATTTTTAACTAATATATATTTTTAAATATCATTTATCTAGTAAGTAGAAATTGAAATGAAATAAAAATTGAAATTTTATTTTTAACTAATATATTTTTAAATATAAAAAATATATATATATAAATAGATGCTATTCCATTTATATGGTTGAGATTGCGAATAGGTAGAAATTCAAATGATATAGAGATTGCAATTTTATTTTTAACTAATATATTTTTAAATATCATTTATAAATCATTTATCTAGTAAAAATAACACAAGTTCATTGTGAAAAATATTTACGTAACAAATTTAATATTAAATAAATATAAATTAATATTAATAAGTTATTTAATTATAAAGAATCTGAATAAAAAGTATGGATAGATGCCGATTGTAACCACATAAAAAAAATTGCATAAAATTTATAGAATTGCATAAAATAAAATAAAATAAATTATGAATTGATGCCATAAAATTTATATCAGTGCTATTGTGAGTAAGTCGAAACTGAAATGCGTTTGGAGATTGGAATTTTATTTGTATTTAATATATAATAAAAATAACAAATTTCCATTGTGAAAAATGTTTATATATATATATATCAAAAATTTATAATTAGGTAATAGATTTAATATTAAATAAAGATAAAAATATTAATAAATTTAATTTAAAATAATTGTATTTAGAGTAGTGAGATAATTTATAATGTAATATGAAGAAGATGTTGTCTCGTAATATTATATTAAAAATTGAAAATTGGATAGTTTAAGTTTTTATAATTTTTATTTTTTAATGCATATTTTAGTTGATTTTGCATGTGGAAATCTTAAGTTTCAGTTGTGTATTCTATATAATAGGAGTGATTTAATGAGAATTGAATCTATTTATTTATTTAAAAATACAATTTAAACAATTAATAATCACAATCTTTTAGTTTAAAATTGTATAGACAAAATTTAATTAAAAAAAATTAACTTTGATTACCTATAAAACATTCAAAACATAAATAAATTAATAAAAAATAAATAATTACAAAACATTAATAAATTAATGAAAAATAAATAATTACAAAGTAGATATTTAAGTAATAATATTCATAAACATTTAATATATAAATATTCATATGTTTATATTTTTAATATATAAATATTTATATGACAATATTTATAAACATTATATGTGTTAAAACATGATCTATAATTAAAAAATTTACTCATTAAAATTTTTAATTCAAAATTAATATAATTTGTTATTAAATAACGGAGTTGTCTAAGGAAGTGGAGGAATTGCCCGACGCTCAAACTTCAATATTTTTTGGTGCCCCAAGGGTTTTTGGTGGTGATGAATCCATTTCCACCATTAAAAACTCGATTCAAACACTCCCACTGTGAGAATTTTTGAAATTTTTCCACCTATGTAGATAACGCCTAGTTAAAGTAGTATATTTTACAACTTTGTTTCTGTGTTTCTAGTGTTGTAATCCTTCGAAATTCTGTATATAGTTATTTTCTATTAGGTATTTCTAATCATTTTTAAGTTATAAAGACATAACTTTCTCTTTTAACTCTAATTATATAAATATGACCTTCGGTAATTAATAAAACCATCTTTGATCATGAAATTCTATAGAGTCGTGTAACAGTGGTATCAGAGCATGGATCGAACTCCATTGACCTGGGGAGTCTGGATCAAACTCCATTGTCGTGAAACAAGTGGAGTGTGTCTGTGTTGTCCTAACTTGATGGTTCTGCTCTGGCGGAGTACGTGATTGGTGTGAACCTAGCGGAGTTAATTGGAAACGTTAGTGGTGGAGCGACGTAGTGAAAAAACAATGGAAGTGTTGGTGGTTTTGCAAACCACCATGGTACCACAACCACTCATTTTTTTGCGACGGTGTTTTATGAAAACTGCTACAAGGGAACATGGCATGCGGTAAAGCCCAGCAGGAGGAGTGACTTAGTGACCTGGCTCATTGAAAATTCATCATGTCGCGTCACAAGAACGGTTGTGTTCTCTCATTGAAGCCAAGCTTTCGAAGGGGGAGGTGGAAATTTCATGTGGTAAAAAACATGAACGACCAAGGGAAGCACAAGAATAAGGTTTCCTTTCCGCTCTTTTGCTTACAAATTTTGGTTATTTATTATCTTCCTCGTCTATTCCTGAAGTCTACACAAATATCATTCAATCTGGCGATTGATTTGGTCTCTTTATCACTGGTTTGAGTTTAAATTTACTGCATTTCGATATTTTCTGGAGGTCAAGGGAGTTAGCAATGGCAAGCCTTATTTCCTAGTCCATCGGCCCATAAATGCGCCTAGGCAGGAAATGCCCACCGTAAGATTAAAATAGTACATCATTCTTCAGTGGGAATTTCCTGCCTCAACGCATTTATGGGCCGATGGACTGGGAAATAAGGCTCGTCGTCAGCGATTTCATTATGTTGAAGGAGGCAGTTGTTAGGACGTGATGGTTCAACATCCTAACTGTAGTACATGTGAACTATTGGCAGAGTTTAAAAAAAAAAAAAACAGTTTTGTACAATTACGTTTTTTACTATTATTTTATCTGCAAAAGATGATTTATTTGCATCATTCTATCTAGAAAAGAAACCAAGAGTGGTACAGGAATAAAAAAATAAACTTATTTTTAATGATATGTGGGATGGAGTCTATGAAGGAAAAAAAGGTAATGCACTAGAACTACTTATGAGGAGAAACAATTAGCAATCTGGGAAAGTGAGGATAAAAGGGCCTATGCTTTAGTTTCTACTTAGAAGAGGTAAGAAGATATATTATTCAGAGTAAAACAACTTATGATGCAATAAAAAAATTGAAATATTTTTATGATTCACATTCTGAATTGGAGAGAATACCGTTATTATTGAAGTTGTTTAATCTGGAAATGAAAGACAATAATCCATTAAAACTTGTTGCCTTTGTAAAAGCTCTTTACCCTGGTTATTCACATTACTTGGAATCTCTCTAAGCAAGTGGGAAATTAAACGATTTATATTTTGACAAATTAGTAGGGAAAATTTCATAAAGAGAGAAGGCTTTTGGCAAGAAAGAAACATTACATAATTCCAATATAGAAACCTTATGTCTTACTCAAAAATACCAAAAAATTCAAGAATAATCTGTCAGAAATACTAAGGGTAGCAAAGGACGAGACAAAATGAATTATAGAGGCACGAGGGGAAAAAATAATCAGGGAGATAAACAACAGAGTCATAATCAAAGATTTTTTTTCTAATAAAACAACTGTAAAATGCTTTATAGGTGGTAAAATTGGACATACTACTACAAATTGTAGAATTCCTTTGGAGAAAATTAATGAAAGAACATAACAAATGATTGAAAAGAAAGATCAACTAATTCCAAAAAAAGGACAGTCTTCTCAGAATGCACATTATGTTGTTGCTTATTGTAATTTTAATATGGAAGATATATTTAGTACCTCTTTTTCGTCATGGCACGACAGTTGGATTTTAGACACAAGCACCACTTGCTATATGACCTTTAGAAGAGATTTGTTTGAAAATTTTAGTGATAATATTGATGTAGTGTATTTTCTGATAAGTCCCAAATCAAACCATCATGGATTGGTTCTATTCAGTTAAAAATTCCTGGACTTGCAGTTTATACTTTGAATGATGTTCTTTACATTCCACAGTTCCAAAGGAATTTATTATCTCTTGTACAAATAAGACAACAAGGACATTCCATTCACATATTTGATTGTAAAGTGGAAATTCAAAGAGAAACTAAGAATAAAACTGTAATGACCGGTGTAGAAGAAGACAAATTGTTGAAGTTGAAAGGTATGTCATATGTTGTATTGAATACTAATTATTTGGTTCAACAAAATGATATTCTATCATCATCCTTATTTTGGAATGCACACTTCGGTTATATTAAAATGAAAGTATCAAAATTATGAGACAATAGGGGATTAAATGACTTCCAACAGTTCCAAGAAAATTGACTCCATGTAATGCTTGTATATTGGGCAAGCATGACAAACAGTCTTTTCATAATTCTACTTCTAGGGTTACAAGGAAATTAAGCCTCATACACTTTGATTTATGTGGACCTATGCCTGTACCAAATGCTAATGGAAATAAATACATACTAACTTTTATTGATGATTATTCGATGATGTGTTAGGTTTACTTGCTTAAAGAAAAATCACAAGTTTTTGATGTATTTAAAAATTTTCATCTCTTGATTACAAATGAAGCTCAACTTAATATTGGTACTATAAGAATTGATCATGGGAGAGAATACACTTCACATGTTTTTGAAAAATATTTGCAAGAGAATGGCATCGAACACCAAATCACAATACCATATAATCCACAAAAAAATGGTGTTGCAGAACGAATGAACAAAACACTGCTTAATATGGTAAGATAAATGATGTTTTTTTAAGAATGTAAAGTTGATGTTGTGGGGAGAAATAGTGCTCTTTTGCAGCGTATATTAGAAATCCATGTCCTTCCTCTGTCATCAACAATAAAACTCCATATGAAATGTGGTATAATCATCTTCATGCTCAAGATTTCAGATTTTTTGGTTCTTAGTGCTATGCTTTCATTCCTAAACAACAAAGAAATAAGTTGAGTGAAAGAAGCAAAACATGTATATTTTTTGGGTATTCTATGACTTAGGCATATAGATTGTATGATGAAGAGAACAAGAAGTTTATTTTGTCAAGAGATGTAGCTTTTCTTTAATTTGATAAAGATACAGTCACTGTTGATAGGAAACTTAACCAATTATAGAAATTTGTGCCTAAGAAGTTTTATCGCGAATCAAATAATATTCTACCACATCATGAAGGGGGGATTCCTATAATAGATTAGTCTGTGGATTTTCCTTCTCTCAATGATGATAATAATTATTTTGCTGAAGAGAAATTGGTTGATGCATGTGTTTCTACAGGGACAACATATACAAAGACAATAAGAACTAAAAATAGGACAAAAAATAATGACGAGTTTGTTTCACAAGATGAGAAAATTCCTTCATAGCCTCTACGAATATCAACTCGTATTAGAACATTTCGAAGGAAATATGATGAGTTTAAGACAGGAAGTTCTTCAAGCAACGATTCTCATTGTGAATTTAATTTTTCTGTTGATTATGAACCTACTTTTTTTGAAGAAGCTACTAGTTATGATCAGTGGAAAGATGCAATGCAAAAGGAATATGATGCTCTCATAAAAAATGGCACATGGAGGCTCGTGGATCCTCCTGCTGGCATCAAACCTATTGGTTACAAACAGGTTTATAAAACTAAGTATAAAGATTATTGTTCACTTGATAAATACAAGGCATGACTTTTAGCAAAGGGATATGCACAGAAATATGGTGTTGACTATACAAAGACATTTTCTCCTAGAGCTAAATGGGGCACTATTCGATCTCCGTTTACTATTGCAGCTGAGAATTAATGGAAAATTCATCATATGGATGTTAAAAATTCTTTTTTAAATGATGATTTCAAAGAAGATGTTTACATGTTTCAACTGGTTTTTCTGTTAAAGGGAAAGACTAATAGGTATGCAATTAATGAATTCTTTGACATATGGCTTGAAACAAGCACTATTGGAGAAGGGTCTCCCAACGGCTATGAATTTTGTCCATTTTCATATAATTTGGTATTGTTTAATCTAACGTAGGGGTTTTGGGGTGGGTCAAAGCCCCTAACGCATTGTAAATGGGTCAAGAGTAGACCAAGAGTCCGTAAACCATGGTTTGCAAACCATTGGACACGTAGGCTAAATCGCTATAAATAGATGAACGTTTTGTGAGTCATAGGTAGGAATGAATAGAGATTAATGCGAAGTACAAACTGTTAAGTCTGTGGTAGGGTTTTTTGGGTTAGGACTCCTACTGGCTGTGTGCGCAGAGATCCTCTGTCCTGCTATGTGCGGACCCTGCTGGCTGTGTGCACAGGTGGTAATTTGGGAATGTAAGAGGATTTTGGGTGATAATATAGATGTGCGAAAGTATTGTAGATATTTGATGTTTTCTAGACCTGATCTGTTATGATTGATGCGAACTTGAGTTATATGATCTGTTTGTAAGCTGCTAACTATCTATGTTTATGGTAAATGCATCTGTGATCTGTTAATCTGCTGCGAATACAATGATCTGTGATTGTAGATGATAGTACGCACGTGGATGTGAGCCTGATAAGTAGATCTAATAACTGTATTCTGGTTATTTATTGGAACTCCCGCGAACGACCTTTGGCTGTATAGATCTAATAGTTGCGTACCGGCTTGACTTACCTGCTCTCTCCCAGGGTGCAGAAACCTGGTTCCAGCACCCTCCCATACAGCTTCGAGTGAGACTTTGGCCTGCGCAAGCAGGTCACTGCCGAAAGGGCCAGTAGTATAGGGGTTTGTTGGCAAACCTTAATTTTTGAACCTGGTCAAGACCCCTCGAGCCAACAAATGGTTTCATTGCCAGGACTGGGAGCATTTTTTGAGAGATATGGTAATGCCAAGACTATATTAGAAACCTAAGAAGGATCAGCGAAGAGTTTGAAGCAAGAATTCATAGGGAAAGAACTCATTTCCATCAGAAGACGAGATGGCCTCGCACATGAAGCTACCTACCTTCAAAGGCATAGGTGATGAGGACATGGATCGGTTCTGGTTTGTCGCAGGATCAGTATGGACTGCGCAGAATGTAGTAAACGATGTGGTGAAACGGGCACAGTTATCCCTTGATTTTGAAGGGAGAGCCTTGGACTTGAACATGGGATACATTGATAAACATGCAAACGTGACTATTGAGCAAATAAAGAATGCATTAAAGCAGTAGTTCAAGAAACCTAAGTCCTACTCTCATATAGTGAACGACCTGAAAGATATCAAGCAAGGACCGTCTGAGTCCATGTGGGAAGTAGATCAACGGTTAAAGAAAGTGACCAGAGAAGGAGGATTCCAGTATGATAACAGGCAACACACGGAGTGGTTCATTGCTATGTCGCTGCCCCACCTGTGTGTACCTATGGGTCACCAAGCCATTGAAGCACAAGAGAAGGCCTTGGAGATTTCCATGAAACTGGATGCTGCTCCAAGAGATGATACCCAATTAGGAGTACAGCAAATAC